>CM076854.1:10860171-11290171 GCA_039519185.1 Astragalus membranaceus | reverse complement strand
AAAATCTGTTTTGTGTTAAATGTTTTCAGTTCAGTTCTATTGTGTATATGGTCTCTCCCATTAGTAATTGCATAAGCAGTGGGGACACTGCTGGGTCTTAAGTTGGGGGGAGAACCTTTTATGTGTTGTTTGTTTTTAAAAGGCATGTTTAGTTGTATCTTTTGTTCAAATCAGTAAGAGATTATGCTTCATTTTGGGCTGACTTAATGATGATTATGGTGAGACTGAGTGAGTGTAGCCTGGTTTGACAAATGAATAGATTGCTACTGTTCCCACACTGTTACTCTAGGTTTAGGTAGGAATTTAGTAAGCTAAAAATGATCTGATGGTAAGTTAGATTTTGGTATACCTAGGTTGTGCCAAGCTTCTACTAAAAACCTAGGGTAGTGTATGAAATTAAGTTTGGGTGTGCATCGGTTATAATAAGGCTAAGCATAATGATTTTAGGATGGTCAGTGTCTGTGTACATTGTACAAAAGTTCAATAAAAGTGATTAAAGCTGCAATAGCCAATATATGAAAAAAAAAAAAAAGAGAAGAAGAAAAAAAAAGAAGAAAAAAAAGTGTTATGAAAAATAGGCATTGCAGCAAAATAGTGAGTGTGTCAAGTGTTAAATGCTGCAGCACCAATTGCTGCAGCTATGAATCTGAAGTCTTGTAATAATAGTGCACTGACTAATAATCTGAAATGTTTAATCAAACCCTTTGTTGTGCTTTGAAGCCCCCCTTTCTTATGCTGAAGTTGTTAGTCTACCTTTCTTTTTGAAAAATTCTTGGCATAGCCAAAAGAAAACCATTCTTTCTCTAGCTAGGTGAAGTTTTGAAACTTGCTAAGAGCTGCACTAGACCTAGTTGTCACACACACACTTTCAGCAAATGGTAATTTTAGAAATCTTGAAAAACTTAAGGTGTATGTGAGTAATTAACGATCTGAAAGTTTATGCCCAACTTGAGCATCTTTGAAAATCTGTTTGAATCAATTTGTTCAGCTAGATATTGCATTGTTTGTGTTTGTTTGTTCTTTGTCAAGCGTCATTACTTGAGGACAAGCAATGGTCTAAGTTTGGGGGTGTGATAACTCTTATTTATAAGAGTTATTTATGCTTTCTTAGCTTAAATTGTTGCGAGTTCTAAAGTAATGTTGTGTTTAATTAGTTAAAATATATTATTTAGTGTAAAAGAAGAACTAATTCTGGTTTGTGATCATTTGGAAATTTGGTGCCCCATTTTGTGCTTTTATGCGTGTGTTCCATTGCTGCAGCAATAGTTGCTGCAGCAACAGTTCCTGCGACAGATGAGAGAGAAATTGCTGGAAGCACGGATTGAGCGCATTACAGCTGTTATCCAAGGACAAGCGCATTCTCAAGGATGCCAGCACCTGACCAAGGAATATTCCATCTTTCTCTTGGGCACTTGTACTATTGGTCACGCAAAACGACAAATGACACCTCCAAATTAGGGTTTTCTTGGATCATTCACCCTAGTACTATATAAAGACTACGTTATTCTTCATTTGGGGTGCTGGTTTAGAGGAGGAAAAGTTTAGAAATAGTTTTCCTCCATTTTTGTACCAAGCTACCTTAAATCACAAAAAGTGGAAACACCATTGCTGGGAGTGATGCTGCAGCAATACATGAGCTTAATTACTTGAAGATTTTCGTGGATTTGTGAGCTGATATGAACTTCCATGCTATTGTTCTTGGAGTCTATCTTCAGTATACCACTTTTTCCTATACTTCTTCTTTGTATTTTCGCATTTATGGCTTTAAACATTATGTTTGAGTTGTATTTCTTGTGTTGTTTGCTCATCATGAGCTAAATACTCTTAGTTGGGATGCTTTGATCTATGTAATGAAGTCTTAGTGTGTTTAATGCATGTATTTGATGTTTAGCATTTTTATCCTTTGCGTGATACTATTTCTAAACTTATTTTAGACTTGATCACCTAAATATAAGTACCATTAATAGATTCAGACATGGTTTATAAATTGATCTCAAATGATAATATGGATAGTGGTTTGTAAAGGACACTTTAATAATCTTTGCTTAAAACCTCGACATAGGAGGGCAAATTCCATAAGGTGAACACTGTGGGTGCGTAAGTAGCCTAGGGTATACCTATTTAGGGCCTAGACATAGGCTCTTGTAGCGAAAACCTAGTGAAAGTGTTTGACAGAACATCAACTATTGTGATAGCATATTGCTGCAGCATCAGATGCTGCATTAAACCATTATTATGAATTTGCATAGTGAAAGCAGTCCCAACTTATTCTCATTCTGGATCTCCACTAATCTTTTATTTTACTTGCTGTTTGTTGATAAAACTGGGTTCTACAACTTGTTATTTTACTTTGCTTTTACTCACTAGCTTGCTTGCTAATTAAATATAGAAAAGAACTCAACAATCCTCTTAGGAGCGATATCTACTTACTCTTTATTACTTGTTTGACTATGTATACTTGCACATATTATTTTGGGTTAAATATGTTTTTGGTCCCTATAAAATTTGGGTTTTCGTCTTTAGTCCCTACATTAACGAAATAGGCGTTTTGGTCCCTACATTTTTTTTCCGTTTTCATTAATAGTCCCTGTCGTTAAATCCATCTGATCAGTCAACAGAAATGTGACGTGGCTGTTAAAAAGATAGGGACAAAAACACCTATTTCGTTAATGTAGGGACTAAACTTAGAATGACCCAATTTTGTAGGGACCAAAAACATATTTTACCCTAAATAAAAAAAGCCTAATCAGATGGATTTAACGACAGGGACTATTAATGAAAACGGAAAAAAAATGTAGGGACCAAAATGCCTATTTCGTTAATGTAGGGACTAAACTTAGAATGAGCCGATTTTGTAGGGACTAAAAACATATTTAACCCTATTATTTTCACACAACAGTAGGCCATAATTTGATTCCAATTTCATCCAGAAGTTAAATAGTAATCATAAATGTAAAAAAGACTTAATCACTAATACCAATTTCAATTTTCAATATATTAAATACAACTTTTATAAAGAAGCATTAAATATTATGCACTATTGCATAATCAAAGTCAAGCATGAAAACATTAATCAAGAACTCCAACTCTGACTAACCAAAAACCCTACTATATATGATCATAATAAAGCACAGGTTACGAATACTAGTACACTAGTAATTGTAAAACATTCATTCTCCTATTATTGATAATAAGCGTTGAATCTTTTAAATCTTGAAAATCCGCACATAATTCATTAACAGAATAGGCCAAGATCTTCATTCAATGCAGTTAAATGTAACAAGAAACCTTTATAGCTTCTCACGTGCTTTCACAACTTTCAATCAATTCCTCTTACATTTCAGTTCCTATCTACTTTCACAGATTACGCTACATTTAATGAAGTTCAAATTCAAAGCATATCAAAATCGAAATCAATGGAGAACCAAAACCATGCAAAAGAAGCAAAACCTGAAGTCACTTCACGTCCACCGTGAGAAAACGAGGAAGTCGCCTTTCCACCGCTGGTTCCTGAAACGATCTTGTGAGACGCACCGGGGGACATCGGAGCGGAAGAGGATTCGTGGACAATCCTAGATTCTTCGACGGCACGAATGCTAGATTCCCTGACGGAAGAGGATGCGACATTTTCCAGTTTTTCCATTAAGTCCCGCGGCGGGGGGTTAAGTTTGGGAGGGATGCCGACTGGAATCCGGTCGGGTGAACCCGGTTGAGAGGGCTTGGGGGACATCTGGAAGTCCTCCGATGTGCTGCTTAAAATCCCAGCGGTAGTGCTAGATTCATCGGCCGAAGGGGATGTGAGTGCTTCAGGGGGTGAAAATCCCTGTGGTAGTGCTAGATTCATCGGCGGAAGGGTCTGTGAGTGTGTCATGGGGGAACTTATGAGGAGGTTACTTTTCGGTGGGTGGTGCTGCGGGGGAGAGGGAGAACGGTGAGGGACGCAGATTTGAATCGGGTGGGATTTTTTAGCGCGTGGAGGTCGGCGACCAGTCATGATGGAAATTAGTTTCAATTCAAATTTCAGTTGTGGGTGGTGCGGAAAGTATTTAAAGGTGGTTTAAGGAAGAAAGAAAATGGAGGGAAGAAGAGTTTATTTGGTTTTCTTGTTTCTTGAGAAAATGTGCAGAGCGAGAGTTGAAACTTGATGCGTAAGTTTTAGGAGTTAGTTAGGAGCATAGTTGGCAGCCAATTGCTATATCCTCTCTTTAACGGTTTTTCTCTCTGTATATTTGTCTTTCATATCTCACTCTTAATTTCTTCTTTCACTCTTCATAATTATTTCATTTATTAATTATCTTTTTTCTCCCCTACACTTCTCTTTCCTTTAAACTCTTCAAAGTTGTTTATCATCTGGTGGAGCTTCCTTTCATGAATTGTCTTTATTTTTCAAAAAATATAAATTAATGTATATTGGTTAAGTCGGTGATGTAGTTAGTCAGTTGAATGCCGATAATAACTAACTGATAGAATTGTTTTACCATCCATGTAAAGCCTTAGTAAGGTGTTGTGATAGTATATTATTCTTTTGTGAGATATTGTGATTGTATTGTTGAGAGTGGAAATGAGAAGAGTGAAACTTTTGAGAGAATTTATGTACCTTGTGTCACATTCAATAAAGTAAAAGAACGTATCTTGACTTCAGGCTTTAAATGAAGGTGAGCTAGATCAGCTTCGAGAATTACAGCACTTGGTATCTAATTTCCATCCGGAAGAAGGTGTGGAGGATCAATGGCGATGGCCCCAAATTTGGCAGAAGGGTTCTCAGTAAAGAGTTGTTATGGAATTTTGATTGAGACAGGCGAAAACAGTGAAATGTCAAATGAATTAAGAAAGGCAATGAAGCACTTATGGGCAAGTGATGTCCCTTCCAAAGTTCAAATTTTGGGATGGAGAATAATCTAGAAGAGGCTTCCTACGAAGGATAATCTGATCTATAGGGGAATTATTGAACCTCATCATAACAGTTGTTATCCGTTATGCATCGAAGGTGAAGAATCTGTAAGTCATTTTGTTTTTCCAATGTAAAATTGCTGCGGCAGTATGGAAGAAGGTTGGCAAGTGGATTGGCGTTCGTGAGTCTGTGTTAGGCGAGCCTCTTGATCATTTCTTACATCACAACAGTTGCTTTGCTGGAACGAAGAAGAAGAAGAAAGTCAGATATATTATCTGGTTGGCCGTGACATGGATACTTTGGGGAGTAAAGAACAATGTCGTATTTAAAGGACATGTGCAGATACAATTTTCAATAGGGTGGTTGTGTTCTCCTGGCAATGGCTCAAGGAAAGGGCGGACAGAAATACCTGCGTCCCCTTTGCTGCATGGCGTTCCTCGCCACTAGATAGCCTCAATCAAATATGAATTAGAGTATGAACAAGAAATAACGGAGTATGGCATTATGCATATGAAAGGCAGGTGGGATTTTGCGGAGACTATTATAGCTGTGAAGTTGATGATCTTAATGGAGAGCCGGTATTATTAAGCGTTGCTGTTGGTAATACAGAGCAGAAAAGGATGTGGTTGGAATCGGGTTAGTTGGCGCATGACATTCTAGTGGAGGATTTCAATGAGAAATTTGTGTATTATTAAGCGTCGTTGTTGTTGGTAATACAGAGCAGAAAAGGATGTGGTTGGAATCGGGTTAGTTGGCGCATGACATTCTAGTGGAGGATTTAAATGAAAAATTTGTGGGTGTAGTCAGTATGATGTAACAAATGCAACAAATCATGGAATTCAACACATTAAATCGTGCATTCATCAATTCAACACATTAAATGCCAAAAATCGTGCATTCATCAATTCAACACATTAAATGCCTAAAATCATGGAATTCAATTTTTTTCAAATTAAAAAACCGCCAAAAATATTTTTCATCATGGAATTCAATTTTTTCAAATTAAAAAACTGCCAAAAAACATTGATTTTCATCCAAACCCTGACAACCCTGAACCGCAACAAAAAAATCAAAAACCACCACATAAGTACGAAACATTGGTTAGTTTCGTCTAACCACAGAATTACATAACTTCGGTTAGTTGACTACTAGCCATAGAATTAAAAAAATTGGTTAGTTGGCTCTAACCACCTAATTACAGAACTTTGGTTATTCATACAAAATAGGCAATTGGTCGTTATACATGTTACTAAAAAATGTGGCAATAAAATGTAACACTAACCACATAATTAGTTTCATCTAACCACGGAATTACATAACTTCGGTTAGTTGACTACTAGCCATAGAATTAAACAATTTTGGTTAGTTGGCTCTAACCACCTAATTACAGAACTTTGGTTATTCATACAAAATAGGCAATTGGTCGTTATACACGTTACTAAAAAATGTGGCAATAAAATGTAACACTAACCACATAATTAGTTTCATCTAACCACAGAATTACATAACTTCGGTTAGTTGACTACTAGCCATAGAATTAAACAATTTTGGTTAGTTGGCTCCAACCACCTAATTACAGAACTTTGGTTATTCATACAAAATATGCAATTGGTCGTTATACATGTTACTAAAAAATGTGGCAATAAAATGTAACACTAACCACATAATTACAGAACATTGGTTAGTTTCATCTAACCACATAATTACATAACTTCGGTTAGTTGACTACTAGCCGCAGAATTACAGAACTTCGGTTAGTGAGCTCTAACCACCTAATTACAGAACTTTGGTTATTCATAAATAGAGCCTATTTCCTTGGCGTGCTTCAACGGTGTGCGTTTTTGCATCAACGGTGTGGGTCGTGACCTATTTCCTTGCGTGAGTGCGATTTTGCGACTTCCTTTGTGTGACGCAATCGCGTGCGATCTTGCATTGTTACTACGATCTTGGGCGTGACTGTGATTCAATGGCGTGATTCTTGCCTGCGTTTTAGTCCCATGTTCATCAACTGCATAACGAGACATCAATGGCGTAAAGGAATAGCATGCTTCAATGACGTGGATCAACGGTGTCCGTTTTTGCAACAACGGTCTGCGTCCTATTTCTTTGCGTGAGTGCTTTTTTGCGACTTCCTTTGCGTGATGTAATGGCGTGCGAAGAAGAGTGTGGAGTAGATAATAAGAACCTGAAGAAGAAGAAGAAGAACGTGAAAGAAAAAATCAAGACGTGAAAAAGATAGAAGAAGGGCGTAAAAGAAAGAGGAAATGTAGAAGAGGAAATCGTGGAAGAGAAATTAGTGGAAAAAAAATCTGGTTTGTTATTGTATTTGTCCCTAAAAAATTGGCCCATTTAATGGCTAATTAAATTAAATTATTTAATGTAATTAATACAAACAAAAGAGGCTGTGGCACAAATACCCTTATTGATTATTAGCCATTAGATTGAATTTCATTGAAATTATGTGGATCCAATGGCTTGAGTTTATTTAGTATAATTTACTAAACTATTGGCTTAGTATCACAAGCCGTAGCCGTCGTTCGAGGTACTCTTTTTCCTCCTTATGACTTTTTCCCTTTGGGTTTTGGCCCCTGGAGGTTTTAACGAGGTCCCCATTTTTCCAGTCATTTGTAACGACATGAGCGGAGTATTTCTTGTGCTCCCCCTGATTAATAAAAAAAACCTATATTGACTTCATCAAATTTCTATACAATTTAATGTTTCGTGTTTTGAAGTCTCCATTTATTTCTTTTTCTATTTCTTCATAGAGGCGCATTTGTTCAGCTTGTAGTGTAATTATTGGAGCTCTCCATGTTGCACGCAAGGGCTAGTCTTAATTTGGCAGCTCCAAGTGCATCTTCTGAGTGTGAGCTTGATTTGGGTAACAAGTTGATGTACAGTACATTGATGTCGAGGTAGAGGCTTCTAGCCAGAGGAAAGTCATTGCCATGTATGTTCTATGAGTTTTTTTTATTATTATAAAAGTTCTATGAGTTGTTTGTTGACTCCTTGGGCCATATCGCAAGGAATTCGTTTTTTTTTGGTACAATGTCGTGCATGTGTATATTCGGGCCGGGGAGGCTCATTATAAATGGATCTATCATATGATGGGTAAAAGTACTTCTTATACTTTATTCGTATATATATTAAAATAAATCTGCTGATTTAAAAATATATTAAATGTAAACCGGATAAAATAAAATAAAATGAAGCAAAACCAGGGGTCAAAATAATTAAGCAAAACTAAAATCGCAAATGATCCAAACCAAATTTGAAACTGCAAAAGCTGCTTTAGCTTGAATTTGTTCGGGTCACTTTTTCAATCAATTACGCGATTTTGTTCAAATAGTGGGTAGAAGAGTTGTATGGGTCATTTGGACAAATTGGAAGAGGATCATTTTTAGGGGAGGTACAATAAATGTTTCACAAATGGTGTATAAGTTAAAGATCTATACCAGGGAGTTGGTAATAGGGGGGTGGGGTAGCTCAGTACAAATCAATTTCAAATAAGATTTTAGTTAAAAACCAAATCAAATGGACCTGCAAACGGATCAAAACTCATTCATTCATATATATATATATTCATCCAAGTGAAAACAGCCACCTAAATGCAAGGTCAAATAATATTATGGGTAAACTGGATTAGGTAAAAAGTGAAAAAGTGGCTAGCTAGCTAGTCTTCACATTCTTCTTTCCTCATATATAGTTATATACATATTCATGCAATGCAAGAGACACGGAGAGATGGCTCAAGAAACCAACCACAGCTATCTTACACATACCAATGAGAGAGACAGTGCTGCATATATATATATATATATATATATATATATATATATATATATATATATATATATCAGTCCGTAGGATTTCGAGTGATGATTTCTCCACAAATATTTGGGTTGGCGGATTGGCCGTAGCCATGTGCTCATCAGCTTTGCACTTTGCAGCAAATTTATACATATTTTATTTTCTAGCGCCCAAATTATTTGCAATCCTGCACGCCATGCAGTGGTTAATGAAGGAATATTCATAACTATTAGTAATAAATTGCAAAAATCACCGGGCCAGATCATCATTCCAATCACTTTTCCTATTATTAGTTAATACCAATAGAGTGGGGTCGGGCTACCCTGAGCTACGTAGTGGGGGTCGATCCGGTTTGTTCTTGGGTTCGATTCCCGTCCACGTTAAAAAGGCGTGTTGGCCAGCGAAATCCTTGCCGCAAGTAGCGAGCGGAGATTAGTCCTTCGTTGAAAGCGTTGGGACACTCCGTGGGTAGCCAGCAATGGTCCTAAATAAAAAAAAAAGTTAATTCTAATAGAGCCTCTTGTTCTTGATTTAATTATCTCTCTCGCTGACTCTCACTATTAATGATTAGAATTGCTTATAACAATTTTTTTTGACAACATATAAATAAATACTTAGAATTATTAGAGGCCTCTTCAATGTTTTTAAAACCGGACCGGAGATCGAACCGGCGAGGCCTCCGGTTCATGGTTCAATTGGTTCAACCGGTTCAACCATAGTTGAACCGGATGAGTAGTTTATTAAATAAAAAATAAAAAATATTAAATTTTGGAGAAAAAAGTAAATTTAAAAATAAAAAAATGTATTTCGGGCGGTTCAATCCGGTTCGGTTTCCGGTTCAAAGCGGTTGAACCGCGGTTCAACCCGGTTCGATCCGGTTCTGGGCGGTTCAATTGGACTGCGGTTCAAATGGGGTTGAACCAACCGGCCGGGGGTCCGGTTCCCGGTTCAACCGATTGAACCGGCCGGTCCGGTCTGGTTTTTAAAACATTGGGCCTGTTTGAAATCTCTTTTGAAAAATAGTTTTCAGTTTTCTAAAATTTTAAATGAACAAATTTATTCTTTACTGTTTTAGAAAACAATTTTTAAAACCCAATTCAAATAGGCTCTAGATCTCTCTAACAATCTCATAATTAACTCTCTCCAAGTTTCGCTTCTGTTCAACACAATCAAACTAATTGTTAGTTTTTTCTTGGTCCAGAGGTCTTTGTCACTGCTCCGGTGTTCAGGAAAATGGGCCCTAAATAATTCGGAGTTCGGCCGGGAAGTAAATAAAGGCTAGCTCAAATTTGTTTCATCGCCGGAGATCGAATCTAGGTACTAGCCGAATCCGCCCCTTTAGATGAAGTGCATTAACCACCTGTATATTTGCACCCAAGCTTGGAGTTAAGTAATTGTTAGTTTGACAACTCAATTTTACACTCGGTAAACCTTTTTTCTGACTTAGTATAAAATTAATTACTAGTATAAATTTGTACAATACACAGCTTTATGAAAAACATTTAAAATATTGAAGTTTCTACAAATTACAATTTTAGGCATGATTGCCCAACATGATTAATTTTAGGTTCAAAAAAATATTAAGATTTTTTTTATTAGAGTAGTGAGACATTTTAATATTAAAATAACACCTTTATTTGTAGTGACTATCAAATAAATTTTTTTAAAAAAATTAAATATTTATCTATAGTATTATTTGCTATTGAATTAATTTTAAGAAAAGTATTAATAATTTTTTTAAAAATAAGGCCTCCATTATTTGGAGGCCCTAAATCTTGGCTTCATCCAATGGGCCGGTCGGGTACTTTTCCTCTAGGATTTGTCCAATTCTCAGCCCATTTCATTTTTAAACTAATTAACATAGTAATACCTTTAATAACATTCTGTAGACTATTTTCACATTTGTATTTATATAAAATAATAAATCAATAATACACGTTTACGTATTAATCTTGCGAATATTAGGGTTGAAATTTGAGAATCTTGCTGGTTGCTATCATGGTTTTGTCTCTTTTCCTATCTGCCCAAACTGCATGTCTTGCAACTTTTCAGGGGTGAAGATTATGTCTTTATGATGATCGAATGAGGAGACAATTTGGAAGCAAAGCATGAAAAAAGGTTCCAAGCGACCCGTTGAGCAGTTACATTTTTGAAAATATTTTTATCCATTATTCATTTAATTATTATTATTATTATTTTATAAAAAGTTTCTATTTAACCTTACATATAAATATACAAAGCTATTTTGGAATTTCAATGGGTTAGTCTAATGGAGCTTGACATGATTTCTATTCGGGAGATTTCAGCTTCAAATCCCCACTAGTTTTATTGGGGTGAGGTAAATGTAATTCCCTTTATAAGTTCTCAAAGAGTCTGAAGGTTTTCTCTTGCCTTGGACTAATGCGTCATCCACTCACCCTAAAATTTCATTATTAAAAAAAAGAAAACAATTATGGAGAGGTGCCAAGCTAGATGCATGTGTGTTTGGAAATTTACTACTTCCACGACAAGATTGACGAAAACACAAAAGCTCCAAGTCCGAGGAAGGTAGTTGATCAATTGGCGAGATAAAAGATGAAGAAGTTGAAAGAAGAAGGTCCAGGGTTCTAATACTATAAACTATATAACATTTTCCAACCCCCTAACTAACAAGTAACATTTGCCTATATAAACCATCATACATTGAGTCCTCCACAATCATGGCACCAAAGTCCACCATGCCCCTAGGTGCTAAAAGTAGTATCGCCAAAGTAAAACACTAATATTTTCTATAGACACAAAGGGTCTAATATGAGAGTGAGGGTAGTTTTACTTCCTTCACTAATTAAAGAAACTTGAGTCTAATTTTCAATGAAACAAGTATCATCTCAAAATAATCTCATTGGAGATAATTACGAGCCATATATGGGAATGTCAGTTGTTCACCATTTCCATCACTAACAATCAATATATCTAACAACGATACATTAAGAGTGGACAAGAGGTTGTGAACTTTCTATTACTTCTTTCACTAATTAATTGAGGGAAAATAAGCTTAATTTCCATTCAGACAAATATGAGGGTGAGGGTGAAATCCTCCTTTCCATCATCAACATCCAATTCAACAACACAGTAGAAACAATGACTATAAGTTATATATAAACTAGTGGTCTTTACTCGTGTGTCGCACGAGTGTACCAGGGTTCTTTTAACAATATCAAATATCAATATAAAGATAGTCAATTATTAAATTCACCAACAATTGATATTATTATGCATGAATTTAATGTAGCATGCGTTAAAAAAACCAATTACAAACATAAACACAGTTAGGAAACGATTCTATCGATATCTCGTGGTGGTCATGATTATCCTTCATGTCTCCATTAATCCCTTAAATCGTCACCATAAACGTTATTATCATACATGCTTCCATTTATCCCTTCGATATGTAAACTATGGTTAACTTTTTCATCAATTCCTATATCATTATCTTCCTGATTCATAGTCAACAGTATGAAGAACCTACATTGCCATGAAGCATATCTAATTCAGAGGTTAGTATCCATGGCAGTGCCACCCACAAATCTCTTCTCACTTTTTGTTTATTAGTTAACAGAAAATTTTATAAATAAATTATATAATTTTTTTTTACTATGCAAAAAAGTAATTGTTTTAATTTTTTTAGATATTTATTATTTTTTATATAAATATATATCTATTATTGATATGCATGCCATCTTTAGAAAATAATTCATCTTATAAAGTTTGGTGTTACAAATACTAATCATGTTAAAAGAATTATCATATAACTATATATCAACATAAAAAATATATACATCAAACATTTTGAGACGACTTTTGTAATAAAAAAAAAAACAAAAACCTTGAGATGACTATTTGATTATTTAGTGAGTAATGGGCCATCCCAAAAAAAAATTAGCATACATCACATGAAAAGTTCTCCTATTTCCTGGACAAACACTCCATTGGGAATATGATCCAATTTCAATACTCAAATATATCAGGGGTTATAAATTTGGCTTGGTGATTGGGATGGAAGAGTTAAGAAGTGAAATGATAAGGAGGAAGATTGTTCAACTCGCATCTACTAACATTTTTAACAAAATACCCACATTAATTATCATTAAAAAAATATACTCAAATATTTATATTTTCTCTTATAAAAAAATACAGCATAAACCTCTTTGTAGGAAGTTGTCATTAGTTGTCTTTGCAACAAAAAATAATAGTCTTTGCAACATGAAATGTTAATTGCAGAATGCCAATCAGTATCATCAGTAAGCTATCTAAGTCCATTACCATTCTTGAAAATTACTATATACCAACTCACTACCAATGATTAGATTAGAAAATAAATTTTTACTCTCCAAATTATTCAGTACCTCTTTCCCCTGGACACCAGAGCGGGGTCAAAGACCTCTAGACTTAAAAAAAAAATTATAAAATAAATCCAAGGGGTAATTTGGTGAGCTAATGATGCATAGGTTCGATCCTCACTCCTGCCACTAACAAGTAGTATCCACTAATTTAGTGTAACATTTTCCGTTCGAAATATTTAAAAAATATTAAAAAATAAAATAAAAATAGAGTGAAAAACAGAATTGTATCGTACAATTATAATATTACTTGGGCATATAGTAAACATATAGTTGTCAGATTTCTCTTACAATTGATAAATTAATATATATTAAAGTTCAGATTAAATGGAAATTTCTCACCAAAAAAAAGATCTGATGGAAATTTATTTTTCCTTTTGAGAGAATCCTAATGGAAAGAAAAACTTATTTATGGATTTTTCTTGTATATGTTGTGATTTGTGAAGTTTTAAAGAGGACAATTGTCTGATCTGTGTGTTGTGTTAATAGCTTTATCTGAATTATTACTAGCTATAGCAAATTTTAAATATAAATCTTCTTACATGATGATTACTATATACTGAACATGTATAGGTAAACTGCAAGCAAAACCTCAAAGATCTTGAATTTTCTTCTGTACCTCTTGCTCGTACCACCATGGGATATTTAGCTGCTTAAAAAGGTTAATTTCCAACATATATCAGTTAATATATGCTTGTCAAAAAAAAAAAGTTAATATATATTGAGCTATATATGACAAATTATATAAATATTAGAATCTGCTACAACAAGGGGACAGTTTGTTGATAAATATATATATAGGCCATTATATAATATCAGCCACACTTCAAATATTGGTCAGAAAGAATACACGCAGCATCCTTTGAGAGCCAACTGTCACATACCAATCTTTAGCAAATCAAAAATAACAAAAAACAAAAATCAGTACAAACATGTTGTCACAAAGGTAAAATAGGGCATAAAAATCAAAGAAAAAAAAAGCCTCCTCCCATGATTAATTCCTTAGCAAAGCACATAGATTTTGCTGAAAAACTATAGTATTAGTATCGATGTGGACTGGTGCACTCCTCCCATGATTTTCCAAAGATTTGAAGCCCTAGAAATTGAGTCAGATACAATTGTAAATATCAAAAAAAATTGAAAGAAACAAAATAAAATAAATTAGCCACTTAATTAGTTAATGAAATTAATAAAAGAAAGAAAGAAATTGACCTGCAGATAGATTCATGGTTAAGGTGTTGGGAGCATTATTAGCATCCCAATTTGGTGACATAGGAGATGAATGACAATCACTGTTGTCATAACTTGCTTCCTTAGGGATCATCAAATTAGTTTGATGGCTATGAGATTCAGAAGATTTCTTCAACTTTCTCTTTATCACAATAGATTCCTCAATAAAGTTAAAGATATCATCTCTTTGAAATTCACCACTACCACCACCAACATCAGGCCTCAATTGATGAAACATTTGAGGGTTTTCATCAGTTTCAGGCTGGGACTTTTCCTTTTCCTTCCCACTTGTTCTTTCCCGTGCTCTTGCCCTTGCCTTTTCTCTTGATTCCTTCATCTGTGCTTTTTTCAACTTTCTCTCTTCAGAATCTACTCTTTCAGAAATATCATTGGAGTAAACTTCACCTTCTGAAGAGGAAGAAGAGAAGCTATGATCATCAGCAGCAGCACTACTACTATGTTGTTTAATTCTAGTTAGGTCTTCAATTGCTTTTTTGGACTTATTGAAAAGCCACTCAAGGGTATTGCTAGCTTTGTCAAACCCTAACATATCTTGAAGATCAAAGAACTTTCGTGCAATTTCAATGGACAATCTTACCCTTCTGTCTCTCAAACCTTGAGATGTGTGAATCTTACTGTGCCTGTCTTTTTTAACTGGTTTCTTAGCTGGTTTTTTTGTGAGCAAATTTGAGATGCTTCCATAATGAACACCACTACCACTTCCACCGCCACTTAGATCTTGTTTTAGCATTGCAGCATAGTGATCTGCAACTGTCCAATTTGTTATAGTTTCAGGAATTGGAACATGGTGATGAGTAGTAGTATTAGTTGGTAGTACTGTGTAGGGAATAGAAAGTGGATCATGAAGAAAAGTGTTGTTGTTGGAAGAAGCATTTTCAGGGTTAAGGAAAGAAGTAAAAGAAGAAGGGTATGAAGAAGAAGATGATGATGAAGGGAAATAAGGGTAAGGACCTAAGGAACAGTAAGTAGAAGGAGGGAACATTTTGCAATGGAAATAAACCCTAGTTTCTGTTTTCACTCACACCAAAGCAGAAGAGGTAGCTATCTATCTATGTATCTTGTTAATATCTATGGGATATAGTAGTGAACTAAGTTAGCTAGCTACCTTAACTTCAAGGCACTTTATTAAACAATGGAAAGGAACCACATACTAATTAAGTAGACTATATAAAGTATATAGTAATAGTAGGGAAAGAAGTTGTTTGAAAGAAACAGGTTAGAGAGTAGGGATTTTCATTGAAACTGAGATTTGGTTTGCTCATAAGGCTCTATATTTATCTGGGTGTCTGCTGGAGCAGGTACCAAGAGGGTGGGTGGGGACTAGAAAGAAAGAGAGAGAGGACATCATATCATAGGGTAATATTATTATTATTATTATTATTTGTTTAATAATAATAATAGTAACATGGGATAAGAGACACATAATTGGAGGATAGTGTACCTCATTATGTGGGAGCAAACGTAAGCAGTGCAGGGTCAGATCATTCATTCATTCACTTTTGAGCCCGTTATGCGTGTCCTTGTCGTGTGTTAGGGTTATATATATGCTTGATATATGCTTGATTTACAAAGAATTTTGAAAGGAATCAACGATTAATAGTATGATGATTATACGTGTAATGAATACACGTACTTTTTGACTTGTTGCTGCTGTAAAAGGAGGTGGGGGCTCGGCTGCATAAGAAATTAACAAGAGAGAGACTGACTGAGATATTAGATTAGATTCACGTTCTGGCCAAGGGGCAAGAGCCATGAAGTTAAAATAAGAGTATGAAGCTGTATGTACTAACTGCTTCTTCTGTTTATTACAGTATCTTTTATTAAAACTTAGGAAAAGACAAATTACTTCATTTTGCGAAAATATATTCAGAAATCATCATATTCAGTCTGACTTGAAGCAAGTAACAATTAAGTAAATCCTTCATAGAATAAACCTCCTTCAACACTATAACTCGAAATTTCCATTGAGAAATAATTTATGAATCTTTATCATGTAAATCAATTGACATTGACTATTAGGAATAGATAGGATATGCCTCAAGTTTCACATGAATTTGAAAATGGCTTGTTAATTATAAAGAATTACTTAAAATATCTCGGTGGATTCAACTCCTGTTGCCGGCGTGAAGACCTATTTGGTGGGTGATTTGAAAGTATCTTTGTTAGTGCTCAAAGAGCATTGAGGCATGTCCTGAACTTTTTGTAACAAAAAAAAAAGATCTGGGTTGGGGCCATGAATTAACCTTTCCTTGGGGCGCAGATCTCTTTCTAGGCTTTATTTCCAGGATTTATGTTGGGAATCATAGGGAGTAGGGGATTGGTTTAAGGGATCGGTAGAAAAAAGTTGGATAACGAGAGGTCGACTAAGTTCTGACAAGAAATATTGTTGGGTTCATCTCCTCTTAACTTCATGGTCTAGAGACTTTTCTCTGTTTCAACGCAAAATGAGCAATGGGTGGCAGAGATGGGGGAGTGGGAAGCCGATGTATGGTTTGGGATCTCAGGTGGAAGGGGACGACTATTTTCTTAGGAAAAAAGACTGGTTGCTAAACTGGCCTAGTTGCTATCTTAGGTTTCCCTTGCCCACTCTAATGACAAGCAGGGTCTAAGAGGCTAATAATTGGGGTGTCTTTTCTGTGAAGTCAGCTTACGCCCTCTTGATGGCTCAAAGCTCACTGCATTTTGAAGGACATGATCTAGGGTACCCGATTTTTTGAAAAGCAATGGTGGAGCCCTGTCCCTTCAAAGGTCACAGTGTTTTTTTGGCAACTTCTTCAGGGAAGACTTCGCACTAGGTATAAACCTATTCAAAAGAGGTGTCATCGAAGATTTAGGTGGATAGATCATGTTCTGGTCATGCCATCTGATTAGTATCTCTTGTTTAAGCAGATGTTCACGCTCTTGCCACCCAAGTGGTTGAAGAAATTAGTGATTCTGATTTGGTATGTTGTGTTTTAGGGACTCTAGGCCAACCAAATAGTTGTATCTTTTTGGACAAGGTACCTCGTGTATTGGAGACAATGTATTACATTAAGTCTATCTCTTAGAGATGGTTCTTCACCAGAGAGGTGAAATATTAAACTTGACGCCATTTGCATGATCGTATTGTTACACAATGTATTAGGGGGTGAGCAAGACCCGTCCCAACCCTAAGACCTGTCTCGTCTTCGTTCGTCCCATTTAACCTGCAAAGTATCGAGCTTGTTCGGGTTTGAGAATGAGTTAGGGTTTAAAGAATTGGCCTGACAAAAATTTAGGGACGGGTTCGGGTTAGGTATAACCCGTCTCATCAACCCGTCCCTTACTGATCACTCATCACCCTAATTTTTAACTCTCTTACATTGGTAATAAGATTTTTATAAATAAAATAATCAATTTGCAATCTATGTTAGTTTAAGTAGAAACATTGTTGTAAAGTACTATTATTGTAAAAGTCATCTTTTGAGTTTGAATACATGATAAAATACTAAAAAAATTCAATTTATCACTTCTAACTTTTAGGCATTCTTGAGTGACCGTCTTATAATTTTACTTCAATTGTCCTTCATGCCAACCCGATTTCGTCCTAAATAAACCCGGCCTTACTTTGATCCGTAAGAACATTGGGTTTGTTCGAGTCTAAAGACAGATTAAGGTCTAAAAAATGATCCTATAAAAATTTATGACCGGGTAAGGGTCAAGTAAAACTCGTCCCAACCCGTACTTTGCTCACCCTTCAATGTATGTGGTTTTTTTCTTTTTTTCGTTTGGTAATTAATAACTGTTCTCTGTCTTTAATTTGATATACAAGTTGAGATACCCTTTGTCGAGATTAACTATCTTGTTCTTTTTTAGCTTGCCATCATGTATAATTTTACATCAAAGTAGGTTTTATTTTAATTAAATTTCAATCTCTAAAATTGGGTCTGAAATTTGTAATCAGTGAGATGAGCAAAAAAGACAAATCGGCAATTACAAAGATTGGTGTTGTTTTGACTGAGCCGTACCCACCAGGCCACCCTACTGTCATTTTCAACCTAGAAAGCTCTTTCAATATCTCTGACAGGGGGAGGGGGGTAACTTCTTCATTTGCTGCTATATCAGTTTGTAAATCAGAAAGTCTAGTTACAATAACAAAGATCATCATAATGGCTTTTACAAGAGCTAGTTATTTACTTGGATTTTCCCCATCATGACCAAATGAAACAACAATATAATATAATATATAATAAATAGTACGTACTACTTCTAACAATATAATATAATATATAATAAATAGTACGTACTACTTCTAATTGTGTTAACAAGACTTTGATGCTGCCATTGTGTTCTGCTTAATAACCTTTTCAGCTGAAAAAAGTAATGGCATGGAGGATTTCAGGTTACGTTTTTCCAAAGCCATCCCAAAACAGGAAGGCCACTGTCTCTTGACCTCATTCTTTTACCTTCCCCTTTGTAGTAATTAAACTAGCCATTCACCATTTGCATTTCAGTGAATTCATTCTGAAGTGAAGGGTATGCAGCTAGCAGGTATATAATATACCATCAATAAATACATGCTACCTACAAGCTTTATACCTGTACTATACAAGCGCAGTACTATTATTTGTCTCTGCCATTTCTTTCGGCATGATTTATGATTATAGGCCCTGCTTGGCAAAAAATAGTAGATAGTGGATAAAGCTAGCGAATAGCGGATGAACTTATAGCAGATAGCGGATAAGCTAACTGATGGCGAATGAAGTGTCTGATAAAAGTAGTGGTTGAACTAACTGATAAGTGTAAAATGACATAGAAGGACATTTTTGGTTAATGGTTAGATTTATTTAATTAATATAAAATATGTAAGAATTATTTTACAATAAATTCATGATAATTAAACTAATTAATAAGATATTTAGAAAAGTAATTTTTAAAATTTATGTTTCAATAGTCTAATTTATATATTTATTTGAAAGTCTAAATTAAAATACAATTAAAATAATAAAAATCATGTTATTTGAAAGCATTAAAAATTTTGATAAAAAAATTGAAAGCCTTATGGAGGTTCAATACAATTTTTTTTGATCAAATAAAAGAGAAAGAAAGACCAAAAAAAGAAACAAGTGACAACAAGGTGTAATTTAAAATTAGGGATATTAAACATTCTATTTTACTTTTTTTATTAGTGTTAAAAATTCTATTTTACTTTAATGAGGATAGAGAAGGCATATTAGAAAAACAGTGACGGTTAAAACTTAAAATGGCTAAAAAGATGAGATCGATGCTATATAAGCTATATAAGCTCAAACGCTACTTGAAGTAGCGTTTTAAAAAATGTTATAAGCTACCACAAAAACGCTAACCGCTACGACTTGCCAAAGAGGACTAATTTCTTCCATCCGCTAGTCACATCTGCTATAAGCTAGCAGATCTTACTTAACAAATAGGACCTTAAAATTTAGAGTACTAGCTTTCATGCAAGTAAAATTAAATCAATTTATCTATTCTAAAATACTTGTTTACTATTTTTCAAGTTTTTATTGTAAAAATGAATGAATAAATAAATGCTTATCCGAATATAATCAAGGGTTAAATATGTTTATGTTTTCTATAAAATTTGAAAATTTTGTTTTCAATCCCTATAAAAAACACTATAGACATCAATACTGAGAGTCCGGCTCAACCCAAATGGACAAAAAGAACCACAATATTTGTTACGCCTATCCTGTGGAAATACGATCCAAAGGGTCGACACACCACTCATAAAATAGGCAATGACTCGACTTAGCGTTAGCCAAACACCAGTTCCACGAGTATATTTTTACCAAAAGTAAAGTCTCAGAAAAAGGTCAAAAGTCTTATTAGAGAAAATTACCCCATTTCGACTCTCCCAAATCACCACAAAACAGAGTGTCAAATTATTAAGGGTACCCTCCTTCCTTTTCTAAGACTAACCCAGAATATAGGAGAGAGAACAAGGTGGGGAGATCAGGCGGAAGCACCACTACCAAACCTAACCATTTAAACACAAGGTACCATAGCTTGCCTAAAAGCTCGCACCTAATAAACAGATGCGCCTCCCACTTCGATGCCAAACGCTTGCCACATAAAATACTTATCAAATGTGATAATACTAGTGCTCTAAGTTTGACTATTAACCCGATCCAACACTCTAGGACCAAGTACATCAATATTAGGCATCTTAAGAGTTTCTTTTATGTTCTGCATGACTGCTCTTTTACAATAGAACTGTACTCTTGCAAGAAATGTGTCGCATGCAAATCTTTTTTCGAGAGGGTACTTATTGTAGCAACCAAGAAACCTGGAGGATTCTTCATGGTTTAGTGGAGCCAATAAGTTGCCATCAAAGTTTAATTATTTAGAGCAAACATTGATAAATCTCTTTTAAACAAAAATAGTCTTTGAAATCAGATTTGGATTCGAGTCGGATATATCGAACATAAGAGCATTTTGTACTATGCAGGTCTAATTTGAAGGTGTTGCGAAGTCTTGAAATAATGTTCACATTTTGTCATCAGTGTGGCTCGCAACATTAGTAAGGATCATTTGTTTGGTCATAAGACTATGGTTTGAGACTAGTTCTAGAATCGTCATTAGGGTAGTGCCTAATTAAGTACTTGTCTCATTTGTTCCCCGAGTTTCCATCGAGCACTTGTGTTCCGATCGACTCTCCTCTCAATTCATCCAACTTTGAAAGAATTCGAAGTACTCATATTCACCCCAATAATACTTCTCTCTCAGCAAATTTAACCCTAAAAAATTAAGAATAAGTCTATCACACATTATTATTAGATTAATGAACAACGCTATTTGGTACGGGCGATTTTGGTACGAAAAAGAAGAAAGATAACATGTGATTTTAGCAATTCATAATACCAAATCCAATGAAATAAAAATGCAGTATAATGACCCATTTTCGCTTTTGCCATCATTCTCTATTCTTTGTACCAACTATCGTTTTCCTAGAATAATTTGTTTTAAGAAGTATCATGAGAAGCTGTTCGATTTCATGACATGAGCAAGAAGTGTTATTCTTTATATATATGACTGCAGAAATCCAATTTAAAATCTTGTTCATGAGTACGGTACTGTTGTTAATCTACCAGTGGAAATAGTACTTTTTGAGAGGTTAAAGGTTTGACTCCGGTAAAAGCACCCACCCTTTCAGGGCCCCCTAGGCCCCCTCTTGAAACAGCTAGCGTTGAGAAGCAAATCTATATGACTTGTAATTTCATCAAAAATTAATTAATTAATTAATTAATTGCTGCAAAACATGATGCTGCCAATAAGAGAGCTGCTGCAAGTAGTGATGAATCATTTCTTATCTGCAAAAGCACGTAGCTAGATAAATAGATGGACTTTGTGTTGTGTTATAGATCCTCTTAATTGGACCCCGAACTTCATGCTGACAAAAAGGATTATTACTTGCTTACCATCAAACTGCAACATGTAATGATGATATATAGCCATATAGGAGTCAAGTGTTCGTTTGGAATTGATTGTAAAATGATACTTAGAATTTGACATTTTTGAAAATTTTGTCTCTAGTGTAGGCAACTCTTACTATCAAACCATGAAAGTTTCATTTTCAACTTTGTAAAATTCAGATAGTTCCCAATATAATATTTTTTACAATATATAGTCCAAGGTGCTATCTAGCTAGAGAGATCAATGTGGTGTATCTAGATGCAACAATCATGGTTTCTTTTTCCTTGCTTCAATTGGGTGAACGTTTGTAGCTCGACTTCATCAATAAAACTTTTCAAAAAATGTTCTTGTTATGGATTGCATATTTCATAGAGTTAAATATATTTTATGTCACTAAAAAATTTTGCAAATTTTGTTTTTAGTCCTTAATTATAAAATCTTTTACTGATTATTGTCTCCGTATTTTCACCGTCAATGTATTTAATTAGTCCCTCATGACATTTTAATAGAGCTAGGAATTGTTATGAAATGGCTAGAAAAAACGCTATTAAAAGTCATGAGAGGCTTAAAACATTGGCGAAAGAAAATTTGGGAACTAGAAGTGACTAGAATTAGTCATAGACTAAAAACAAATTTTGCAAAATTTTTAGGGACCAAAATCACATTTAATAACTCTATTTTAACACGTAAAGATTATGGGGCGGGTTGTTTTCGATTTTAATAGAATGTTTGAAAAAATTGTGTTTTTCGGATTTTAATACAGAATATAAAATTCATTTTTAAATAATCATATTTTTCGGCTTTAGTAATTTTTCCAGGATTTTAATTTTATTTTGCAATGTTTCATATTGTATAATTGAATTTAACACTATATATTAATGATATTGCGAATCAAAAATAGAGAAAATTATGCATACAAATTTTGAATATATTAAAATAGACCTGATACACTCTTTTCCTCGCACTTTGTGTGTAAGATTTTCGTTGTTAGATTATTAGAATATAAAAAAATTAATAAGGGAGGAAAAGTGTAGATTTTAACATAAGAGGAGAGATTGTAATTTAAGCTTCTCTCAGGAGAGGAAAGTGTGACTTTTTCCAATATGTTTTGCTTAAGAGGGGAGGTAAGTGTATATTTTAACATAAGAGGAGGGTAAGTGTAATTTACTCATGAATTTTGTAGATACTAGATGCAAAATTAATTTTATTAACTGTAAAGCGAGAAAACTGTTAGCCCTATAAAAATCAATTATATTCACCCTAAAAGCAATTTTAGCCCGGTGTTTTTGGGACCACGATCCTCTACGGTTGCAATCAACTGCATGGTCCTAAATTTGAAACAAATATGCTTAAGAGGAAAATACTGAGAGAAATTTAAAGTAAGGAAAAGACAAAAAAATCTCTACATGATAATGTAAATTAATGGGAATGCAGAGTACTTTGTTCCATATTAAGTGATTTTCAAATTTAGTTAATTAATCTTGATCTCAAATTTGATTCTAACTTCTCTAAAATCTAAAATAAACATTTTATGCAATGAAGGTTGGAAAACTTGAAACTCATCCTAATTAGGGAACATATAGACTTTCATGGTTTGACCAGTATTTCCTATTTGCTCATATGTTAAGTCAATATTCAGTTTGAACTGCAGGTCTAGTGAAATTGTAACACATGAACGTCAGATCTTTATACGCTCTTTAATGATCATGAAAAAATCTTCAATTTTTAATTTCAGTTTCTTTTGTGAAGCTTTTTTTTTAAAAAAAAAATTGAGTTAGAGTGCAATGCTAGGCGCAGATGTCAGAATATGTTCCAACTACTAATTGCTTGTGGCTATACAGAAGTACATACTACCACCTCAGCTAGACATGTTCCATGCTAGCTTCGAAGTTATGAGAATGAAAAGCTGAACTTTCTATAATTTTCTTTAGCCGTATTTTTTTACCCCCCCTCATATCTCGTGTAACACACACTTTGATCAAAGTGACCATTTTATCTTTATTTATAATAGAATTTCAAAACCAACATCTCATTTTTACATATTTTCGAAAATCAAAGTAAGAAAATTTTTCATCTTTTCAAAAGAGGTATTTTCGAAAGTCATTTTGTTGAATTTTTCCGGAAACACCTTAAAAGAGGTATTTCCGGAACACAAAAATAACTTTCGAAAATACGTCTTTTGAGGTGTTTCTTGAAAAATTCATCCTCTTTTGAGGTGTTTCCGATTTTTTTTATTTGTTTTTTTAAATATACGTATTTATTTTGTTTCTATTTTTTTTGCAGTGGCGCACACTAGAGTTGGGGCTAGAATCCCACGTGGTTCACGAGGGTTGGTGCGACGCGAGTCCTCACGGTCAGGAGGTGGAGATCCCGATCAGACTCCAGTTAGTACCGCACCAGAGTGAGGAACACCGGTCACGCTTCTGAACGTGATAGGCATGTCCGTGGTCGAATTCCTATTGATGAGGCTCCAGACCAATTCATGGAGGATGCTGAGGTTCCTGACTAGTATGATGAGACTCCTGACTAGCATGATGAGGCTCCTGACCAGGAGCATCATGCGAAGGAGCCAGATCTGGGTCATAGGGACATGTCTTTGTTGCATCGACTTCCAAACCACGTGGTGTCAAAGCTTCGTATTGGAAGGTAATAGTAACAGTTTTAATAAATAATTGAAGTTTTTGTTTTGTCGTTTAATATATATTATTAATATAATATAATTTTATACAGGATCGTGGGAAAATGAAGGTTACAGCACATGGGCAAAAATTAATTCAGTTCCAACCTTCACAGCACCATCCAGGTGTCGAGAGATGGATATTAAAGGCTCGTCTAGCGGAGTTGATTTGACACCTTTGCTGGTGATCAATCATGAGCTGAGCTCAGCATTTGTGGAGAGATGACATTCAGAGACCAACTCGTTTCACCTTCCATTTTGAGAGATGTCGATCACCCTGGAGGACGTGTCCAACTTACTCCATTTGCCGCAGACGGGCACATTTAGGATGCCTATCGGTGGATTTACTGTTGAAATGGTCGTTGAGGCCGGGCTTGAGTTGCTGGGTGTACGGCAGATTGATTGTATGAGAGAGTGTCGGTTTAACAGAGGACCATACTTCGGGTTTAGATTTTTGGAGGATGCCTACAGAGGAAACCTAGAGCTGGGCTATGTTGATTGTGCTGCACGGTGCTATCTGTGTCTTTTGTTGGGCTACACCATATGTGCCAGTCAAGTGGGCTATATACCTCCCATGGTACGTAGAGGTGTCGATTCCCCACCTCACCATGCCTTCGGAGGAAGCACAAGTACATGTTTCAGATTAGGAGATTGCATCACCTGGTCCACTGACTCTAGAGGATAGACTGGAGTCTGCAGCTGCACGTATTCGGGAGGCCATGGCATTCAACGTCATTCCACCTTCTGTATATCAGCTTCTTTTGAGAGCTCTATCAGATTTGGACATTGGCTCGTGATGTATTTTCCCGTTTTTGTATTTTATTATCGGATTTGGTATATTATAGTTCTCGTATTTTATCGTTCTCGTATTTTATGGTTCTCGTATTTTATCGTTATTATTCGTATTTTCGTATTTTAAAATTAAAAAATAAAACAAAAAAGTTCCGGAATCATGTCAAAAGAGGTGTTTCCGGATGTTGCTTCCAGAATAATCTCTTTTGACATAATTTCGGAACACAAAAATGACTTCTATCAAAGGTATTTCCGGAAAGAATGAAAAAACTGACTTTCGAAAACACCTGTTGATAGATAATTCCACAAATTTAAAAAAAAAACAGTTTCAATTTAAATTTTGGTATAAAAGTGAGGGGTATTTTGGAGATAAAACGTATTATGGGAATACACAGTCTACGAGGGGGTAAAAAAAAACAGTCTTTTCTTTTACCGGAATTCTACTTTTGTTTAATCTATAGTGTATATTTTGATTCAACTTGGTTTGGTTGTACTTAGATTCAATCTAAAATTCTAAACTAAACATATATATATATATATATATATATATATATATATATATATATATATATATTAGTGAACTTTTTTCAAGCCTATGATTAAAATGTTTGGTTCTATGAAGGTGAAAATTGGTTTTGAATAAATTGATTTTGCAAAATTAATCTAAATTAAAAGGGAGTTGAATGTAAAATGATTCTTTTTTTTTGAATATAGTGTAAAATGATTCTTTATTTGAATACATTTATGTAGAAGTGAGTCACACACTAAATTTGAGTGTAAAATCACATTTAAAGCAAAAGCTAAAATTGTTGCTTCAAGCTAGAATAAATTCTGAAGGTAAAATCAATTCTGCTCGAGCAAGGCCTATTTATTGTGTTTTACCAAAGAGACACTAAGTTTGCATTATCAATTAACTATTGGGCAAAATCAACTTTGAAGATTGCATTTATGAGAGGATAAGATGCGAAAGAAATCAATGGGACTGACGGCGTCATAAGCTGAGAAGGTGGAGATGGTGTTGATAAATGCGTGTTCTGTACCTAGCAGTATTTTGGTCGGCTGCTGTTGGTAAGGTCTCTTGCTGTTCTGGCAGGAGGCTCAGTGAGTGCCTGGGGGTACATGCAAAGCCACTCCGACGCTCAAGTCAGTATGAGAATAAGCTAGTGAATTTGCAAGGGAAGAGTGTGTACCATATAAATGGCTATGCGAGCCGGTATTTATAGGAAATCGATGTTCGTTGAGGATCGTCGGATCAGTGGAGGCGATCTGAACCCTCCAAGCGCATTGGGCTTGTATGTTGTGGATATGGGCCGAATCGGCTGGACTGATCCATATCCAATTGCTAAACGCACCCCCTGGTTTTGCTTATGGACCTCTTGGTCCAGTCCAGAACAGTTGCCCCACAAGCCGAGATTATTCTGGAGGATGGTCTTGGCTTGAAGGATTTTCGCTGGTCTACCGGATGTGTGAAGTTGCGCGGGACACTGCCTTTGTCACGACCGTGTTTTATCATTCTCACTCTCTAGAGTAAAAAAGAGAAATTTTTTCTTTGCCGTAATGCGTTACTCTGTCTGTCTTGTCGGGTCGCACAAGATCACTTCGTTGTGACCGCGACTCAGGCCTCCTATGGGGTAATCATTGTGTCAGGCTAGGGTGTCGTATCCTGATGTTGGCGCCCTCCTGGGCGCCTGGTGCCAAGTGCTACGTTCTGCTGTTGAGGCCCTCCTGGGCGCCTTGCTGAACGCTTGTTTGTTCCCGAGAGTTGGCACCCTCCTGTGTGCCTTTGGTGTTCTTCCCCTGCGTGCGTGTTGTGGATGGTGCCCTTGTGGGCGCCTTGTCATGTTGTTTTGGTTGCCGCCTCTTGGAGCAGGATCTGGCGCCCTCGTGGGCGCCATGGGGCGCCTTGTCATGTTGTCTTGGCTGCTGCCTCTTGGAGCAGGATATGGCGCCATGGGCGCCTTGTGCCAGGACTCCTGATGTTGGCGCCATCCTACGAAACGTGTTTTGGCGCCCCCTAAGGCGCATTGGTGCCTTCTTGGATGTGCTTGGCGCCATCCTGCAAAAACATATTTTGGGGCCCTCTAGGGCGCCTTGGTGCCAGCCCTGGATGTGCTTGGCGCCACTGTGCGAAACATGTTTTGGGGCCCTCTAGGGCGCCTTAGTGTCAGCCTGGGTGTGCTAGGCGCCATCCTGCGAAACATGTTTTGGGGCCCCCTAGGGCGCCATACGTCGGGTGTCTCCTCGTGGAGCAGATTTTGCGAGCCAAGGTTTGGTGTCGGTGCCTTGGACGTCTACACGTTGGGCGCCTCCTCGTGCAGCAGATTTTGCGAGACAAGGTTTGGTGCCCTCATGGGTGCCTTGTTGCACAGTGCTGTCTGCCCCCTTGCGAAGGTTTTGCTTCCAGATCACCTCCTGCCAGGCGCCCTCCTTGCCAGGCGCCCTCATGGGTGCTGCCTTGGTGCTTGGTGCCCTGCCAGGCGCCCTCCTTGTCAGGGCGCCCCTCTGCCAGGTGCCCTTCTTGCCAGGCGCCCCTCTGCCAGGCGCCTTTCTTTCCAGGTGCCCTCATGGGCGCTGCCTTGGTGCTTGGCGCCCTGCCAGGCGCCCTCCTTGCCAGGTGCCCCTCTGCCAGGCGTCCCTTCTTGCCAGGCGCCCTCATGGGCGCTGCCTTGGTTCTTGGCGCCCTGCCAGGCGCCCTCATGGGCGCTCTTTGCTTCCTTGCCAGGCGCCCTCATGGGTGTCGGCTCTTGTGGACGTGTGCTTGGCACTTTGTTTTTGTTGCTCATCCAGTGTCTTTGCCTACTTTTCTTCTTCATGAAATTTCAGGGCTTGCTTTGTGCCGAGGGGAATTGCTTCTTCCGTCCTCACCATTATTTGTTTGACATCTCCATTATCGTTTTATTTGATCAAGAGGTTCTGGCCGGGAGGTTTGTCACATACCGACCCAATGGGGTTGACTTCGATGTCATTGCCCCCTGATCTTTTATGTTTCATTTTGAAACATCCATTCTTACTCTTTGTCAGGCTTGTTTTTTTTTATACTTATGATTGGCACGCGTAAGATGGCTTTGGGCACCATTCATCGCCTTGCGCATCTGAATGTATGATCTCATATCGCCTCGTGGAAATGGGCTGTGTTTTGAAGTTGGCGTCTTCGTGGGCGCCTTGTGCCATGCCTTCCTGGACTCAGGTGCAAGTTACTATCTTGCACATTTGGGTGTATGATATCATATCTGCTTTTTTGCCCACATGCTTGTGTACTATTTTATTTTCTTACGTGCTCATGCACTCACGTGCTCCTGCATCTTTTAGTTTCTTTACGTGCTCATGCACTCTTTTATTTTTGCGAGACAGGGTTTGGTGCCTTATGCGCCTTGTCGCACAGTGTTGTCTGCCCCCTCGTGAAGGACTTGCTTCCAGACCATCCCTGCCAGGCGCCCTCATGGGCGCTAGCTGCTTTCCACTAGGCGCCCTGCCAGGCGCCCTCATGGGCGCTGGCTGAAGACTTGGCGCCCTGCGAGGCGCCATCATGGGCGCTGGCTGCTTTCCACTAGGCGCCTTGCCAGGCGCCCTCATGGGCGCTGGCTGAAGACTTGGCGCCCTGCCAGGCGCCCTCATGGGCGCTGGCTACTTTCCACTAGGCGCCCTGCCAGGCGCCCTCATGGGCGGTGGCTGCTTTCCACTAGGCGCCCTCATGGGCGCTGGCTGAAGCCTTGGCGCCCTGTCAGGCGTGTTGGACTATAGGATAACCTTAGAGGGGGGAGAATAAGGTTATGTGCAAAACTTGAATTCTTTTAGGTTTTCAAAACTTTTACAATGCTTGTTTAAAACAGATGCGGAAACTAAGATTTAAAGCATTAACAGTGTTCGTTTAAATCAAATGCAGAATGTTTCAAGATTAACAGATATGCAGCGCTAATGATAATAATAGACAAATATAAACTGTAAAGAGAGAGGGATAGAGATACACCAGGATTTTTACGAGGTTCGGGATAAAAGCCCTACGTCCTCGGCCTCAGGCTTTGCAACCTTTGGACTTGCTGACAACCACTATATGATGAAGAATGTTTTACAAACAAGCAGCTTCAAATAGCAAATCTCAATTTACCCAAATTGAGAACCCGAGCTCCCCGCTAAGGATTTCACAACCGCTTCAATCTCTCTGATTGAACGACCCAAGAATGCTTCCCAGGATTTCACAATAACCACTTCAATCTCCCCGATTGATCGACCCAAGATCACCTCCCAGGATTTCAAACCAACTCAATCTCCCAGATTGAGAGACCCAAGAACACGTCCCAGGATTTCTAAGCCACCACGAATACAGATCAATACAATATAGAAACTATGAACCAATCACTCCAGCAGAATAACAATATAGTAGAGAGAGAGATGATTGGTTTTGAAATGAAGAACTTTAACAAAAGATTTGACAATGAAAGCTCTTTTTCTCTTTTCTATTGATTTGAAAATGTATGTAGAAGAGAAGTGTAGTGGTGTGTTTGATTTTGAGATCCAAGGTCCCTATCTATAGAAAATGTAAAAAATTGACCATTGGACTAAAACACTAGATGTTATAATCGATTATGTGCTTTGATAGTGCAATGTGCATAATCGATTGTTCTCTTAAAAAAGAAACAAATCACAATCGATTCTTTGCTTAAAACAAGGGAGTTGGAAATCGAATCATTGCTTTGAAAAGGGAAGTATGAAATCGATTTTGCATTCATACTCCAATGAATTGAGTATATAATCGATTTTATACTCCAATGAAACAAGATGAAAATCGATTCTCTTCTTTAAAAACACAAAGCCTTTAATCATGTTAGGGCTATTGCTCTATCGCCTTGCATGCGTTTGATAATATTTTCATGGCTTTCAACCACTAAAAATTCGTATTTTAAAAATCTTCATACTCTCTTCTACTAAAGTCATAACACTGAACCAAGGGATAGGCATATTTCATCTTGAGTTCCTAATCAAAACAGAATATAAACAATTAGGTCTCTTACAACTTCATATTGCTTCTTCTGCAAGTCCATTGCAACTCTTAGTCCCTGACTCTTTGATTTTAATCCCTGTTCTTTGATTTTGTCCTGTACTTTCATTCAACTGCAACCATTAGTAGACAAGATGTATTTTTTATCATTACAAAACAAGAGTGTTTGTCCTTGGTTCCAACAAGGCGCCCTCACATCGGGCGCTGACTGCTTGTCACTAGGCGGCCCCAATGGGCGCTTGGCCTGAAAGACTGGCGCCCTCGCAGGCACCCTCCTTGGGCGCTGGCTGACTTTCCACTAGGCGCCATACAAGGCGGCCACTCCTGGGCGCTGGCTCGCAAGACTTGGCGTCCTGCCAGGCGCCCTCATGGGCGCTGGCTGCTTTCCACTAGGCGCCCTGCCAGGCGCCCTCATGGGCGTTGGCTGAAGACTTGGCGCCCTGCCAGGCGCCCTCATGGGTGCTGGCTGAAGACTTGGCGCCCTGCCAGGCGCCCTCATGGGTGTTGGCTTTCACTTGTCCTGCCAGGCGCCCTCATGGGCGTTGGCTGAAGACTTGGCGCCCTGCTAGGCACCCTCATGGGCGCTGGCTGAAGACTTGGCGCCCTGCTAGGCACCCTCATGGGCGCTGGCTGCTTTCACTTGGCGCCATGTCAGGCGCCCTCATGGGCGCTGGCTGCTTTCCACTTGGCGCCCTGCCGGCAGTTTTTCAGAACTCGGTCTGGTTTTGACTCGCCCATCAGACGTTGTGACACGCTTGAAGTCACTTCGTGAAACTAGTAAGTCGACTTGTGTCTCGGTTTTTAGGGAGGCGCAAACGATCGTCGGATTGATGCTTTCACTTGGCGCCTTGCCAGGCACCCTCATGGGCGCTGGCTGCTTTCACTTGGCGCCTTGCCAGGTGCCCTCCTGGGCGCTGGCTGCTTTCTTATGGTGCCATTCGCCAAGCTTGCTTCGCTTAAGGGAGATGAGCGTGCCATGACCCCTTGACTCCCGTACCTAGGGAGATGATCTTGACTGCGAGCTAACATTCAGGTTGTCTTTGCAACCCCGACAGTCCCTCATGGGCGCTCCAATCCGGACTATGGAGTTGGATCCTTTTTCTTTCTTGATCTTAGGGAATTTTCGTTGGGGCAAGTGTTAGCGCTAGTGAGCTAGAGTAAAAACTGTAATTGCAACATGATACTTTGAATTACAAGAGTACAATTTCGTTTATTCATGTGTATTAACATCCCAAGTTATTACATCGATTTGACATTTTTGTCTTGTTCATACAATAAACTTTCTTAGCTTATCCGCGTTCCAAGTTCTCGGCATTGGCTCCTTGCCCAGGGTTTCCAACTTGAAAGCTCCGTTTCCGGTTTCCACCATTATTCTGTATGGGCCTTCCCAGTTTGGAGCTAACTTTCCTTGGGACCTATTTTTCAAACCTATGTCTGCCCTTCGTAGGACTAGGTCGCCCACTTCTAAGGCTCTGGGAACCACCTTGTCGTTAAATCTTGCAGCCATCCTTTGTTTGATCACCAAATCCTTTAATGCTGCTTGGTTTCTGACTTCCTCGACGAAGTCCAGCTCCTCGCGGAGTCTTTGATCATTGGTCTCCGGGGGGCTTGGGTTCTTAGTTCTCCAGTTTAGCTCTCCGATCTCGACGGGTATGACCGCCTCTGTTCCATATTCCATCCGGAAGGGCGACTCACCTGTTGAAGTGTGAGGGGTAGTTCTGTAGGCCCACAGGACATAAGGCAGCTCTTCCGGCCAACAGCCTTTTGCTCCGTCGAGCCTCCTCTTTAAACCTCTTAAAATTACTCTATTGGCTGCTTCGGCTTGTCCGTTGGTCTGGGGGTGTTCTACTGACGTGAAGCGGTGTTTGACGCCCAGGTCGGCCATCAGCTGTCTGAAACCTTTGTCCGCAAATTGTGTGTCGTTGTCGGTGATGACCACCTCCGGTATGCCGAATCTGGTCATGATATTCTTCTTGAAGAATTTCATACAATTTTTAGCCGTGATAGTGGTCAAGGGCTCAGCTTCAATCCATTTGGTAAAGTAATCGACCGCGACTATTAAGTACTTTACCTGCCTTGTACTTTACCTAAAAGGTCGATTCCCCACCAAGCAAAAGGCCAGGGAGAGCTTAGGTACGTCAGTTCAGAGGAGGGGGCGACATGCACGTCAGCGTACCTTTGGCACTTTTCGCATTTCTTTACATGATTTTGCGAATCTTCATTCATGCTAGGCCAGTAATAACCTGCCCTGAGTGCTTTTGCCGCGAGGGCTCATCCTCCCAGGTGCTGTCCACAGATCCCCTCGTGGATCTCTGTGAGCACGTAATCTGCTTCTGGTCCTTCTACACATTTTAATAGAGGAATCGAGAAGCCTCTACGGAAATGTTGCCCTTCGATGACCGAGTATGATGCTGCGCGCCTCCTCACGGAAGCTGCTTCTTTGGCGTCAACAGGCTCTTGCCCTTTCGAGAATATACTGACGGATCGGGGTTATCAAGTTCTGGCTCGCCTCGACGGTGAAAACAGAGGTAGGCGATTCGTTGCTTAGGAGGATGCTGGGACTAGACAGAGTTTCTTGGATGACGCTCCGAAGGTTCCCTGGTGTTCTGGTGCTGGCCAGCTTGGAGCGTATGTCAGCCCTGGTATTCTCTCCCCTGGGTACGTGTTTCACCTCCGCCTTATTAAACCATCCAAGGAGTTCACGTACCTTGGCAAGATATTTCTGCAGCACCAGGGTCATAGGCTCCAAATGCTGCGTTGATCTGCGAGACGACCAACAGTGAGTCTGTGCGGAGCTCAAGTTGCGTGGCGCCAAAATCTTTGGCCAGCTGTAGACCCGCTATGCAAGCCTCGTACTCCGCTTGATTGTTGGATGTGGAGAACGAAAAGGTCAGGGACACCTCTACCATGAGTCCTTTTGAGTTTTCAAGTATCAGCCCGACTCCACTCCCTTTGCTGTTTGAGGACCCATCCACGTGGAGGGTCCATGCCCGTTTCTGCTTTGTCTTTGTGCGGTATCGTTGTCATCTCAGCCACGAAGTCTGCCAAAATTTGAGCCTTCATGGCCGGTCTTGTTTCGTACTTGATCACAAATTCTGAGAGCTCGACCGCCCACTTGATCATCCTTCCAGCTAGGTCGGGACGGTGCAATATTTGTCTGAACCACAAAATATGGCCTAAGGCGCCTGGCTGCGATCACGACTGCCAGGGCGACCTTCTCCACTTTTTGGTATCTTAACTCGGGTCCTCTGTAATGCCTTACTAACATAGTATACCGGCCTCTGGCCAGCGCTGGTTTCCCTGATGAGCACTGCGCTTAATGCTTCATCGGCCACAGTGAGGTATAAGTATAACGTTTCCCCTTCCTCGGGACGTGTCAAAATGGGTGGTTCGGAGAGGGTCTCTTTTAAAAGGGTCAGTGCCTGCTCTTGCTCGGCGGTCCACTCAAAACCCATCTCCTTCTTAAGAAGCTTGAACAAAGGTAGGGACTTGTGGGCTGCTTTTGAAATGAATCGGGACAGCGCTGCTATCATCCCGGTGAGCTTCTGAATTTCTTTCTTTGTGGTGGGAGGTGCTTGTTAGACTATCTGATAACCTTAGAGGGGGGGGGGGGTGAATAAGGTTATGTGATAAAAATGAATTCTTTTCGGTTTTCAAAAACTTATGAAATGCTTTGTTTAAATCAAATGCGGAAACTGAGATTTAAACTTATATGATGTATACAAGCAGGCAGATCAAGCACAATATGATATTACTCTATATTCAATATACAGAATAACTAGATTATTTATAGGCAGCGCAGTGATATTGAATATAGCAACAGACAAATCTACAGCAGTGATATGGATAATAACAGATCAGTACAATAATATAACAATAGACGGATCTGAGTAGTGATATTCAAAACAGATATAAACAAAACAATGAATATCACAGCTATATAACAATAACAAATATAGACAATAAAGTAAAGAGAGTAGGGATAGAGATACACCGGGAATTTAGCGAGGTTCGGGATAAAAGCCCTACGTCCTCGGCCTCAGGCTTTGCAACCCTTGGACTTGATGGTAACCACTATATTGAAGAATTCTTTACAAACAGGCAACTTCAAAATAGCAAATCTCAATTCCCCCGAACTGAGAACCCGAGCACCTAGCTAAGGATTTCAACACCGCTTCAATCTCCTGATTGAACGACCCAAGAGCACCTCCCAGGATTTCAAAACCACTTCAATCTTCCCTGATTGAACGACCCAAGATTACCTCCCAGGATTTCAAACCAACTCAATCTCCTGATTGAGAGACCCAAGAACAATTCCCAGGATTTCAAAGCGACCCCCACAATAGTAGATTACAATATAGAAGCTATGATCTAATCACCTCAGATAATATGACAATATAATAGCTGTGAGAGATGACTTTTGAAAACATGCATCATGCATCAAAATTAGGGTTTTGAAAATATGTTATGCATGCATGGCAAGCTTTGGAAAATATCTTATGCATGCATGGCAACGCCCTAAACCTAAAAATAATTTTGTGGAAAGCTAGAAATCGATTTCTATCATTTTCTAAATCATGAAATCGATTTCCTAATCCTATTTTAAAGGTTGAAATCGATTTCCTTATCCTATGTTTGAAGCATGTAATCGATTTCTACATATTCTCAAGCCAAAGGTAAGAATCGATTTCCTTCTATTTCAAAAGACTATGAAATCGATTTTCAAGCAATCCTATAGGCTATGAATCGATTCCTCCTCATTTTAAACAAAGTAAGAATCGATTCCTACCTTATTCAGGATGTCCTGAAAATCGATTCCCACCTATTTTCAAAGAAACAAACAATCGATTCCTATGTTCTCCATATGTAAAGAATCGATTCCTCAATTTTTTAACTAGCCATAAAATCGATTCTTATGTCTTCTAAAATGATAAGAATCGATTCATCAACATTTTAACTTCATCAAACAATCGATTCATCATTTCTTTAAATGTTTTTTTTTCAGATCTACGTTTTCCTAAACCTATAAATATGGAGGTGCTTCACACTTTTCAATTCACTCAACCACACGAAAAATTACAACAAATCTCTCTTCTTCTCACATACATTTTCTACATCTGAGAAAGAGAAAAATAGAGCTATCACTGTCATATCATTTTTTATAGATCTAGTCACTCATCTCTCACAGCTATTATATTGTCATATTATCTGAGGTGATTAGATCATAGCTTCTATATTGTAATCTACTATTGTGGGGGTCGCTTTGAAATCCTGGGAATTGTTCTTGGGTCTCTCAATCAGGAGATTGAGTTGGTTTGAAATCCTGGGAGGTAATCTTGGGTCGTTCAATCAGGGAAGATTGAAGTGGTTTTGAAATCCTGGGAGGTGCTCTTGGGTCGTTCAATCAGGAGATTGAAGCGGTGTTGAAATCCTTAGCGGGGAGCCCGGGTTCTCAATTCAGGGGAATTGAGATTTGCTATTTGAAGTTGATTGTTTGTAAAACATTGGTTCTTCATATAGTGGTTATCAGCAAAGTCCAAGGGTTGCAAAGCCTGAGGCCGAGGACGTAGGGCTTTTATCCCGAACCTCGCTAAATTCCTGGTGTATCTCTATCCCTACTCTCTTTACTTTATTGTTTATATTTGTTATTGTTATATAGCTGTGATATTCATTGTTTTGTTTATATCTGTTTTGAATATCACTACTCAGATCCGTCTATTGTTATATTATTGTGCTGATCTATTATTATCCATATCACTGCTGTAGATCTGTCTGTTGCTATATTCAATATCACTGCGCTGCCTATAAATAATCTAGTTATTCTGTATATTGAATATAGAGTAATATCATATTGTGCTTGATCTGCCTGCTTGTATACATCATATAAGTTTAAATCTCAGTTTCCGCATTTGATTTAAACAAAGCATTTCATAAGTTTTTGAAAACCGAAAAGAATTCATTTTTATCACATAACCTTATTCACCCCCCCACTAAGGTTATCAGATAGTCTAACAAGTGGTATCAAAGCTAGAAATTGCATATAGAGCTTTACATCCCGCAATTTAAATTTTATTTATCTATCTGTGATTATGGGTTCTTTTTTGAAAGAGGGGATGTCTTTATTTAGGCCACCCCTGTTTGATGGGACTAACTATGACTATTGGAGTAGTCGAATGAAATGTCATGTGCAGGCTATAGATTTCACCTTATGGAGGATCATTGCAGATGGACCACTGATCCCAATGAAAATTAAAAGTAAAGCTACCGGCAAAGAAGAAGAAGTGCCAGTTGAGGATATCTACACCATTGACCTGAAAGAACTGAGAAAGTCAGAGTTGGGTAAGATATCTCAAAATGCCAGAGCAATGAATATTCTTCACTTATCCTTATGTGAAGAAGAATATGGTAGAGTCAAAGGATGTCAAACAGCAAAGGAAATCGGGGACTGCTTGCAAGCTACTCATGTAGGTACGAGCCAAGTGAAGGATACTAAAATCAGAATCCTCACTTCTGAATATGAAGCCTTCAAAATGAAAGAAGGTGAGTCTGTCGCAGCTATGCACCAGAGACTGAATCTGATTATAAACAACTTAAGGGCACTGGGAAAGAGGTATTCTACAAAAGATATAAATGGGAAAATTCTTGCATCTCTGACTGGTGAGTTCTTTCCAAAAACTTGTGCAATCACTGAAGCCAAAGATATTGGCACTCTGCCCCAAGAAGACTTGATTGGGTCACTTCTAGCCTTTGAGGTTGTATTGGCTGCTAACAAAGATCAAGAAGCAGAAATGGTAAAAAAAAGAAAATCTCTTGCTCTTGCTGCTAAAACACCTAAGGTAGCAAGGAAAGAGGTTGAGTCTGATGAAGAATCTGATGATGAAGACATGGCTGAATTATTTGAAGAATTCATGAGATTCAACAAACTTGAAAAGAGAAATAACTCAAAGAAATCCAAGAAAGCTAAGAAGGCTACATGGAACAACTATACTGATAGTGAAGAAGAGGAGGTTGCAAATGCCATTTGTCTCACGGCATGTGAAACACCTAAGGTAAGCCTTAACTCTTCTAGTCTTTCTGATTCCTCTATGCATGATGATTTACTTGATGATAGTTGTAGTAGTCAAGATTTGAGTGAGGCTTTTGATGCTCTCCATTTTGAACATGAAACTCTGTTGTTAAAATCTAAGAAATTGGCAAAGAGTAACAAAAGCATGCTCACTCAAATTGAGACACTTGAAAATGAAGTAGATAGATTAAAGAATGAACTACATAAATCTGTCAACCTTGAGTTTTGTGAGCTTAAACAAAATTTTGAAAGAAACATTGAAAAAGTTTGAGGTTGGTGAAAAGACCTTGACTCAGTTGCTTCACTCTCAACATCAATATGTTGATAGGAGAGGAATTGGGTACAAAGGTAATTCCACCTTCTCCATTTCAAACAAGAAATTAACTTTTGTTGCATCTACTTCAAGTTATAAACCCATTGTTTTCTCATGCACCTACTGTCAAAAGGGAAACCATAGCTCACCTAGATGTCCTATCCGTAAATTATGTGAGCTTGGTACCCTTATACCTGCTTGTGAGAAACCAAGGTGGATTGTGAAAACAAACCCCTTGATGACTAACCCCAAAGGACCCAAAGAGAATTGGGTACCAAACTTTTCTACTTGATCTTAGTGCAGGTGTGCTACAGGGTATGGGGGTCAGATCAATACCTTGATAGCAGAGACTCGAAGTTCATGACTAGAGACACAAAAAGATTCGTAATACTCAGAAACAGCAGTCATGTGACTCGTGATAACAACAATAGAGGAAGAATCACTGGTGAAGGTTAGATTGGTAAAGTTTTATTCACCTCTGTTGAAAATGTGTTATAAAGTAAAAATTAAATATAACTCAACAAGTATTAGAGACATATTTGAAATAAATTTTTTGTGTGCATCAAAGTTTTTTTTTCTTCTCTCTATTGTGCTGGATCTTTGATGCTACATATTTTTGATTTTAAAAATGATACCTATATTGTTGAACCAAGGATGATTATTTTGGGTATCATATTTTTAAAACCATGCTGATCCACCCTCTTTTTTCTAAGCTTTGCATTCTAATATTAATAAGGGGGATCACCAAGTAAGGGGGAGCATAGCATGAACTACTGTTTTTGATATATCATATGCTATGCAATGCTGCTTATTTATTATGCAAGTTTATAAACTGCTTATGTTGTATGTATTCACCCCACCTCTTTTTTGATGAAAACAAAGGGGGAGAAATTGTATGCAAAAGGGAGAGAATATCCATGTTAAGGGAGAGAATATGCATGTTATTATTTAATGGGGGAGAAAAATAATTGCTGCTATGCTGCTGTCATACTGCTTATTTTGTTATGCTTATGCTTAGGGGGAGCTTCTGCCATTGTTTCTCTATTATGGTCTCCCTATGCATAATGTAATTTGTTATCATCAAAAAGGGGGAGTTTGTTGAACCAAGGACAAACACTCTTTGTTTTGTATGATAACAAATTACATTTAGTCTACTAATGGTTGCAGTGTATAAAAGTGCAGGGACAAAATAAAGTACAGGACTTGAATCAAAGAGCAGGAAATATTAAAGTGGAGTAGCTTGGAGAAGAAGCCACCTCAGCAGTTCAAGACCTATTTGTTTATCCTCTCTCAGTGAGATTGAAACCGAGAAACTTCCCTGCACGGACTCCAAAAGTGCACTTCTCTGGGTTCAATCTCATATTGTTCTTCTGGATTTCAGAAAACACTTCTGTCAGGTCCTTGAGGTGATCTGGGTCGCTTTTGCTTTTCACTATCATGTCGTCTAGGTATACTTCGATTGTCCGGCCGATTTGACTTTTGAAGATTTTATTTATCATTCTTTGATAGGTCGCCCCGGCGTTCTTAAGTCCAAACGGCATCACGCGATAACAATAATTCCCCTGTTCTGTCATGAACACTGTTTTCTCCTGATCAGGCGGGAACATCGGGATTTGGTTGTATCCCGAGTATGCGTCCATGAAAGATAACAAACGGAATCCTGAGGCGCTATCGACTAACTTGTCCACGCTAGGGACGGGGAAGGCGTCTTTGGGACATGCATTCTCTCTTAGCCAGATGGTAAGTTTCTCTTTGACCTCCTCGGGGAGGTCGGAGCCTATCTTGACAGTCTTAGTGGGGTCTTCTCCTAACTGGATGGAGATGAATGCGCCATCTGGCTCAGGCCTCTTCATGCGCTTTTTGAGTTCCTTAGCGAGGGCGGAATCTTCCTCCTCTTCCTCACTGTCCGGATCATATCTGGCATCTAAGTCTGCCAAATTTATTTCAGCTTCTCTCCCGAATTCCCCGCAGGATTTTCTTACTTCCGTAGCCTCTTTTCATCCTTGGGGCCCATGTAGTAACATCTACGTGCTGCGTCCAGATCTGCCTTGAGGGTCACAACCTTATTCTCTAAATCGTGGAATTTCATTTTCAGGTGAACCGTTGAGGTTACTGCCCCTAGCTTGCCCAACGTCGGCCTCCCGATAATGCACTGGTAGACAGATTTGCACGAGAGGATTAGGAAAGCTGTATTGACAGTCTTGCACAAAGGTAGTTCACCATCGGGGTCTCCATAGGTGACCATCAGCTCCAAGTGGCCTCGAGGCCTAGTTCTCGATCCGTTAAACCCGGTCAAATCCTCTCCTCGATATGGAGTCAGGTCGGCGGGGGAGACGCTCAAAACTTGCAGCAAGTTTTCGAAAATGATGTCTACTGAGCTTCCCTGGTCGACCAAGACTCTTCTTACTTCGATATTGGCCATAATGGCAGTAATGAGCAGTGGAACATGTTTGTTTGGTTTTTCATCCAGCAAATCCCTGTCGTCAAAGGATAAGGGCGGCCTGACTGGCCCTTTCCTAGGGGCTGAGGTTAATGCAACACTCAAGATCTCCTTCTACTTCTTTTTCATTGATTTGTTCGACCCCCAACCGTCAAGGGGGTTGCTTCCCTGAATCACCATGGCCGCTGGCCTATAACGCCCTTGGGACCTGGCCTTCATGCCAGGTGTTTTCTTGCCAGGCGCCCTCTTGGGCGCCCTCCTGCCATGTGCCAACTTGCCAGGCGCCCTCTTGGGCGCTCTCTTGCCAGATGTCACCTTGCATGGCGCCCTCTTGGGCGCTCTCCTGCCGGATGGTGTGACTGGCCAGGAAATCCGAAGATTGGCTTGCCTTCGAAGGTGGGGCAGGTTGGCTAGTACATTCGTCAGGTAGGTAGGCGACGTTGTCTTCCAGAGAATCCTCTGGTCGGGATGCAGGTATGGCAACGCTCTGAACCCGAGGTCTGCCTCTGGGAGCCATGGAGTAGCAAGAGAAAAGTTCGAGTAATGATGATGTGAAAGATTGATATCTCCCACTGTGGTCGCCAATGTTCTGTACCTAGAAGTATTTTGGTCGACTGCTGTTGGTAGGTCTCTTGCTGCCCTGGCAGGAGGTCAGTGAGCGCTCGGGGGTACCTGCAAAGCCACTCCGACGCTCAAGTTAGTATGAGAATAAGCTAGTGAATTTGCAAGGGAAGAGTGTGTACCGTATAAATGGCTATGCGAGCCGGTATTTATAGGAAATCGATGTTCGTTGTGGATCGTCGGATCAGTGGAGGCGATCTGAACCCTCCAAGCGCATTGGGCTTGTATGTTGTGGATATGGGCCAAATTGGTTGGGCTGATCCATATCCAATTGCTAAACGCACCCCCTGGTTTTGCTTATGGACCTCTTGGTCCAGTCCAGAACAATGGGTGTATAGCAGAAGGCCGTGAACGAATGAAGGGAGGTTGGCTCATGCGATTTTGGTGGAGGAGATTAAGGAGTATTTTTAGGGTGCTGTTATTAAGTTATAACAAACACAACTAACATGTATTATTGTACTATGTAACTTGAAGATTAATGTCGTTTGGGGCACTCTTTTCCTCATTGGGTCTTTTTTTCAAAGGGTTTTGGCCCTTGGAGGTTTTTAACGAGGCCCCCCCCCGGTCCCTACATCTTGTAACGACATGGGCAGAGTATTCCTTGTGCTCCCCCCTTATTATTAATAAAATTCATTTTCTTATAAAAAAAATTTGAAAATTGCATTTTTATATAGGTTAGGTCTATTATGTTTTCTGTTTATTGTTCCTTTTTTATTAAAATTCCGTTGACTCTTTGTCATCAAACAAATAAATACTATGTTTGTTTTTGCAAATGAGAAAAACCATGACTAAGCTAGAACACGGAACATGCATTTAGCTAGGGAGCTAATGAGTTATGTTATTTAGCCAAAAATATATTTCAGTCAAAAATAGCTAAATAACTACCTTACAACACTAATTAACCAAGTTTTTTAGGTCATTAACCAACATGCCTTTTTCTAGTCAATGACCTAGAAAAACATGTGAAAATGCATGTTTGTTAATGACTTAAAAAACTTGGTTAAATGGTATTGTAAGGTGATTATTTAGCTATTTTTGGTTGAAAAGTTTTCGCCAAATATCATTTCCCGAAGCTAATAGCATCTTTCCACTCGATCCTTTTTTTCGCTACCATGGACATCGAACCTTAATTGTAATGTGACCTTGAGCCTTTTGGTAAAAGGTCATCAATAAAGTTCTTTTTGCTATTAAAACAAAATAATGTCGAAAAAATTGATTAATACTATTATTCGATATTAGAGGTTGATCACTGATCAGTATCTTCGAAATTAATATCAATTTTTTTAATTGTTGCCGTGATTAATCTTTTTTCGTCAGTATGGAGAGACATCGCTTGGGAGAGGTCAGTCTTTAAATGAACTCCAGTACCTCGAGGGATTAGTCTCCACTGTCGTCGTGGAGGATACCCGGGTTTACCCAAAAAATCTTTTTTCGTTAGAGGTTGATCAACATATTCAGATTCAGCTTGTTATTCTTCGATTATTATTCTCTGTGTGGCCTCTATGAGGTAGTGGTGTGTGGAAAACATGTGCAAGTATACAGAGTCCATAACAAGTAATACAGTGTTTAGAACAGGTCGAACCCACAGGGATTGATGAACTCTTTCAAAAGTCAATATTATGTAATTTAGATAAAAGTAACTAATTTAACAAGATAGTTGATGATGGTGAGTATCACAAGTAAGTTAGAACAAAGCAAAGTGTAAGTAGTTGAAATGCAATAGAGAAAAGCTAGTTGGAATGTCTTCCCCAAGTAATTTACTTATAAGTGTTTAATGCAGTTATGATGCAGTTGCACTGAATGCTGTTGCATTAGTTGTGTGCCTTTCAGTCACTTTTCTTCAGAGTTTCATTACAAGCTTCCTATGTCTAGGCTTGCTAAATAAGTTCACTCCTGTCTTTTAAAGTACCCACAGTATCACCCTATGGACTATACTATCCTATGTCTAGGACTTAGTATGGTTTTCACAAAGTTTCCTTTATATAAAACACTCACTCATATTAGTTCTTGAGTTCTTAATTGTAAACCATGTCTGCTTTTACAAATCTATTTATTCTAATCGATCAACCTCAAAATAAATGTTGAAAGTATTATCAAGCAAGAACTAAAGTGCACACATCATATACTTGTATTAAACTTACTTAAAAGCTCATTAAATGGTTAGAACATTCCAACTAAGAGAGGTTTAGCTCAACATAGACATTGCAAGGCAAATATAAACAGAATAGAACATGTTTATATAATTGAAATCACAAAAGAGAAAAAACAAGATAGAAGTTACACAAGTTGAAGCTCTTAGCATGAATCCTTCCTAGCAATGTAGTTGCATTAGCTCCTTAGCACTTTGATAAAACTATGAAAACGAGGTAAGGAGGATTTGTCACTTCCTTCCTTTCCTTCTTACAAAATAGAAACTAACTATGTATATTGAAAATTAAATCTAACTTATGGATTGTGATCTATCTTCAAGTGAAGGAGTGAAGCCTTTATATAGTCTTCAAGAGAGGTGCTTCCTGTAACAGCCCAGGTCCAACGCATTGGCCACCCCAGCACTGTTACATCACGGTCTTTTCTACCCCCTCTTAGAATTTTTGCCTTCCGTGGGAATCGAACCTTGCACCTGAGGCATAAGTGCAAGTTAAACACACCTCCCACGCGCTCAATTGGTAGTGGGAGCTGTGTTTAACTTGCACTTATGCCTCAGGTGCAAGGTTCGATTCCCACGGAAGGCAAAAATTCTACAAGAGGGGTAGAGAAGACCGTGAGGTAATAGTGCCGGGGTGGCCAATGCGTTGGACCTGGGTTGTTACATAAAAAGGTGTAACACCCCTTTTCTACCCATTAATTTAATTGGAAAAATATCAGAGTTTTCAAAATTTTGTTTCGCACGAGGAATGTTGCACATACTTCAATAAAATAATGCTTCTCAAGAAAACAGCTCAAACACTACAATCCTGCATCACGTAGCACGTCACTAAGAGGAGAACCTCGAAAACACAGTTATCATCGCAAATAAACTTAACGTCAATAAAAGCCAACTACGCAGCGGAATAACAAAATAAAATAGAATCGTCAACAAAAACATAACAACTGAAATCATTCATAAACATCAAGTTCGTCCCCCCCCCCCCCTGAGTGCTACGTATCAGAGCGTGACGACTCGACTCGAATTAGTGAAGGTACATAGTCCTTCACTTGCGATCACCTGCACGTTACCACATAGGGGTAACATTCAAACAGAAGGGTGAGTCCAATTCAATTCATATAATAAATCATATGATAAATAATAAGTCAAGTCACAGCTCTAAATTAATCACATCACAATCATCAATCACATCACTACAATAACTCATCACTATGTCATGTAGGCATATGAAATGCAACCCACTCGCGGGCATATGCATGAGGTACCTTTTCACAAACGTCGCTTAGCCATTATGGCCTCATCGTCACTTAGCCTTTTGGGCCTCAAAACGTCACTGGGTTTATGCTTACGGGATGCATGAGACACTATAACATGCATCACGCACAAATCACACAACCACGGTCAACTATGTGACCCGTCACTTACCAATTTGCCAAATAAGAGGCACAGCACCTGTCAATTCACAATTTACACACAACAACATCACTTAGCCTTTTAGGCCTTAACATCACTTAGCCTTTTGGGCCTCAAACGTCACTGGGTTTCATCGTCATTTATTCACAACATCATCAATTCAAACAATAGCCACTGAGGGCAAAAACGTCATTTATTAGCCACCAGGGGCATCATCGTCATTACACATCATTATCAACAATATTGGCCACTAAGGGCAAAACAGTCATTTAACTAGCCACTAAGGGCATCATCGTCATTTACACATCATTATAATTAATATTAGCCACTAAGGGCAAAACAGTCATTTAACTAGCCACTAAGGGCATCATCGTCATTTACACATCATTATAATTAACATTAGCCACTAAGGGCAAACAGTCATTTAACTAGCGACTAAGGGCATCATCGTCATTTACACATCATTATAATTAATATTAGCCACTAAGGGCAAAACAGTCATTTAACTAGCCACTAAGGGCATCATCGTCATAATCATCACTTTTAACACTAAAACGTTGAAAACCACTGGTTATACTCAAAGGGGATTTTTAAAGACACCAAAACATCTTTTCAATGTCACAGCAGCGACCACCGGGAACAGCCACTTGGGCGCCCAGCAACCTTCAGAAATTATAAGTTTTTATTTTTAAAAATGGGACACACAGGTAGACAACGGAAAGAGCTTCCCAACACTTTTTGAAACGTTTAAAACGGATGTCCGAGTCAAAAGATATAGCGAAAACAGTTTTCGAAAACATTTTGGCAACATCCTGGAAAACTGGCGCCCTGGGCGCCCAGCAAAACGTAACACGCACACACGGGCGCCCAGCGCCCAGCGCCTGGCACCCAGCGCCTTGGCGCAACACACAACACACGCACACGGGCGCTCAGCGCCCAGCGCAACACACACACGCACACGCACGGGCGCTCAGCGCCCAGCGCCCAGCGCAACACACAGCAACACGCGCACAGCCAGCGCTGGCGCCCTTGGCCCCCAGCACAGGGCGCCTGGCGCCAAGAACACTTCCAGCAACATCAAACATCAAAATTTCAGCACATGTATCTTGTTTTCTCAAATTGTTACTTGATCAATTACAATACTCATTACAACCATCATGGACACATATTGAAATCGTCAAAACATATACACCAACCATCAAAATCAACAACAATCCCAAGCACAAACATGAATCACGCATATAGCAACAACAAGAACATGAATTTCGCAACATAGTCAAGATCATGGTTCATTTAGGCCATCACTACCTAAAATCTATCATAGGAATCATTATAAGAATTGATAGGACATCCCCTTACCTCGAATTTGAAGAATAGGAGCCCTAGAGACGGTCACGAACGGAACCACGACAACAATTCACGCCCCTTTCCTCTCCTTGGTTGTGCGACTTTCTCTTCTCCTCTTCTCCTCTCCAACGGCGCCCTCTTTCTCTCTCTCTCTATTCTCAATTTTTCGCAAGAAGCCAACAAAACCCTAACCCCCCAGGCGCCTTGGCCACTTCGCATATGACATGATTCATGGGCTTGGGCTTCTCACTTAAGCCCAAGTCCATCTAATTTGGCGTCTCCATCTTCTAATACCACCTACACATATTAATATAATTTTTATTAATTAAATTATATCCACTTAATTAATTTAAATTCCTAAATACTTAATTAAATAAATTAATTAAATATTTAGGGTGTTACAACTCTCCCCCACTTAGAATATTTCGTCCTCGAAATTTACCTAATCAAATAACTCTGGGTAGGACTCTCGCATATTGCTCTCCAGCTCCCAAGTCATGCTCTCGCTGGCAGCTCCTAGCCAAACCACTTTCACTAATGCAATCTCTTTGCCTCTAAGCGCTTTCACTTCACGATCCACAATCCGTACGGGCATCGTCTCCACAGTGAGATTATCCCGAACCTCTACATCATCCATATGGATCACATGAGATGGATCTGAAACATACTTCCGAAGTTGCGACACATGAAACACGTCATGCAGATTCGAAAGATTTGGCGGTAAAGCCACTCTATAAGCCACATTTCCGATTCTTTCAGAAATCTGATAAGGACCAACAAATCGAGGAGTGAGCTTCTTCGATTTCAACGCTCGACCAACACCGGTAATAGGAGAAACCCTCAAGAACACATGTTCACCCTCCTGAAACTCTAAATCTTTCCTCCGCTTGTCATGATAACTCTTCTGACGATTCTGCGAAGCCTTCATCTTTTCACGGATCATCTTGATTTTCTCTGTAGTCTCCCGGACAATCTTCGGTCCCAACATTACACTCTCTCCCGACGCATACCAACACAATGGCGTTCTACACTTTCGACCATACAATGCTTCAAACGGTGCCATCCCGATACTGGAATGGTAACTGTTGTTATAGGTAAACTCGATCAACGCAAGGTAGGAATCCCATGAACCCCTTTGTTCCAATACACAAGCCCTCAACAAATCTTCTAACGACTGAATTGTTCTCTCTGACTGACCATCTGTCTGAGGATGATACGCCGAACTCATTTTTAACTTTGAACCCAATTCCTTTCTGCAAACCCGTCCAAAACTCAGAAGTGAACCTCGGATCCCTATCTGACACAATACTCTTCGGAACGTCGTGCAACTTCACAATTTCTTTGACATAGACCTCTGCCAACCTCGACACTGGATAAGTGATATTAATAGGAATAAAGTGAGCAGACTTTGTTAACCTATCAACGATCACCCAAATAGCGTCATGACCCTTAACTGTATTCGGCAATCCCGTCACAAAATCCATCGCAATGCTATCCCATTTCCACTCTGGAACTTCCAACGGTTGCATTAACCCTGCTGGCTTCTGGTGTTCAACCTTCGACTTTTGACAGGTCAAACAGGCATACACAAACTGTGCCACATCTCTCTTCATACCATACCACCAAAACATCTTTTTCAGATCTTGATACATTTTCGTCGCTCCAGGATGGATACTCAACTTGCTACGGTGACCCTCCTCTAAAATTGCCTTTTTCATCTCCTCATCATCCGGAACACAGATCCTACCCCGGAACCTCAACACACCACTGGAATCTAATTTGAAATCTTCATCTTCAGATTGACCAACCCCATTAATTAAATCTACTAACTTGACATCTGACTTCTGAGCTTCCCTGATGCTGCCCAGGAAATCATTATCGATCTTTAACATTCCCAGCTTGACACTGCGAGGTGTCATTTTACAAACCAAACTCAAATCTCTGAATTCCTCGATCAACTCTAATTCTTTCACCATCATTGCCGACATATGCAAAGACTTTCTGCTTAAAGCATCAGCCACGACATTAGCTTTGCCGGGATGATAATTCAAACCAAAGTCATAATCCTTCAAGAGCTCCAACCACCGACGCTGTCTCATATTCAACTCTTTCTGATCGAACAGATACTTTAGACTCTTGTGATCACTGAACACTTCAAACCTCGAACCATAAAGGTAGTGCCTCCAAATCTTAAGCACAAATACCACAGCAGCCAATTCCAAATCATGCGTAGGGTAATTTTTCTCATGAACCCGCAACTGCCTCGACGCATACGCAACGACTTTCCCATCTTGCATCAGCACACCACCCAGACCCATCTTCGACGCGTCACAATATACAACAAACGGTTCCTCCGGATTAGGCAACGTCAAAACAGGCGACGTCGTCAATCTCTTTTTCAGTTCCATAAAACTTTCCTCACACCGAGCATCCCAAACAAAAACTTTACCCTTACAAGTCAACTGAGTCAACGGAAGGGCCAACTTGGAAAAACCCTCGATGAACCTCCTGTAGTACCCAGCCAAACCCAAAAAGCTTCTAATCTCTGTTGCGGACTTCAGAGCCTCCCACTCCAATACTGCCTCCACTTTTGCCGGATCAACTGCAATACCAATACCAGAAATCACGTGCCCAAGGAAAGTCACCTCTTTCAGCCAGAACTCACACTTTGATAACTTAGCATACAACTTTTTCTCTTTCAGGACTTCCAATACTGTCTTCAGGTGTTCAGCATGCTCTTCCTCCGACTTAGAATAAACTAGAATGTCATCTATGAAGATCACCACAAACCGATCTAGGTAATTATGGAAAATACGATTCATATATTCCATAAATACACCAGGTGCATTGGTCACACCGAACGGCATCACTGAATATTCATAATGCCCATACCTTGTCCTGAACGCTGTCTTCTGAACATCTTCATCCTTTACTTTAATCTGATGATATCCGGACCTCAAATCAATTTTGCTGAAAACACGGGCACCCACTAACTGATCCATCAAATCGTCGATCCTCGGAAGCGGATACTTATTCTTGATAGTTACCTTATTCAACTGACGATAGTCCACACATAACCTCATACTCCCATCCTTCTTCTTTACCAACAATGCTGGAGCTCCCCACGGTGATACACTCGGTCTTACAAACTTTTTCTCAAGCAATTCTTCGAGTTGCGTCTTTAACTCAGACAATTCCGACGCCGACATCCTGTACGGTGCCATAGACACATGCCTCGTACCAGGTACAAGATCAATCGAAAACTCAACTTCTCTTTCCGGTGGCACACCCAGAATTTCATCAGGAAAAACCTCAGGAAACTCGCGTACCACTTGCAGTTCTTCAATAACAGCCTGACTCTCAGCAGACAACGATGCCATCAACGCAAATAGCTGAATTCCTTCTTTCTTCAGCTTCTTCAACTGATCAGCAGATACCAAAACAGAATCTTCTTCCCCGAAACTAACCGACTTGCTACGGCAGTTGATATGAACGTGGTTATTCTCTAACTAGTCCATGCCCAAGATTACATCCAGACCTCTCAACGGCAAGCAAACAAAATTCACAACAAAGTCCCTGCCGAAGATCGACACGGGACACTGAGAACACACCTGGGAAGTAATCACCGACCCCTTCGCAGGAGTATCGACAACCATATCCCCACACATAGCAGATAAAACAAGACCCAATCTTTTACAACAATCAACAGATATAAAGCAATGGGTACCACCAGTATCAATAAGAGATTTCAGAGAAATACCGTTAATAAAACACGTACCTCTAATCAGACCATCCTTCTCATCAGGCTCCTCTCCTGCCAAGGCAAACACCTTCCCAGTAGACCTTTCCTTCTTCGGCTTTGTACACTTTGTACTGATATGCCCAGACTCACCACAATTGAAGCACACCACATCCTTGACCTTACACTCGGCCGCCATATGACCCTTTTTACCGCAACGATAGCAAACTCTCTCATCAGACCTGCATGTAGTACTCTTGTGGCCAGGCTTGCCACAATTATAACAGACAATGCTAGCATGGGCATCTCCCCCACTAGAATTCTTACCTCCAGCAGCCTTCTGGTAACTCTTACCCGCAGGAACCTCATACGGCTTGCTTCGACTCTGAAACTTACCCTTTTTCTCAGACGTAGCTTTGTAATGAGCAGTACTGTCCTCCTCAAAGATTCTACAACTGTCAACCAGATCAGCGAACACACGAATCTTCTGATAACCAATGGCCTTTTTGATATCAGGCCTCAACCCATTCTCGAACTTGATGCATTTTGAGAACTCAGCTGTAGCCTCACTGTAATGCGGATAGAATTTTGCCAGTTCCACAAACTTCGCCGCATATGCAGTCACAGACATACCACCCTGCTTCAGTTCCAGGAACTCTATCTCTTTCTTTCCTCGGACGTCTTCAGGAAAATATTTTCTCAGAAATTCCCTGCTGAATACCTCCCAAGTAATCTCTTCCTGCACAGCCTCCAACCTCTGCCTAGTAGCCAACCACCAGTCGTCGGCCTCCTCGGCTAACATGTGGGTACCAAAACGGACCTTCTGCTCAACAGTGCAGTCCATCACCCTGAAAATTCTCTCGATCTCTTTCAACCAAGCCATAGCACCATCTGGATCATATTTGCCCTTAAAGGTGGGCGGATTCTCTCTCTGGAAAGTAGTCAGACTCTGGAAACCAGCGTTATCTCCAGCGTTCTGCTGACCCTGCACAGCCTGAGCCAAAGCTTGCAATGCAGCAGCAAGGGCAGCGTCGTTTCTCCCAGCCATTTCAAACTAGCACTGCAGCACAAACCAAGAATTTAGTACTAATCTATTGTCATAAGACACTATGACAGGACAACATTGGCCGGACAGACCGAACTGCTCTGATACCACTAATGTAACACCCCTTTTCTACCATTAATTTAAGTGGAAAAATATCAGAGTTTTCAAAATTTTGTTTCGCACGAGGAATGTTACACATACTTCAATAAAATAATGCTTCTCAAGAAAACAGCTCAAACACAACAATCCTGCGTCACGTAGCACGTCACTAAGAGGAGAACCTCGAAAACACAGTTATCATCGCAAATAAACTTAACGTCAATAAAAGCCAACTACGCAGCGGAATAACAAAACAAAATAGAATCGTCAACAAAAACATAACAACTGAAATCATTCATAAACATCAAGTTCGTCCCCCCCTAAGTGCTACGTATCAGAGCGTGACGACTCGACTCGAATTAGTGAAGGTACCTAGTCCTTCACTCGCGATCACCTGCACGTTACCACATAGGGGTAACATTCAAACAGAAGGGTGAGTCCAATTCAATTCATATAATAAATCATATGATAAATAATAAGTCAAGTCACAGCTCTAAATTAATCACATCACAATCATCAATCACATCACTACAATAACTCATCACTATGTCATGTAGGCATATGAAATGCAACCCACTCGCGGGCATATGCATGAGGTACCTTTTCACAAACGTCGCTTAGCCATTATGGCCTCATCGTCACTTAGCCTTTTGGGCCTCAAAACGTCACTTGGTTTATGCTTATGGGATGCATGAGACACAATAACATGCATCACGCACAAATCACACAACCACGGTTAACTATGTGACCCGTCACTTACCAATTTGCCAAATAAGAGGCACAGCACCTGTCAATTCACAATTTACACACAACAACATTACTTAGCCTTTTAGGCCTTAACATCACTTAGCCTTTTGGGCCTCAAACGTCACTGGGTTTCATCGTCATTTATTCACAACATCATCAATTCAAACAATAGCCACTGAGGGCAAAAACGTCATTTATTAGCCACCAGGGGCATCATCGTCATTACACATCATTATCAACAATATTGGCCACTAAGGGCAAAACAGTCATTTAACTAGCCACTAAGGGCATCATCGTCATTTACACATCATTATAATTAATATTAGCCACTAAGGGCAAAACAGTCATTTAACTAGCCACTAAGGGCATCATCGTCATTTACACATCATTATAATTAACATTAGCCACTAAGGGCAAAACAGTCATTTAACTAGCCACTAAGGGCATCATCGTCATTTACACATCATTATAATTAATATTAGCCACTAAGGGCAAAACAGTCATTTAACTAGCCACTAAGGGCATCATCGTCATAATCATCACTTTTAACACTAAAACGCTGAAAACCACTGGTTATACTCAAAGGGGATTTTTAAAGACACCAAAACATCTTTTCAATGTCACAGCAGCGACCACCGGGAACAGCCACTTGGGCGCCCAGCAACCTTCAGAAATTATAAGTTTTTATTTTTAAAAATGGGACACACAGGTAGACAACGGAAAGAGCTTCCCAACACTTTTTGAAACGTTTAAAACGGATGTCCGAGTCAAAAGATATAGCGAAAACAGTTTTCGAAAACATTTTGGGAACATCCTGGAAAACTGGCGCCCTGGGCGCCCAGCGCCCTGGCACCTGGCGCCCAGCGCCCAGCAAAACGCAACACGCACACACGGGCGCCCAGCGCCCAGCGCCTGGCACCCAGCGCCTTGGCGCAACACGCGCAACACACAACACACGCACACGGGCGCTCAGCGCCCAGCGCAACACACACACGCACACGCACGGGCGCTCAGCTCCCAGCGCCTGGCGCCCAGCGCCCAACGCAACACACAGCAACACGCGCACAGCCAGCGCTGGCGCCCTTGGCGCCCAGCACAGGGCGCCTGGTGCCCAGAACACTTCCAGCAACATCAAACATCAAAATTTCAGCACATATATCTTGTTTTCTCAAATTGTTACTTGATCAATTACAATACTCATTACAACCATCATGGACACATATTGAAATCGTCAAAACATATACACCAACCATCAAAATCAACAACAATCCCAAGCACAAACATGAATCACGCATATAGCAACAACAAGAACATGAATTTCGCAACATAGTCAAGATCATGGTTCATTTAGGCCATCACTACCTAAAATCTATCATAGGAATCATTATAAGAATTGATAGGACATCCCCTTACCTCGAATTTGAAGAATAGGAGCCCTAGAGACAGTCACGAACGGAACCACGACAACAATTCACGCCCCTTTCCTCTCCTTGGTTGTGCGACTTGCTCTTCTCCTCTTCTCCTCTCCAACGGCGCCCTCTTTCTCTCTTTCTCTCTATTCTCAATTTTTCGCAAGGAGCCAACAAAACCCTAACCCCCTAGGCGCCTTGGCCACTTCGCATATGACATGATTCATGGGCTTGGGCTTCTCACTTAAGCCCAAGTCCATCTAATTTGGCGTCTCCATCTTCTAATACCACCTACACATATTAATATAATTTTTAATAATTAAATTATATCCACTTAATTAATTTAAATTCCTAAATACTTAATTAAATAAATTAATTAAATATTTAGGGTGTTACACTTCCTTCCTTCATGTTGAAGTAATCTTGATGGTTGTATTCATGGTTGTTTTACAACAGTTGATTCCCATGTGACGTCTTCAATCAATTGTATAGGGAGGTCAAATGAGATAACAACATGTGTCCCTACGTTGATGACTCTTCAAAGCTATGTGGGAATTGTAGGCAACGAAATCTGAAGTGTTCTTGCTTTAGGGGACCAAGTATGAGGTCATCAAATGCAAGTGGATGGCAAGTGGATGTGCAAGTGGATGGCTTCAACCTTCAGGTAATGCAGTTGCAGTGCAGTAGCATTGTACTAAACCAATGCAGGATCAATGCAGAAGCATTTGATGCAGGAGCATCTAGACTGCACTGAACAAATTTATCAAACATACCACAATGTATCCAAAATGGCCTATTATCAACTATAACCATGTCAAACACTCAAGTTATCACATATTACATAAAATACTATATAAACTCTTTATCTTTGCTTGAAAGAGAGCAATTTACTAAGTTAAATATATGAATAACTCTATATAAAATAGAGTTATCACACCCCCCAAACTTAAACCATTGCTTGTCCTCAAGTAATGACAAAAACAAACTAACTAATACTATAGTTTCTAGAAAATAAATCAGTTTGATATTTGGATTTTCATGAGGTGCTCTCTATGAACTTCTTTGCTCTCAATTTTTCTTGTGCCTTTATTTCTTTTCAAACTTCCAGAATTAATTATATTCTTTGTGTGTGTGTGAACCCACTGAGTTGAGATTGGTTTCAAGACTAAGTGAAAACTTCCTCCTAGCCTTTGAAAAGATTGGTTTATCTTTGGTCATACCAAAATATTTTTCAAAAGAAAGATTAGTCTCACAAAATCCTCAAGTATTTGGGGAGTTTTAAACATAACTAAGGACTTGATTGAATTTTTCCAGGCTTTTTGAGTCAATGCATTATTTTTTTAGTGTTGGTGGTTTCTTTGATGCAGATGCATTACTTCTTTGAAGTGTTTATGCATTGATGTTTTTCTGCATTTATCTTCTGTAGTGCAGTTGCATTGCTTCTGCACTGTGTTATTTTTTTTGTAGCCTATATTGCCTTCTTCACTGTCCTCCAGATGCATTTATTCCTGCATGGCACAGGTGCAGCTTTTCACTGACCTCCAGATGCATTCATGCACTTCGGCACAGGTACAGTTTTGAACTATCCTCCAGATGCATTTATTCATGCATGGCACAGGTGTAGCTTTTCACTGACCTCCAGATGCAATCATGCACTTAGGCCCAGGTATAGCTCAATTGATTCAGGTCAATATGGCTTTGAACTTTGATCTTTTTACCACTCTTTTTGTATTCTTTTGCATTGTTTGCTCTTGCTTTTCAAATTCAGCCTTGGTTTTCATAAAAATACCCCCAAACTTAATTCTTTAAGCTATTCCAACTTTTTAATCAAAATTTGTTTTGACCTTAGCTCACAAAATTTTTCCTTTGCATCAGATTGCTCTTTAAATAGCAAGATTCTTTTCAAAAAACTCAGTTTTGAGGTATTTGGAAGAAAAAATAATTCTGGTTATTTTTGTGAGAAATAAGGCTTCTTTGCTTTTCAAAAATCCATCCATAGGTGCACCATATCTTTGTAAAATGTTTTCAAACTGATCATCTACTAAAATGTTCTTAACAATTTATAGTATTCCTCATACTTGTCCCTATTTTCCAATAAAAATGTATCTTTGGAAAATTAGTTTCATGTATTTGGATACTACTTTGTTAAGTACATCTAATACATTCATACAAAAATATTTATTAAAAAGCATACATTTGCTAAAAACACACATAGATAACATACATAACATACATAACATACTTAATATGACAATATGATAAGTTCTCCCCCCAAACTTAAGGGATAGCAGTGTCCTCACTGCTAAAAGTTCACAAAACACTTCCAAAATATTTGTTCAAAATATGGGGAGAGGGATTAAAAACATAACCAGGGAAGAGTTAGTAGTAAGATAACAGCCAAAATATAGTAGGTTAAATTACAGAAAGCATGTAACAAATACTCATTTCTTGGCTCCACTCATTGTTCTTGCACTTTGTCTGGTAGGAGGAGTGTTCTTCAGTTTCTGCTTCTTTTCTTTTGGCTTGGAGATTGGAGTTACTTCTACTGGTGCAGATGCACCTGATTCCACTGGTGGTGATGCAGGACTTGATGCAGTAGCATCAGTTGGGATTGCCTCAGAGATCTTTCTCTTTGGTGCCTTGACAGCTGGTTGTTTGAAGAATGATTGTGTATTTCCCAATTCCTCTCCCTTTCTCTGAGCTATCTGTTCCAGAACTAGTTGCATAGCAGCCTCATCATGTTGTGGTTTCATTACAGTCTTCTGTTGAGATGCAGAAGCATCTGATGCATATGCATCACTCTGCATCTCAACTGCTTCTGTGACAACTTCTGCTTATTCCTCCTGTACTGCCTCTGGTTCTGCTTCTTCAGTTGGATCTTCATCAGTGTCCTACACATTTTCATGCTCAAGAGCAGAAACAACATTAGTTCTAATGTTAGTAGGGCTAGTAGGAGTTGTTTGTTCTGGTTGTGGCTCAGTGATGGGTGAGGTTGGGATTGGGCTTTGTGGCACAGTATGTGTTTGCTGTTCTATTTCAGTTGGTGGAGAGGGTGGAGGAGGGGTTGTGTGTGGTGGTGACTGTATTGGTGGATCATTAAGTAGTGGTGATTTTGGTTGGGGAGATGTTTCTTTGGTAGGTGAGTGAATTGGTGATTGAATAGGTGATGTGATTGGTGAAGTGTGGGTTGTTTCTTGTTAGGCTGATGTTTTCTTGGCATATTTTTGTCTGGCAATTTCTTCCAGAATGACACCTCTAGCATGTTCTTCTTCCTCACTTTCAACTTCAGTACTTTCTTCTTCTTCTTCACTCTCCTTGTCCATTTCTTTTTCTAAATCTTCATCCTCAGTTTCTGAATTGTAAGTGTCTTCAAATTCAGGCTCCACTACTACCTTTTTCTTTCCTTTTGTTTGTTTCCTAGTCACTTTCTTCTTTCTACTAGGCTCTTCTTTTTCTTCCTCTTCTTTCTCTTATTCCTTTTCCTCTTCTTTTTCTTCTTCCTTATCTTCCACTTCTTTTTCTCCTTCCTTATCCTCATCAGTTTGTTCTTTCTCCTCTTTTTCTTGTCCTTCAGTTCTTAACACCCAGCTTGGGAATACAGGTGCCTCAATATTGCCTAATTCATTAGACAAATATTGGAAAACAAGCTGCAGCCAATCATGTTGTTCATTTTAAAATTTCCACACTGCAGCTTGCTTTTGCATGAAATGCTCTTGCATTGCAGGCATAGGCACTGATTCTTTCACTTTTCTTATTCTCTCCTTCATCTCAGCATTTAAATTAATAGGGGGGAATTTTCTTTGTTCATTAGCAGCAATAGGAACACCTTCTTTCATGCATAATTCAGTTATGAGACAAGGGAAAAACAGAAATCCCTTTGTTTTTGTTGTGCATGTATATATTTCTCTTGCAATCAATCTACCTAAATCAACATTTTCCTCAGAGAGAATTGTATCTAGTAAGATCAATCTCTCTTTGGTCATAGCATATGTGTGTGAAGTAGGTAAGATTGATGTTGTAATGAACAAATGCCAATTTCCTAGAGCATCTATCAAATAAGTACTTCTAAGCTTAACCTCATTTGGTGTGAATCTTTCCCAAACAGAATCCGGTGTAGCAATTCTACTCCTAATTTCTTCCATTTCTTTCTTATTGGCCTTCCCTACTTTCTTCTCAAATTCAAGTCCATTGTATTTCAATAGATAATGTTCATTTATTTTCTTAGGATGAAAATGAACTATCTTACCTCTAACCTTGGAAGTGTAGCTTTCCTTTGGTCTTTCTCCTTCAAACAGTCTAGCATAGAATTCTCTTATTCAATGTATCCTCCTCGTGGCAACACAAAGTGATCCCAGTGAAGATTGGCCACTGTTGCCATGAAGGATGGACTGGCTTTCTTTAAATCGTATCCTCTTTCTGGTAGCATTTGCATTTTCCATAGACGAGCTTTCTCTTCACTGGTCAATGCTGGTGCATTGGTCTTGCCTTTCTTGCTCTGTTGGAACGATGATGATGCATGTTTACCTGAAGACTTTGATGCCGATTGCTTCTTCACCATTGCGTTTGCTGGATATGGGATTGATGTGTGTAACTGTTTGATTGGAGTGGGAGGTTTCAGATTGAGTGGAAGGGATAACGAAAATGATTTTAGGGTTTTCTTAGTGAGGAGTTGAGAGAAGTTTTTGCTTTGATTTGAAGTAGTAGCCGTTAGGTAAGGTCGTGGTGGACATGCGTGCAACCACGTGTCTTCCTTGGTTGCTCAACACTTCATTTAATTTCCAACTTGCTTCTGATGAGTTGTCCTTCTCACACTTGATCAATTTCTTCAAACTTTTGAACTTGGGTACAAGGCACATTTTTTTTTTCTTCAATGCATATGTAATGCAGTAGCATTGCAATGCAGCTGCATCAGTTTCCTGTTTTTCCTACAAAACACTTAAAACATCAAATTGAACAAAATTAAGTAAAAATGATGGGTTGCCTCCCATTAAGCGCTTGTTTTAAGAGTCTTATCAGCCTGACTACCTCTTTCTTTTAGAGATTCTTCAAATGAGTGGTGACTTTATCTCTCACCACATGTTCATCATAGTACATTTTGATTCTTTGACCATTTACTTTGAAGATGGTGTTTGAGTTTTCATCTAACAAGTCAACTGCTCCATCAGGATAAATTTTAACCAATTTGAATGGTCCTGACCACCTTGATCTAAGCTTTCCAGGGAAAAGCCTCAATCTCGAATTGTATAGCAGAACTAGTCCTCCCTCTTTTAAGTCTCTCTTTTGAATTCTTTTGTCATGCCATGCCTTTGTTTTGTTTTTGTAGATTTCAGCATTCTCATAAGAGAATTGCCTAATCTCTTCTAACTCATTAAGCTCTAGCATTCTTTGTGTACCTGCTTTGTCTAAATTAAAATTGAGCTTCTTGATAGCCCAATAAGACTTATTTTCTAACTCCACGGGTAGATGGCATGCTTTTCCATAAACTATTCTATAAGGAGACATTCCTAACGGTGTTTTGAATGCTGTTCTATAAGCCCATAAAGCTTCATCCAAATGTAAAGACCAATCTTTCCTATTTGGACTTACCATTTTTTCTAGCACTCTTTTAATTTCTCTATTTGAGATTTCTGCTTGTCCACTTGTTTGAGGGTGGTAAGCTGTAGCAATTTTATGCTTAACTCCATACTTAGCTAGAAGGTTTTCAATGATTTTATTACAGAAGTGTGAACCTTCATCATTAATTATAGCTCTAGGAGTACCAAATCTAGTAAATATATTCCTTTGAAGAAATCTACTTACTGCTTTTGCATTATTATTTGGTAATGCTACTGCTTCTACCCATTTGGACACATAATCAACAGCTACTGGAATATATAAATTGCCAAAGGAGGGTGGAAAAGGTCCCATGAAGTCCATTCCCCATACATCAAACAATTCAATTTCTAAAAAGCATTTCATGTTTATCAAAAATATTTCCTGCCCTTTGACATTTATCACATTTCTTGATCATAAGATATGCATCTTTAAATAAAGTAGGCCAAAAATAACCAGACTGTAATACCTTAGCTGCTGTTCTTGTGCTTCCAAAGTGGCCACCATATGGTGCAGCATGGCAATGCAGAAGCACTGCTTGTTGTTCTTCCTCAGGAACACATTTCCTCATTAATTTATCAGGACACATCTTGTAAAGGAATGGATCATCCCAATAGTATTGTTTTACTATGTGGAAGAATCTTCTCCTTTGTTGATATGTCATATTTACTGGTGTCACTCTACTTGCAAGGAAATTTACAATATCAGCATACCATGGTGCAGATGCATTTGATGCTCCTGCATTGCTTATAGCATATGCAGTTGCACTGTGTGCATTGACTGTGATTGCCAATAATTTCTCATCTGGAAAACTCTCCTTGATTTCTCCTTCTAGTGATTCACCTTCAAGCCTTGACAAAGGGTCTGCTACTTGGTTTTCTACTCCTTTCTTGTCTCTAATTTCAAGATCAAATTCTTGTAGGAGCAGAATCCATCTTATCAGCCTTGGCTTTGCATCTTTCTTTGAAATCAAATACTTAATGGCAGAATGATTAGTATAAACAATTACTTTAGTGCCAACTAAGTATGATCTAAATTTTTCAAATGTGTAACACCCCGGTATTTCTTTAACAAAGAAATACCTAAATATACAATTTGGTATAAATCAGAGTATAAAAATTCCTGTTCAGATATACATCTTTACAAGAAACAGCGGAAACTACAAAATATAACATGATACAAGTTCGAGTCATAAGACCGAATACAGAGACTACATCAGAAGAATTCAAAACACAGATGGAAGATTTCATCTCCAGCTTCTCCTCGAGCCTGATATCTCCTTCATTTCTCCATGAAATCATACGGTTCTTGTGCCCAAAATGAAGAGCGTTTTGTCTACTTTCCAGAGAAACAAGAATCACGATCATCGGAGTTGTGTGCAGGGAGATACGATGAAATAACCGAAGGTATACCATACGGGTTTCACTCAGAATTCTTGATTGACTTGATCATCATCATCCTCAATCACTTGCTATCACGAATTTGAGCTCCAATAGCTAACCAAAACATTCCAATACAGAACAAAGCTACTGGACTTCACCCTAATGCATTAAAATCAGCCATGCATCTTCAGTTTTGACTCCCTCAAGCTTCAACTTGAACATGAAATTTCAAGGAAAGCATAAAACTCCATTGTTGGTCAAGATGAAGCTTTGGAACTTCGAAAATGGTAGAAGGGTGAGGAAGGTGACTGAGCTATCAGAAGGGGTATCAATGGAAAGGGCTTGGAAAATGGAGGAGAATGGTACAAAAATTACTTACATGCATGAAGCTTGGGTGTTGATCCATTCCCTCTTTCTCCACTCTCTTGACTTCTCCTCCTCTTCCTCTCCATTTTCTCCACTCTTCTTTCTTTCTCTATCTATTTTTCTGAACTTCAGCTGAAAATGGGAATGAGGATGAGAAGGGTTATGTTTCAAAGGGGCTGAGGGTTTTAATTGGGTGGAAAAGACCAAATTGCCCTTGGCCCATTAAGTCTTAGTTTTGAGGCTAAAACCCCAATAATCTTATGGCTTTCCGCTTGGCATAGGTTTTCTCGACTAATCCTCATTCGAGTCGAGACTAACTGCTCACTTAATTGATACGTCTTCGATGTGAGGCGAAATGACGATTTTACCCTTCAGGTGAATTGTTCAATTAAATTATGACTAAGCCACAATTAAATGTAGAGTAGGATTTCTTTGGACTTTTCCTCGACTATTAATCCCCGAGACACGACCAATTATTCCCACAAATAGTTACTCGGTCTTAGGCAACATAGTACTAGTCTTTAAAAATTAGGGATGTTACAATCACCCCAACTTTTTAAAATTTTGTCCTCAAAATTGACAAGACGAACCTTAAGCAAAAGATATTGATATCGGGTCATCATGTCCTCTTCCAATTCCCGAGTAGTCTCTTCGGCTGAGAAGCCTTCCCAGACTACCTTGACAATCGGAATAGTTCTTGACCTCAATGTCTTCACGCCACGCCCTAGGAGATGACTAGGACAAGGTTGGAATGATAAATCCGGTCGAAGATCGATCGTTTCAACGCTCAACGGCTGAAGTGGATCGGAAATACATTTTCTCAAGTGAGACACGTGAAAGACATCATGAAGATACAGACTTTCTTCAAAAATTAACTATTCCGACCTCTTGAAAGCTGACACTAATTGCTATGGACAATGGAATGCCTACAATCTCTTGAGGACACGAACTCATAGTTTAGGGTATCCACACATCCTGCACTATCGAAGTCAGGAACTCGAAAGGTTTCGGCCTAGCTGTAGCTTGAATTGGAACGAAACGATGACTTTAAGAGAATGTCTTTGGAATCAAACCATACGGTATCCAGAAGAAAAGTTTTATTCTCTTCCCGAGTTACGCTCACATAAGCGCTTGATTCATCTTACCAAAAATCTCGACTGAAGCAAACAGAGTTATTTTATAAAACAGGTTGACTTTCAGTCCAAGGAATCTAGAAACGATTTTCCTTGCAACCGAATCCAGGAAAAATTCTAAAATAATAGTAAAATATTCTTTCATTAAATCCGTTCCAAAACTTGAAGGTACAATAGTTCCATTTGAATGAAAATTCTTTTCAATGGGGTTTCTGATGACGATAGTTTGAAAATACAACTATCCCAAAAGGTTAATTCACCCCAACTTATAGATGACCTAACTCAATGCACGGCGCTCCAACAAAGTGGAATCTCATTCTCTGATATCTAAAAGTTACGAGTTTGAAAGTGAGAGTAGAAGTGTTACTTTGTTGGAACCAGCCATTTGTGCGATCAAGATCTCACAAACTTCTATTATCGTGCTTGAGTTCGGCTCCGTTAAGACAAAACAATTGGGTTCGTTCGAGGAAGGGATCGGGAAGGACATTGAGCCGAAAGGGAAAGCGGGTATTTTGTTTTAAAATTTTCGCAAGCCGCTATTCTATTCGATTCAATTCATTTCCCTTCAATTCCTTTCTCGAATTAGTTCAAGATAAAACTTCGAGGTTAGGACAAAGGCTTGCATTTCGTGACAAAAATAGACACGACTCAATTGTCTCAAAAGACTACACAATGGTTATAGGATGCACTATCAAGGATTCATGTGTTATACACTCACTGTCCGATCATTTAGTCTCAGACCGACATACAGTTCATCCTTAGACATTCTTCCATCATACGGGTGTAGTGGGTGAAAAGAATATGCACCACGCGTATCCAACTCATGGCATCCTTAGAACAGTCTCGTGTGCTGAACTACAATCAGGCAACTCTGAATTCATCACATACTTGCTTTATTGGCACCTAACCCAGAGGTTATTATAATGGAGAAAACTAGTCTTGAACCATCCGATGGATCAAGACTCCACAACTTACAGTTGATCTCAACTAATTCAAGATTAACGATTGGAGTTTCATTTCAGTAGCGGAAGCTTGAACACTATCACTTTCGAAAGGTAACCTCCTTAATCATGGCTCTTTCGGAATTTTCCAAGTCAACGACTTATCCAATTTCAGCTGTCTTCCTAGATCAATCAGGCTTTGAATTTTGATACCTATCTTCCATAGATATTGATTACTCGGATCTTAAGGAGATGCGAATTTTGATATTAGGAATCTTACTAGAATGACATAAGGTTTTCTTTAGAAGTTACGATTTAGTGCCATCCTATGCAATCCTTGGTTTCTCGATTAACGTCAATGTAGCAATTATTCTCGGATTAGTCACGAAATTGAAATTGCGGTGGCACCAGGGGATTTTGAAAACAAAAGGTTATTTTGGGAATCACACGAGCACACCATGAGTGTCTCCGTATTGATTTGTTGAAATTGGATTTATCCTTTAGAATTTCCCTGGCCCAGCTTCTTTTCGAACTTCCGCGACTATCCAGACATAATTATTACATTACATTAATCAATATAGCTTCAGGACGGGTTCTACTCCCATGACAACATCATGTTCGCCTCGTAGGTGACCTTAAGCTCCCCGCTCTTCCAATTCCTCGCACACCGGGAGGTCCACACTCCACAAATGCTTTAGAGTTTATGGTTCAGATTAAAAACAGAGTTACACTTCAAAATACAATTGAAGATACGGCTCACAACCCATTCATCGGTGTAGATATTTCCGTTAGCTTTCCAACGCATCTCGAAACATAAAAATCGGAGTTCCGGAGCAGAAGTTACGAACAAATGAGTCGGAAGACTAACGAGAATTTCTCACAGACCGTGATTGGAATGCTTCCAGCAGCGGATTGAAATGAGGTCACTTCTACCGATTCCACATACTGATCTGCTTTGAAGGATTTGATTCATAATTCCTGATCGGGACTTATGATTCCACTAGTCACTATTGACGACGGAGTATCTTTACTCAATTGGCTTTGTCATCTGTCACATTGTGGCTCGGAAGAAGAATTGGAATTTTTGCTTAAAATTAACCGATAAGGATTTTCCTTGACTACTGCCCTAACTGGGATTGACTGACACCAAAAGGTAAGGTTTATGATGAAAACGATATCTCGAAAACTGATACGCTGACTAAATAAAGGTCAGGGTTTTGGGTGTTAACTAATCTGACAGATTTCAGTACACTAACGTTACTGTCGCACAATGGCTTCGCTTGAATTGTACTTCTCGATAAGATCTAAGACGTTTCATGCCGCGACTCACTAGCCGCATCAGATTTATTTACTGAACAGCCGCCCACAGTTTTCTCGAACTATCGCGGATGCCCATCATTGTTCCCAAATGTCATCTGTAGCCCTCTGCTGCAGCTGCACGCTCTGATGAAACGAGAAGGCTGAAAATCCTATGGTGTAGGGTTTCAGACATTTTCGGGGCTGAGGCAACTAATTGTCATAATTTTCAGTAATTTACATGAAACATTGAGTGGATCCTGACTCAATACGTCCCATAATATACTAAAAAGATCTGACACATAATTGTCTAAGTCCCTAGCTGACTCGATCCTATACTCTTGACCCGAAGGTCGCTACGTCCGACAAGGCCGAACCGCTCTGATACCAAATGTAACACCCCGGTATTTCTTTAACAAAGAAATACCTAAATATACAATTTGGTATAAATCAGAGTATAAAAATTCCTGTTCAAATATACATCTTTACAAGAAACAGCGGAAACTACAAAATATAACATGATACAAGTTCGAGTCATAAGACCGAATACAGAGACTACATCAGAAGAATTCAAAACACAGATGGAAGATTTCATCTCCAGCTTCTCCTCGAGCCTGATGACTAACTATGCCGCCTGCTGTCCTTATAACCTGTTCTCTGTAAAAACAACAAATATGGATTGGGTGAGACAACTTGTCTCAGTGAGTCCTACCGTGCCCCCTCACTATCACTCGGTTTATTTATGAAAACCGTTGCAACATAGTTTACTTTATAAACTATTTGCGTCAATATATATAACTAGCTCAATTACCGACCGTGCATACAAACCAACAATCTCGGTAATGAAGTACTATTATATAGTATTAAGCCTCACCAATTACCGACCGTGGATACAGACCACAATCTCGGTAATGGAGTACTATTATATATTATTAAGCCTCATTGATTAATTTATAACCATTCGCTTACCAAATGAAACCCGACCGTGCATACAAACCACAATCTCGGAGAATCGTGAAACTAACTTAGCATAAATCGGCCGTGCAAACAACCACAATCCCGATAACCCACGTTTGACCACGCCAAAACGTTTCAGGGCCTAGGGTGAGGGATCATGACTTCCCTTCCTAGTATGCTACTTGTCGGGTCGTCACCCAACGCGATATATATGACAATACATATCAATACTCGAGAGTTAGATAATCTACATCTTGTTGATCACCAAAGGATCAATCACATAAGCCTTTTAGATAATATATATCGTTATCGATCTATAACCCGTTTAGATGAATTCAATAGTTAGACATCCGGCGTTATAATCATTATTCAATTTAACATATATGAATGTATATTCAGTCCATCCATTTAATAGGCGTACCCACACATGTACTAAGTTTCGGTTTTCAAAACCATTTGTCTTCACAAGACTTCTCAAAATCATGAGTTAAACTCTTTAAAAACAGATAATTTCAGAATTCAAATCACACCTTTAAATAGGGTTTTTAATAAGCTTCGAAACGCAACTGAAAACACTTCGATCGGACCACCGAATCAAAAGTTATAGCAAAAACAATTTTAATTAGGTTTGCTGAAAATTTACACTGCGTCGCAACGCGGACAGGGTCCGTCGCGACGCGAAATTACACAGAACCAAAATCTTTGAAAAATTTTGACTTGGTCGCGTCGCGACATACACGGGTCGCGACGCGATGGACCCCAGAAGGTTAAAAATTCAGGTTTTCCGAAAACAGTTTTCTCCCAATTCGATCCCACTTTATACCGAGACTTCCCATGAGCCCCAAGACTTGAAAACAGAAGTTTATCGATAATATTCAGACCATATTCCAGCACATAACCAGGGTATAGATATATGTATTTTTGTATAAAACGTAAAATAGGGTTTTCTGACGAAAACGACTTTTGACTCGATAAAACGTTTCTCTGTTTCAGAGTTTTCGAAGATCGAACATATACCATAGTACTGAAAACAAAACCATTTCAGAATATCAATTTAACCCTATTCGTGAGTAGAACTCACCAGCGTGATGAAAATCACGGAACTGCCGAGAAGTCACGTCCTCGCTCGAACAATCGAACCGTTAACCACTCGAACAATCCCCGTAATCACGAACACGCTCCGAATGCCTCCGTAACTAAAATCAATGGCTCCACTTGCACAATCAGCAACTCAATCATTCACTCTTGCTACTGAACTCCTCTCCAGGTAGATAGAACTGATGGCTCTCGAGACTTTGGCGAATCGAACCCAATTTCGACGAACAATGTCCAGCTCTTCTTTCTGTTTTCCAGAATCAAGGCACACTTTTGCAACAGCCATAACTAGGCCAATTCGTAACCAAAACTATCCAAACCGGTGCTCATTGTGAAGCTAATCTTGTCTACTTTCTGGTGGAGGAAGATTCACACGCATGCATGCAGTGGTTTGGAAGATATCACCAAGACAAGGACTGGTCCAGGATAGTGCTTGATTCGGAATCCGAAACTTGGGGACATGATATCTCCTTCATTTATCCATGAAATCATACGGTTCTTGTGCCCAAAATGAAGAGCGTTTTGTCTACTTTCCATAGAAACAAGAATCACGATCATCGGAGTTGTGTGCAGGGAGATACGATGAAATCACCGAAGGTATACCATACGGGTTTCACCCAGAATTCTTGATTGACTTGATCATCATCATCCTCAATCACTTGCTATCACGAATTTGAGCTCCAATAGCTAACCAAAACATTCCAATACAGAACAAAGCTACTGGACTTCACCCTAATGCATTAAAATCAGCCATGCATCTTCAGTTTTGACTCCCTCAAGCTTCAACTTGAACATGAAATTTCAAGGAAAGCATAAAACTCCATTGTTGGTCAAGATGAAGCTTTGGAACTTCGAAAATGGTAGAAGGGTGAGGAAGGTGACTGAACTATCAGAAGGGGTATCCATGGAAGGGGCTTGGAAAATGGAGGAGAATGGTACAAAAATTACTTACATGCATGAAGCTTGGGTGTTGATCCATTCCCTCTTTCTCCACTCTCTTGACTTCTCCTCCTCTTCCTCTCCATTTTCTCCACTCTTCTTTCTTTCTCTATCTATTTTTCTGAACTTCAGCTGAAAATGGGAATGAGGATGAGAAGGGTTATGTTTCAAAGGGGCTTAGGGTTTTAATTGGGTGGAAAAGACCAAATTGACCTTGGCCCATTAAGTCTTAGTTTTGAGGCTAAAACCCCAATAATCTTATGGCTTTCCGCTCGGCATAGGTTTTCTCGACTAATCCTCATTCGAGTCGAGACTAACTGCTCACTTAATTGATACGTCTTCGATGTGAGGCGAAATGACGATTTTACCCTTCAGGTGAATTGTTCAATTAAATTATGACTAAGCCACATTTAAATGTAGAGTATGATTTCTTTGGACTTTTCCTCGACTATTAATCCCCGAGACACGACCAATTATTCCCACAAATAGTTACTCGGTCTTAGGCATCATAGTACTAGTCTTTAAAAATTAGGGATGTTACAAAATGCAAATACTACAGCTAATAATTCATTTTCTGTGACTGTGTAATTTACTTGAGCTTCAATTAATGTCTTGCTGGCATAATAAATAGAATGAAAAACCTTGTCATACCTTTGCCCTAGGACTGCTCCCACTGCAAAGTCACTAGCATCACACATTAATTCAAAAGGCTTGCTCCAGTCAGGTGTTACTATCACTGGTGCTGTTACTAAAGCTTTTTTAAGCTTTTCAAAAGTATCCAAACAAGATTCATCAAAGTTAAATGGTACATCATTTTGTAAAAGCATACATAATGGCTTTGAAATTTTTGAAAAGTCTTTGATAAACCTTCTATAAAAACCAGCATGGCCTAAAAAGCTCCTGATACCTTTAACCGTTATTGGTGGGGGGTAATTTCTCAATCACCTCAATTTTTGCTTTGTCTACCTCTAGACCTTTCTTTGAAATTCTGTGTCCTAACACAATGCCCTCTTGCACCATGAAATGGCACTTTTCCCAGTTTAACACTAGATTTGTATCCTCACATCTTTTGAGAATTTGTTCCAAGTTTGATAAACAATCTTGGAATGTTTCTCCAAAGACAGAGAAATCATCCATAAACACTTCCATTGATTGCTCAATGAAATATGAGAATATTGACATCATGCATCTTTGGAAAGTTGCAGGTGCATTACATAATTCAAATGGCATCCTTTTAAAGGCAAAGGTTCCATAAGGGCATGTAAAAGTGGTTTTATCTTGATCTTTAGGGTCAATGGTTATCTGATTGTATCCTGAATAGCCATCCAGAAAACAATAAAACTCTTTTCCTGCTAATCTATCTAGCATTTGGTATATGAATGGTAAAGGAAAGTGATCCTTTTTGGTAGCCTTATTGAGTTTTCTGTAATCCATGCATATCCTCCAACCTGTTACAGTTCTAGTAGGTATCAATTCATTCTTTTCATTGGCTATTACTGTCACTCCCCCTTTCTTTGGTACACATTGGACAAGGCCTACCCATGCACTGTCTGATATTGGGTATATGATGCCAGCATCTAGCCATTTAATGATTTCTTTATTTACAACCTCCTTCATGATAGGATTTAGTCTTCTTTGGCTTTCTATACTGTTCTTAGAATTTTCTTCTAAGATGATTCTATGCATACACACAGAAGGACTAATTCCCTTGATATCTGTCATTTGCCAACCTATTGCTTTGGTATGTTTCTTTAGAGTATTGATGAGATCATTTTCTTGTTCTGAGGTTAAATCAGAAGCAATCATAACTGGTAAGGTCTCTTTTTCTCCTAGAAAGACATACTTAAGATGTTTAGGCAATTCTTTCAATTCTAGCTTAGGAGGTTTTTCTATGGAGGGTAAATTTTCTTTGAGGGTTGGATCCTCAAGATTGAGAGGTTCATAAGTTCTGGCCCAGACTTCCTTACAAGAGTTTCCTATTGGCAGGTTTTCTTTTTCTAGTAATTCCTCATCTAGTAATGCAGGTGCATCTGCATCAGCCAAATGATCATACTGTTTGTAAAACTGTTTTTCTACCAATCTATCTAGAGAAAAAATGGATGAGCATGCTTCTGTATCCTCTGTGGGATACTTCATAGCACTCATCACATTGAATTTTATCTCTTGATCATTCACTCCCATTGTAAGTTCACCTCTCTGCACATCTATTAAGGTTTTGCCAGTTGCTAGGAATGGTCTTCCTAGGATAATAGGTACATCCTTATCTGCTTCAAAGTCAAGAATGACAAAATCTGCAGGGAACACAAATTTGTCTACCTTAACTAAGATGTCTTCTATTATACCTTCAGGATAGGCTATTGACCTATCTGCTAATTGAAGTGTGACAGTGGTTGGTCTTACAATTCCAATTCCCAGCTGGTTAAAAATAGATTTAGGCATTAAGTTAATACTTGCCCCTAAATCACATAAAGCTTTACCAGTATAAGAAGTTCCAATGGAAAATGGAATTGTAAAACTTCCTGGATCCTTCAATTTCCTAGGAATTTTACTGTTGCGTTAAAAACACACTTAGAGCAAGTGTACTCTACCGCAGAAGTAGTATAAAAGATTATCGTGTCCACGGGGATTAATTAGCAAGTACCAAACTAATCGAGATTATTTATTATTTAGACGAACAAATATTTGAATTGTAATGGAACAAATAAAAAAGAAATAAATAACAATAATTAAAATACTAGACTTAATAAATGAGGAGAGTCCCAGGATCACGGTTTCACTTGCAAGCTTCGATTCCCCCTATGTCTAATCCTACCTGAATTCCCTTATTTTACTTAATTACCAATCCCTTTACTAAAACTATTAATCCATTTGGTCATTCGCGATTAATATTCTTTTTCCTAAACTAACCCTCGTTTGGTCATGCAAGAATTTAAATTCAGGAAAAGCATAAAGAGCAAAAAGGTTGAATGATTGGAAGACTAAATTATGGTTTGGTCATGCCCTAATTATAGCCCCAATTATCCTATAGGTCCACCAACTAATTGCAGTACGGTCGCTGATCAACTAATTGATTATAAACATGCAAAGGGTAGTTAATCCTAATCATGTGATAAAAACAATAGGACAATATTAATTAAAATAAAAATAGGAATTCAAACCAGAAATTAGAACATAAAAAGGTCTCTAAACATGCAAGATCCACCTAAGACCCTAGAAGAGAATTTAGCTATTCATAGTGTTCGAGAACAATAAAATAAAATTAGGAGTCATAAATTACAGAGATAAAAATAACCCGGAATAAAGAAATTTCTGATCCTGAAAATTTAGTCTCTTTTTCTGCTCCAGAGCTCTCTCACAGTGTCAAAAATGGGTACCAAAACTCCCTCCTCTCCTTGCCATGTGTACTGTGCATCAATTCCTCCCACGCGGCTACTGTTTCTATTCTCCTTTTAATTATTAAAACTCCCTTGAATTCCAATTGTCTCGTGGCTACTGTTTCTCACGCGGCTGTACGGCCACACCTCTTCAATTCCTAATTCTCCTCTTTTATATATGAAGAAGCCTGGGTTTATGTGACTTTTTCTCCAAGTTGCAATGTTGGGCTTCTCTTCTAATCTCTTTTGGGCTTCAATTTATTTTCATATTTCAAAACCAAACACGCATACATATATATATATATATATATATATATATATATAAATACCTAATATACATATATAATATTTATAAAATATTATATACATATATCAAATATATATATATATATATATTATGCATTTTTATCTTTTCTTCTTTCCTACAAAATATAGAGCAAATTTAGTCAACAATTTATATATTTGGTAATAATTGATCTAAAAAGTAATCTAAAAGTATCTCTAAAAATACACTAAATTAGAGTTTATCATCTCCCCCACACTTAACTTTTGCTTGTCCTCAAGCAAATTTCCTGGCTCAATAAATTTTTCAAATATGTAACAGAGACAGCCAAATAAGGAACCCAAAATTAGAAGCACAATGACAGACAATAGACATTATAGCACATATGAGGTGTCAAAAGGTTGCCCAATTAGAGGCTCAAGTCCCTGAAGAATACATTTCTGTGAACAAAGGCACTCGCTCACAATCTCTCTAAGTGTTTAGGGGCTAGGGAAATATACACTCAAGTTTCCACAAAATGCACATTACCATATGTTTGTAATTTGACCAAATCTCCACTAAATAGTTCACATGCATGCAAAATATGGGGTTTCATGGGTTGTAATGGGGCCAGGGTGAATTCATGCAGGGTAGGAAATAAGAAGGAAGGGATAATCAAATGGCTAAAAAAAAGAAATAAATAGTAACCTTTGAAACCAAATATGGAGCTCCTATCTATTTTACAATTTTTGCCCAAACTCCAAATTTGTTTCACTTCCTTCTTCACTCTTTTTCTATTGAGTCAGCTCCTTTTGATTTTCTTTTTGCTCTTGAGAAGACTTTTTTTTTTTGGATTTTCCCTTTGGCTCTTTCATTCTTTTGATGTGCCTTTTCCTCCTTCTTGCTTTCCTTTGTTCTCCTTTTTTTTCCAACTTTTCATTTTTCTACATTTTTCTTAGGAGGAAAAGGTACTTGTAACCACATTAGCCACTCCTTTTTTTGTTTTTTGTCCCGATGAGATAGACACTTGAAATACAGGACAAAATTGTAACTTTCAATAGTTGCTCCAAATTTAATTTTAAATGGTTACCACTAAAAAAAAGAAAAAACTATATCTGGGTACCAAAGAAAAAAATATAACAAATAGGCTCAAATGGGGCAACTAATGGATAAATTCAACAAACAACTCTGAGGCCAGAAAAATACCTAAATTCCCCAAATCTTTTTACATGATGCAAATGAATTTTCGCCTTGAAATGGTCAAAAGACAAATTCTAGAATGTAGCAAATTGGGAAACACACTCCTAGAAAGAAAAGGGGTAAAAATTTATGATTTAGTATCAATCCCTTTATGAAGGCTCAGATCTCACATTTAGAAGTTAGTTCACAAAAAGTACTCAAGAGGGACAAATGCTAATTATCAGCTTCCTAAGGGCATCCTCACAGTTACAATTAAGCACAAGTCTGTCAAGTAAATTAATTATAGGATCCCCTAAAGGCAAAATCTCTATTTTTTTTCAACTTTAAGCATAATTCATTCAAAACAAGCCAGAAAAAATGCTATCAACATATACGGTGGGTATGTGCATTAATAAAGATTAAGTGACAAAATAACTTTCCTCCCCCACACTAGCATGAAGCATGTCCTCAATGCAAAATGATCAAATAGAAACTAAGAGAAATAAATGAGAGAGAGAGTAATAGTGACTTCCCTGAGAGAGCTTGTAGTCCGAGCTTATTCCTAAAAACAAAATGAAACAAATTAAAAGTAAAAATAAAAATAAATGAAAAGAAAACACAGGTTGCCTCCTGCGAAGCGCTTGTTTAACGCCGTGAGCCTGACGATAGTTAGTGCTTAATCTGAGGGCTCTCCAAGAGCAAATTTTACATCTAACGCTGTGCACCTTCTTCGTTTTCTAAAAATGTGGTTGACATTGTTCTTTCTTTTTCCACGTGGTGGATGAACTTCATAGGATTGTGAAATTTTTATTTTATCTCCATCCACCACTATGCTAGGATCCTGCAAAATAAGATTTTTTCCAAAAGGTCCTGCATCTTTAATTCACAAAAAATGTTAGTTTCAACCACATCATCACAATAAGGAGAAGTTAAAGAAGAGAAATTTTCATTGGAATTTAAAGCTTTAATAACATCATCTTCTTTACCACTCCTTAAAGTTACATTTCCCCTGTGAACCTCAATCACAGCATCACCAATGGTTAAAACAATTTGCCCAAAAATGGGCGCTTTCTCCTCTTTCTCCAAATCTAGAACCATGGGATCTTTCTCACTGTCCTCACAAATGCTCCCATTAGTAGGATCTTTTGTTTCAATATGACTCCCTTCAGTAGGAGCTACTACTTTGATTTGACTCCCTTCAGTAGGAGTCTCCTCATCTTTCTTGAGAGCTTCTTCCTCCAGATTATATTCCATAGAGACACCTTCATCTCTCGAAGGAATACTTTCTTTGTATTGCTCAGCTTCTTCATTTTGGGTAGACTTAGTTTGTGAAGGAGTTTCTTGGGCCTCTTGAGATAACAAAGCAATGAGAGTTGAGATTTGACCCTCCAAGCTTTCAAATTTGTTGTTCATGGCACCCTCCAATCTTTCAAATTCTTCATTTGTCTGCTGCATAAGTTTGGCCAAGACCTCATTGACATCCGACTTTTCGTCCTCTTGACTTTGCACTTGTAGTGACTCATAATTATCCCAGTGGGAGGAATAAGGAGGTGGCTCATAGTCATCCCAATAGTTTGAATAAGGTTCATAAGGAGGTGGAGAAATTTGAATCTGGCATTGAGACATATACCAATATGACTTCTCTAAATTTCTTTGTGCCTCTGCCTCTCTAATGTAGTCTCCAAGAGTTTTAACCATGATTTAAACTTTTATCTGCAAAAAAAAGTGAACTGCAGCGGTCTCTTGGGAAAGTATTAGTAGCTCTTTTTTTTGTATTTTTTTTTCAATAAGATAAAAAAAAATTAAAACTAGTGCATAAAAAAAGTCTAAAGCAATAAAATCTTTTTTCGTTTAATATAGCTAAATTAATCCCCGGCAACGGCGCCAAAAACTTGTTGCGTTAAAAACACACTTAGAGCAAGTGTACTCTACCGCAGAAGTAGTATAAAAGATTATCGTGTCCACAGGGATTAATTAGCAAGTACCAAACTAATCGAGATTATTTATTATTTAGACGAACAAATATTTGAATTGTAATGGAACAAATAAAAAAGAAATAAATAACAATAATTAAAATACTAGACTTAATAAATGAGGAGAGGCCTAGGATCACGGTTTCACTTGCAAGCTTCGATTCCCCCTATGTCTAATCCTACCTGAATTCCCTTATTTTACTTAATTACCAATCCCTTTATTAAAACTATTAATCCGTTTGGTCATTCGTGATTAATATTCTTTTTCCTAAATTAACCCTCGTTTGGTCATGCAAGAATTTTAATTCAAGAAAAGCATAAAGAGCAAAAAGGTTGAATGATTGGAAGACTAAATTATGGTTTGGTCATGCCCTAATTATAGCCCCAATTATCCTATAGGTCCACCAACTAATTGCAGTACGGTCGCTGATCAACTAATTGATTATAAACATGCAAAGGGTAGCTAATCCTAATCATGTGATAAAAACAATAGGCCAATATTAATTAAAATAAAAATAGGAATTCAAACCAAAAATTAGAACATACAAAGGTCTCTAAACATGCAAGATCCACCTAAGACCCTAGAAGAGAATTTAGCTATCCATATTGTTCGAGAACAATAAAATAAAATTAGGAGTCATAAATTATAGAGATAAAAATAACCCGGAATAGAGAAATTTCTGATCCTGAAAATTTAGTCTCTTTTTTCTGCTCCAGAGCTCTCTCACAGTGTCAAAAACGGGTACCAAAACTCCCTCCTCTCCTTGCCGTGTGTACTGTTGCTTCGTATGTACTGTGCGTCAATTCCTCCCACGCGGCTACTGTTTCTATTCTCCTTTTAATTATTAAAACTCCCTTGAATTCCAATTGTCTCGCGGCTACTGTTTCTCACGCGGCTGTACGGCCACACCTCTTCAATTCCTAATTCTCCTCTTCTATATATGAAGAAGCCTAGGTTTATGTGACTTTTTCTCCAAGTTGCAATGTTGGGCTTCTCTTCTAATCTCTTTTGGGCTTCAATTTATTTTCATATTTCAAAACCAAACACACATACATATATATATATATAAATACCTAATATACATATATAATATTTATAAAATATTATATACATATATCAAATATATATATATATATATATATATATTATGCATTTTTATCTTTTCTTCTTTCCTACAAAATATAGAGCAAATTTAGTCAACAATTTATATATTTGGTAATAATTGATCTAAAAAGTAATCCAAAAGTATCTCTAAAAATACACTAAATTAGAGTTTATCATTTACTTTGCATGATCTGACTACATTCTTTAGTCATGACAACTGTCTCAAATTCCCCTAATCTTTTTCTTTTAATAAGCACATCTTTCATAAATTTTGCATAGTTTGGCATTTGTTGAAGTGCTTCTACTAAGGGAACATTTATGTGCAACTGTTTTAGTACCTCTAAGAATTTGCTAAATTGTTTCTCCTCATGTGCTTTTTTCAATCTTTGTGGGTAAGGAGGAGGAGGGTACTCAGGTACTAACTTAGGTGTAGGGATTTGAACTTCTTCCTCTAATGCAGGAGCATTGGATGCTTCCACATTTCTTTTTTGCTATTTTTTTGTTTTTCTTTTTCTTTTTCTTCCTTGTCTACACTTTCCCTCTCATTTGATTTAATCAAATCTTTACCACTTCTTAAGGAAACAGTTTTAACCTGCTCTTTTCCTTGTTTCTGGGAAGGAGCAGCTTCTGTATTAGAAGGTAAGGCACCTGATGGCCTTTGATACAAAGCTGTGGCTAACTGTCCTACTTGGGTCTCTAGATTTTTAATGGAAGCATCTTGAGTTTGTCTAGCTGTTCTTGCTTCTCCTATGAATGCTTTGAGCATATTTTCTAGAGAATTTTCATTGGTGGCTTGTTTTTGAGGTGGGAATCCTGGTGGTGTAGATGGTGCAGTATTAGATGCAGGTGCATTGTTATTGCCCCATCTAAAGTTGGGATGATTATTCCACCCAGGATTGTAAGTGTTAGAATAGGGGTTGTTATTTCTATTATAACCTACATAATTTACAGAAATAGGGTTGCTAGGACATTCCTCATATAAGTGACCTCCTCCACAATATACACAACTGGTGGTACCTGGAGGTACTTGTTCTACTGCTGCTGCTGTGCTGTCTGTTGATGCAGCTGCATTAGATGCAGTTGCATTAACTGAAGTGAAGTTTTTTATCAGATTAGCTAAAGTGGATACCTGAGCAGACAAGGCTGTTACATCACTAACCTCATGCATCCCCGATGGTTTCTTTTGGGCACTCACCCTCTCAGTAGGTCAACTAGAGCTATTAGCTGCTATTCTATCAATTAATTCACATGCTTCATTGTATGACAGATTTAATAACACTCCACCAGAAGATGCATCAAGCATTATTCTGGTTTGAGGTTCTAAACCATTATAAAAAGTTTCCATTTGAATTATAACAGGTAAACCATGATGAGGACATTTTCTTAAAAGTTCTTTCCACCTTTCCCATGCTTCAAATAATGATTCAAACTCTTTTTGTCTAAAAGATGTAATATCAGTTCTCATCCTGGCATTTTTGATAGGTGGGAAATATTTTCCTAAAATTTTTTCAGCCATTTCATTCCATGAATGGATAGAGTTAGGCTCTAAAGAGTTTAGCCAAGTCTTAGCTCTATCTTTCAAAGAATAAGGAAATAACCTTAATCTGAAAGCATCTTCACTAACACCAGGTAAGATAAAGTTACTACATACTTCTAAAAACTGTTTTAAATGCAAGTGAGGATCCTCTAGAGGAGTTCATCCAAATTGACCAATAGTTTGAAGCATTTGAAACATCATAGGTTTAAATTCAAAATGCACAGCATCTATATGAGGTCTAGATATGCTAGTTTGCATGTTTTGATGATCAAACTGAGCATAATCCCTCATAGGTCTATCTCTATCATTAATCATACCTATGGGATCCATGTGAATGAATCTTTCTCTGTGATCTTCTTCTGTATCTTGATGAGAGCCAGGACCTCCTCTTACTGAGTGTGGTCTTGAGCTTTTTCCTTCACTGTGAGACATATTGCAGGCTTGTTCCTTTTGCTTTTGGAGTCTTAACAATCTCCTAAATCTTCTTTCTATCTCTGGATCTAAACTGTATTCTGGTGTCCTGTTTCTGGTCCTGTACATATGCTAAAGCACCATGTGCTCTTGCATAACAGAAACTTGCAAATACCAGAAATAATATACACTAAATTACAGTATATTAGATTTTTAATAGAACTTAACTACAATCCCCGGCAACGGCGCCAAAAACTTGGTGTGTGGAAAACATGTGCAAGTATACACAGTCCATAACAAGTAATACAGTGTTTAGAACAGGTCGAACCCACAGGGATTGATGAATTCTTTCAAAAGTCAATATTATGTAATTTAGATAAAAGTAACTAATTTAACAAAATAGTTGATGATGGTGAGTATCACAAGTAAGTTAGAATAAAGCAAAGTGTAAGTAGTTGAAATGCAATAGAGAAAATCTAGTTGGAATGTCTTCCCCAAGTAATTTACTTATAAGTGTTTAATGCAGTTAATGCAGTTGCACTGAATGCTATTGCATTAGTTGTGTGCCTTTCAGTCACTTTTCTTCAGAGTTTCATTACAAGCTTCCTATGTCTAGGCTTGCTAAATAAGTTCACTCCTGTCTTTTAAAGTACCCACAGTATCACCCTATGGACTATACTATCCTATGTCTAGGACTTAGTATGGTTTTCACAAAGTTTCCTTTATGTAAAACACTCACCCATATTAGTTCTTGAGTTCTTAATTGTAAACCATGTCTGCTTTTACAAATCTATTTATTCTAAGTGATCAACCTCATAATAAATGTTGAAAGTATTATCAAGCAAGAACTAAAGTGCACACATCATATACTTGTATTAAACTTACTTAAAAGCTCATTAAATGGTTAGAACATTCCAACTAAGAGAGGTTTAGCTCAACATAGACATTGCAAGGCAAATATAAACAGAATAGAACATGTTTATATAATTGAAATCACAAAAGAGAAACAACAAGATAGAAGTTACACAAGTTGAAGCTCTTAGCATGAATCCTTCCTAGCAATGTAGTTGCATTAGCTCCTTAGCACTTTGATAAAACTATGAAAACGAGGTAAGGAGGATTTGTCACTTCCTTCCTTTCCTTCTTACAAAATAGAAACTAACTATGTATATTGAAAATTAAATCTAACTTATGGATTGTGATCTATCTTCAAGTGAAGGAGTGAAGCCTTTATATAGTCTTCAAGAGAGGTGCTTCCTTCCTTCATGTTGAAGTAATCTTGATGGCTGTATTCATGGTTGTTTTACAGCAGTTGATTCCCATGTGAAGTCTTCAATCAATTGTATAGGGAGGTCAAATGAGATAACAACATGTGTCCCTACGTTGATGACTCTTCAAAGCTATGTGGGAATTGTAGGCAACGAAATCTGAAGTGTTCTTGCTTTAGGGGACCAAGTATGAGGTCATCAAATGCAAGTGGATGGCAAGTGGATGTGCAAGTGGAAGACTTCAACCTTCAGGTAATGCAGTTGCAGTGCAGTAGCATTGTACTAAACCAATGCAGGATCAATGCAGAAGCATTTGATGCAGGAGCATCTAGACTGCACTGAACAAATTTATCAAACATACCACAATGTATCCAAAATGGCCTATTATCAACTATAACCATGTCAAACACTCAAGTTATCACATATTACATAAAATACTATGTAAACTCTTTATCTTTGCTTGAAAGAGAGCAATTTACTAAGTTAAATATATGAATAACTCTATATAAAATAGAGTTATCAGGTAGTCGGCGTATTAAGTGTGTTAGACCATTAGGTTATATAAGGTTTTGTTTATGTTCTCTAACAAATCTTTTTAGCTAAATCATATAGGTAAAACTTTACTTATAAAAAAAGAAGGGTTAAATATGTTTGTGGTCCCTATAAAATTTGAGTTTTGTTTTTAGTCTCTTAAAAAAATTTCACCTACTTTTGGTCCCTTTATTTTATTTTTTATCTTTTTTAGTCCTTTATGATTATTAATAATGTTTCGTGACTTTTAAGAGCGTTTTTTTGACCGTTTATAAACGTTATTAAAAGTTGTTATGTGCTATTAAAAATCATAATCGACTAATACTGAAGAAAAAATAATACTTGGGACCAAAAGTAGGTGAAATTTTTTTAAGAGACTAAAATCAAAAAACCCAAATTTTATAAGGACAAAAAATATATTTTACCCAAAAAAATATCAATATTATTCATACTAGCGCCTTGACCCGTGCGTTGCAGGGGTAAAAGCTCTTTTAAATACAGAATTGTGGAAGTAGGAAAATTTATTGGCTAAATTCTAATATGAAAAAGCATTGTTTAAATATAAAAAAGGCAATTGTGAACTTAAAAGCTAAATTAAAGTGTACAGACATGATCCAAACAAATTGTTCCATAAACATAATCTATAGTCATAATTTTGAGTAGAAAGTTAAAATACATAAGATGCATAATCCAAATATAGCGTGATTAGGGTTTCCTGGATGTGTATGTTAGTGAGGAAATTCCACTTGAAAGGGTAGTGGTTGGTTACACATCACACAACGACTAATCTCAAAAAATGTTAAACCTTGACGAAAGAAAAACTTCATTATAGCAGTAGTCTGACATAAATATTATAGCAATGCATGATAAAAGTAACTATATCTTGTAGAAGTATCTAACAAAGTAAACTATAGTTAAAAATATCATTTTTAATTAAAAAAGACATTGAAATTGAACATCTATAGATAATTAGAAGAAAAGGTCTAAAAAACTTTGAGTATTTGAACAGTTAAATTTTTTTCCGAAGGTTAAAGTAGCCAAAAACACTGCTTAGCATCGCACTTGACGTATTTTGTCATGAAACTATATATTTTTTCACCAAACCGGCTATTTAGGAACAAACTTTACATATCTGAACAGGTAAAAAAAAATTCGAACGCTAAAATAACCTAAAACACACTGCCTAGCGTCGTACTTTACGTATTTTGACACGGAATTATTTTTTGGTTTGACCAAACCAATTATTGAGAAACGAACTTCGTGTATTTATACGATCTATATTTTTTCTAAAACCTAAGACACCCCAAAACACACTGCTTAGCGTCACACTTTACATATTTTGGTAAGAAATTAAATTTTTTTAGACAAAACAAATTATTGAGAAACGAACTCCATGTATTTGTACATCTAATTTTTTTTGAATCATAAGGCAATTTAAAACACACTTTTTAGCGTCACATTTTACCTATTTTGTTACAAAATTAATTTTTTTTAACAAAATTGGTTATCGAGGAACAAAATTCGCATATTTGAACAATTAAATTTTTTCGAGCCCTAAAGTACCCCAAAGCACACTGTCTTGCATCACACTTTACGTAACTTGTTGCAAAATTAATTTTAGTTTTCACTATTTCGATTATGAAGGAACAAACTTTACCTATTTGAACAAATAAAATTTTTAATGGGCCGTAAAGTACCTAAAAGTATAAAAATAAGAAGTAAAAAAAGAGAGGGAAGATAAAGGGGGGCGAAAGAGGTAAGGATGGAGTTTTGGGGAAGGAAACAAAAAAGGAGGGAATGAGAGGGAAATTTGGCTCCAAAATATGGGGGAGGGCTCACATGAAGACTACCATGGGATTTAAATATAAAGATATATGGATATACTATCACATAAATAACCGTGTAATAGTATCTAAGATTTACTATAAAATACTACGACTGGCAGTTTTCTCCATCAGTGGGGAATAGTGGTGGCATCTTGTCCATTTGGTGTAAATCCAAAGGAAAACGCATTTTTAATTTTGAGGGCCCAGGATTTGTGGGTGTCTGCCTTGAGTGGGGAGCTGAAGGTAAAAGATGTTTCATAGTCAACGTCTACTCCAAGTGTACTTTAGAAGAAAAGCGCCGACTCTGGGGACAGATTTTGATGTCTCGACAAGGGTTCGGTGGTAATCTCTGGTGTGTTCTAGGTGACTTTAATGCAATCCTAAGGCCTGGGGAGAGGAGGGGAGTTGAGAGACTTGAGTTTCGGAGATTTGTCGACGACATGGGTCTTCTTGATTTACCTCTCCTTGGTAGCAAGTTCACCTGGGCTCCAACCGCATGGTAACTTAGTCAGCCGCGTGGATAGGATACTTATATCCGGGGAGTGGGAGGATACATGGGGTCAGGCTACTAGTGGGCCCTGGTTAGAGACGTCTCAGATCACCGCCCTGTGGTGCTTAGGTACTTTAATCAAGGTTGGGGGCCGAGACCTTTTAGGTTCAGTAACCCCTAGCTAAAGCATAAGGACTTCCAGGAAGTGGTCAAAATTTGTTGGTCCTCAAGTGCTCTTTCAGGATGGATGGGGTTCATTCTTAAAGAGAAGCTCAAAATCCTCAAGGGGGAACTCAAGAGGTGGAAAAAGGTGGCCTTTGGGGACATAGATGTGCAAATTCAGTTCTTAGTGGAAGAGATTCGTTTGGCGGATCTCCCGTGCCAAGAGGTTGGTTTGACACATTTAGAGGTTGAGGAAAGGAAACATTCCTTCTCTAGTTGTGGGCTCTCCTAAAGAGTAAGGATTCTCTCACGGTCCAACGATCAAGGAGTAGATGGCTGAGAGAGGGAGACGCCAATACGAGATATTTTCATGCTTGCGTGAAGTACATGGATAGGAGGAATGCTATTTATGCTCTATGCCTGGAGGATGGATGGGTAGAGGATGTCGCTAGCATTCGTGTTGAGTTGGTAAGATACTTCTCCACCCATTTCTCTGAGGAGCCTTGGAGTCGTCCCACACTTGATGGCATCCAATTTCCTCAACTTTCATTGTTGGATAACTCTCAGTTGACCGAGGAATTTACCATGGCTGAGATAGAGGGTGTTGTCGCTTCATCAGATGGAAACAAGAGCCCAGGGCCTGATGGCTTCAACTTTAACTTCATTAAATCCTTCTAGGATTTGATGAAGGTTGAGGTTGGGATTCTTTTCCAGGAGTTCTTTGTTAATGCCAGATTACCTAGGAGCTTCAGTTCATATTTCCTTACACTCATCCCCAAGGTTCGATGTCCTTTCGACCTTGGGAACTTCAGACCTATTCCCTCCTTGGGTGTCTGTACAAACTTGTGGCTAAGGTTCTGGCAACTAGGTTGGGCGCTGTGATGGATAAACTTATCTCTCCCACACAGTCTGCGTTCCTAAAGGGTAGGCAATTAGTTGATGGGGTGGCGGTTGTCAATGAGGTGGTCGATTTTGCAAAGAAAAGAAAAATGGTGTGTGTGATACTCAAGGTGGATTTCGAAAAGGCCTATGATTCAGTTAGTTGGGGATTCCTAGACTACATGTTAGCTCGATTCGGGTTCTCTGACACCTGGAGGATGTGGATTCGGGCGTGTGTGTTCTCGGGAAGTCTTTCAGTCCTTGTCAATGGCAGTGCATCAGAAGAGATTAACATTCAGCGTGGTCTAAAGCAAGGTGACCCGCTTGCCCCTTTCCTCTTTCTTTTGGTGGCAGAGGGACTTAATGGCCTTGTCAGCAGCGCCTTGTCTTTGGGGGTTTTTCGAGGCTTTCAAGTTGGGACCTCAAGATTTACCGTGTCGCATCTCCAGTATGCTGATGATACCTTATTCATAGGGGAGCCTACTGTAGGGAACCTGTGGGCAATGAAGTCTATCCTAAGGTCCTTTGAATTGGTGTCTGGTCTCAAGGTGAATTTTTCAAAAAGTAGTCTCATTGGGGTAAATGTGGACGTTGATTTCTTGGCTACTGTAGAAGGCTTCCTACACTGCAAAGTGGCCACTCTGCCGTTCAAGTACCTGGGCCTCCCGGTCGGTGGAAACCCTCGAAGGGCGTCTACTTGGGCGCCTCTTGTGGATGGGTTGCGGAGTAGGTTGGCTTCTTGGAAAACCAAGTATGTCAGCCTTGGAGGCAGGATTACCCTACTCAATTCTGTTCTCAATAGCATTCATGTCTTCTTCTTGTCCTTCATGAAAATGCCAAATAAGGTTTGGAAGTCGGTTGTCCGCATCCAAAGGGAGTTCCTCTGGGGGGGACGAATGGGGATAGGAAGATTGCATGGGTTAAGTGGTCAGAGGTGTGTAAGCATAAAAATGACGGAGGCCTTGGAGTAAAGAACCTCAAACATTTTAACTTGAGTTTGTTAGGGAAATGGCGGTGGAGACTTTTGGACGACACAACAACCCTTTGGAAATGTGTCCTCCTAGCAAGATATGGTATTCGCTTATGGGGGCGTGATGAGATTAGCCGATGTGAGGCTTTAACTAAAGTTTCCCTATGGTGGTGAGACATATGCAGAATAGGGGTTTCAGGGGTTGGTGGGGTTGATGGGAATTCCACTTCCTTCAGGCTCGATACGTGGGTGGGGTCGCAGTCCCTTGCTAATGCTTTTCCAAGGTTATTCTCGATTTCTAACCAGAGGGAATGCAGTGTAGGGCAAATAGTGGGGTGAGTTGGTGGGTTAGTGGAGTGGGGCCTGACATGGCGAAGGAGATTTTTTGTTAGGGAAGAGGGTCTATTGGAGGAACTTCTACTTACTCTTCCTAATCTTTTGCCTTCTCTCCACTACAAGAAAAGTTGGTTTTTTCAGCGGGCAAAATCCGCCGGAAAAGTCAAAAATCCGCCGAAAATTTGGACTTTTCGGCGGATTTTTCGCGCCGGTAGCCAGCTCGCAGCAAACGGTTTCCTGTGGATTATTCTTCGGTAATTTCCGGAGGATTTCGTGGCGCCGAAAAATCCCAAAAAAATCGCATAACATTACCGGGGGATTATATGCCGGAAATCCCGTTAAATCTGCCGGAAAAACTTTTTTTTAAAAAAAAAATAAAAAACCGCCGGAAAAACTTTTTTTTTTGAAAAAATAAAAATCCGCAGGAAAACCCGTTAAATCCGCGGGAATTTAATTTTCATTTTATTTAAAAAATTTATATGATTTTATTAAAAACATTAATTATGGATAAAAAAAGTTAATAATTAATTTAATTATTAATTAACTTACTAATTAAAAAAATAAAAATTAGGAATGAAAGTTAATAATTAATTTATTAATTAATAGATTATAGTAATTAATTTTAAATAATTAATTAATTTATTTAAAAAATTCAAAATTATTTATTTTAAATTAATAATTAGTTTAAAAACTTTAATTATTGATAAAAAATAAAAATTAATAATTAATTTAATTATTAGTTGATTTATTTATTAAAAAATAAAAATTATGAATGAAAATTAATAATTAATTTAATATAGTAATTTAATTAAAAATTTAAAATTATTTTTTAAAATAAAAAATAATAATTAAAATTAATAATATCGATCATAATAATATACGTAATGAAAAACAATAATAGGTCTGAACTGAAGACGATTTAATTTAATTCAAATTTAAAATCGAACAAAGTACTCAAATATCCATAACCAATACAAATGAAAACTTAAATATCCATACAACAAAATAAAACAATCCAAAGCTACTGGGGTGGCTGCTGGCCTGGCTCATCATCATGATAATAGGTATCATCTGATGCTAGAAAAGCACTAATCGCGTCGATATTAAGATCGATGTTTGAGTTGGGCTGGTGGGGTGATTGCTGTGGGGGTGCTGGTATGGCTGCTACTGCTGGCGGTGCTAAACCTGTTGTGGTGGATATTGCTGGGAATATTGGGGTGCATACTGCTGGGAATACTGGGGCTGAGGCCATGGCTGAAATGCACCGCCGAAATGCTGCTGCGGCAGGTAGGATGGCATATGTGATGATGATGGCCTCGAGCGCTGAGACATCACTTGATCCTGCAAAAGCTTAAAGCGCTCCTCATTTATCCTAGCCTGCTCCGCAGCTATCCTTGCCTGCTCCTCCATGCGCTCCTCAGCTATCCTTGCTTTCTCCCGAAGCGCCTGCACTTCTCGTTCATTTTGCTCCTGCCGCTCGGCAAACTGACGATGGGCCTCGCTCAGTTGCTGGGTCAATTGCGTAACAGCATTCAACTTACTAGAATTAGGAACATAAGAGCGACCAGTACTCTCTGATCCAGAATGTGAAGATAGACTAGGAATAATGCTTGTTCTGAAAGCAGCCGGTCCAATACCACCAGATCCTACCATACGAAAACTCTTTTGGGGACCAACTGCTTTTTCCCAAATATCACGAGCTACTCTAGCCTCCTCCACAGGATCGATCTTTGTCCCACTGCTCTACTGTGACTCATGGTACTCAGTCAGCCCATCCTGGAAGCTCTCCTGAAATAAATAACCCAACAAAGAAATAAATAACTAATTATTAATAATAATATATAATATATTAAAAACAATATATATATATATAGATAAATATAAATAATAAACATTAATATATAATTGTAAAAGTAGTTTTACCTGAATATTCCTCGCCCGATCTGTAGCAAACTCACCAGTGTCCTCTCCCATATGAAGGTAGCGATGCAACTCAGGCAAAGTGATTATCCTTTGATGCATCGCCTCCTATATATATATATATATATATATATATATATATATATAGTGTTATTAATTAATACACATGAAAATGACTAGTTAATTATAAATAATTAATTAATCAAGTAATAAAGTAATAAATTTACCAAATGTCTGTGATGGGTTGCAGCATTAACACTCCCCCCTGTGTGTATGCAGCCAGCTTTTTCAGAAGCGCGGTTTTTCTTGGATTTCTCACAATAATTCTTAAATTCTAGTGTCTCCCAATACTCTCTGAACGAAGCCCAAGTTGAGTCTCCCATATAAGATGGCTTCACATTCTTATTGCGCGCATCCCGCACTAATTCAAAATAGCGATGGGAACATCTCTTATGGAAAACTCTCTCAACTTCTTTTTGCTGCTCTGGTAACCATGTACATTTTTACTATTTAAGAAATTTACAATAATGTTGTTAATAAGACAAATTAATTAATCAAGTCAATAAGATAATACTCCAAATTAATTATTTCGTAGAACAACTTACCAAGAATGATCTTAACATCCTCGCAATTGCCTCTTTATCTTTTCTAACCACCGTCCAATTCTTCCAGCTGCCGGTGAAATTCTCCTTAATTGTTTTTGTGATGGCGGTAGCTGTAGCCTTCGAAGGAAGAAACCTATATTACATTAAAAAAAGATGAATTTTATTACACCAAATTATATAAGTTATATAAAAGGCAGCAAAAATAAATTAATAGATAATAATATAATATATATATATATATATATATATATATATATATATATACTTACGAATCGCCAGCAGTCTCTAATATGATACGGCCATCAGCTGTATACCTCACCACCTCCTGGTTAACAGTAAATGTGCGTCCCCATCTGCATCAACATCTATCGGGGCTAAGCCCTCAGTACCATCAGGAATCACTGGCTGCACTGCAGTACTACTACTAGCACACTCATCAGACATAAATTACATCCTTGATAAAAAAAATAGGTTAACATATAGTGTTGAAACATAAAATAACTAATTGGAATCTCATTCATTCTCAAAATCATCATCATCAGAGGAGTGAATTCTTGATACACCAATGTGGTCTGTTGCATCTTCATCAACATCTTCTTCGTCATCAACTTCATCGCCGGTGTTTGGCTCATCACATAAACGAGTAATGGGTTCAACTTGAATCACTTCATTTACATTAGACATCTCTTCCATTTGATATGGCACATCTTCCACCGTGTCATCATTTGTTTCAATGCAACCTCTTGGTTTTGTTTTAATTGTGACACACCAACCACGCCTATCAGTCCGTGTTGATGGATAAGGAACATAATAGATCTGTCTCACATTTTGTGCACTCGATATCTACTATTCATTTTAATGTCCACTGTACTTGACTTTGGGTTCACCTTTGTTCCTCGAGCTGACGAATCAAACCAATTACAATAAAAACCACTACCTTTTGACTAAAATTTAGATGGGGGTACGAAAGTTCATATATGTGTTGAACCACACCATAAAAATCATATTCAACTCCTCCAGTGACACCCTTCATGCAAACTCCAATATTGACTGTTTCTCTGCCCTGTGTCCATTCATTGGTGTGAAATTTGTATCCATTGACAAAGTATGTGTGTCATTCTTTAACACATCTTCAAGAACAGTCTGATATGTTTCTCAAGTGTTGGTTGGTAGGAGTTGGTGGGAGGGCATAAACATGTTGCCTAAACCACGTTGGAAAATGTGCATTAATCTGAGCAGAAGATTGTTGCTCACCTACGTCCTCTGATGACAAGAATTCCCTAAAAAGAAATAATTAATTGTTACACATTTGTCTACTTTATATTAACTAATTAAGATCGATAGTTAATGTTGAGGAACATACTCAATAAATGGTTGCACCTCAGTACAGTTTATCAATACATGAACATGTGCTGAACTTAACTCTTCATCTATTAGCCAGTGAATTGACTCCTTCCCAGATGGACGACCGGGTAGACAAAAGACAGACAAAGCAAAATGATGTCTAGGACATTCAATATCCATTTCATTTCGACTGCTTTCAGGAGCAAACTCATTCTTGAAATAATAAGAACAAAAATGGGTTGTTTCACGGTGTAAGTAAGAAGAACATATCGATCCTTCAACTCTAGCTTTGTTTTTCACCGATCTTTTTGAATCACCCATGAACCAAGAGAAAATGATATTAATTAACATAATAATCATATATTTTAAACTTGTTTCTTATATTAAAAATTAACTGGCCTTTCAAACGGATACATCCATTTGTATTGGACAGGTCCGCCAAGTTTAGCTTTATATGCGAGATGCACCGGTAGATGCTCCATAGAATCAAAGAAACCAGGCGGAAATACTCTCTCCAACTTGCATAAGATAAGTGGGATGTTTTGTTTCATTTTTGAAAGATCGTCAGCTTTTAGCATTGCTGAACACAAATTCTTAAAGTATTGACTTATTTCAATGAGCGGATTCAAAACGTGTGTTGGCAACGAACTAAAAGTGATAGGAAGTAAGCACTCCATGAATACATGACAATCATGACTCTTCATCCCATGCAACCTCCCATTATCCACATCCGCACATCTAGATAAATTGGAAGAATAACCGTCTGGCATTTTCAACTCTTTTATCCACTGATAAACTGCTTTCGTTTGCACTACAAGAATAATGGGATTTTCCGGCCAGGACTTTCCGGCGGATTTTATCCGCCGGAAAGATTCCGGCGAATTTTAGGACTTACCGGCGGATTTTATCCGCCGCAAACTCTTCCGGCGGATTTTTTGGCATTTGCGGCGGATTTTAAAAAAAAAATTTAAATTTTTTTTTTTTTTAAAAAAAAAGTTTAAAAAAATCCGCCGCAAATACCAAAAATCCGCCGCAAAAGCCAAAAAAAAAAAAAAATTTTTTAAAAAAAATTTGCGGGTAATTTCAAAAATCCGCCGGAAAATTCGGAGGGAAAAAATCCGCCTATAAATAAAAAGGCTTAATTACAGTTTTGGTCCCCCTATTATGACCAATTCTCGATTTTGGTCCCTAAACTTTTAATTTGACGATTTTGGTCCCCCTATTTTCCCAATTTGAAAAATCAAGGTCCCCCACCCCAATTTTGACTGGCTTATCCTACGTGGCAGCCCATGTGGACTGCCACGTAGGCACACCCCCACCCCTCCACTGTTCGTCTTCCCCACCGATCCCCCCCACCCCACCACCGACCCCACCCCATCCCACCCCACCCCACCACCGACCCCACCCCACCACCGAATGAGATCTGCGATCTGCGAGAGCGGGAGCGAGAGAACGGGGAGACGAGAGCGACGAGCGAGAGCGACGGTGGTGAGAGGGAAAAGGAGAGCGACGGTGGTGAGATGCGAAGGAGAGAGAGAAGGGGAGGTGCGAAGGGGAGGAGGTGCGAAGGGGAGGGGGGAGGTGCGAATGGGAGCGGGTGCGAAGGGGAGGAGAGGCGAAAGGGAGGAGGGGCGAAGGGGAGGAGGGGCGAAGGGGAGGAGGGGCGAAGGGGAGGGGGGGAAGTGCGACGGTGAGAGGGAATCGGTGGTGGGGGGTGGGAGGGGAGGGGAACAGTGGAGGGGGTGGGAGAAGCGTGAGAGGATTCGAGGGGGGAGGGGAAGAGGAACAGTGGAGGGGGAGGGGGGTTCACGGTGGTGGGGGGGTGGGAGGGGGGAGGGGAACAGTGGAGGGGGGAGGGGAAGAGGGTCACGAGGAAGAAGAAGGTGGGGGTGGGGGGTGGGGGGGTGGGTGTGTGCCTACGTGGCAGTCCACGTGGGCTGCCACGTAGGATAAGTCAGTCAAAATTGGGGTGGGGGACCTTGATTTTTCAAATTGGGAAAATAGGGGTACCAAAATCGTCAAATTAAAAGTTCAGGGACCAAAATCGAGAATTGGTCATAATAGGGGGACCAAAACTGTAATTAAGCCAAATAAAAATTTCTCCTACACTCCTCTCATTCTCTCATTTCACTCTTTATTTCATTCTCATTCTCTTCTATATTTCTCTACATATCTCTCTTCTATATTTCTTATACTCTCATCTCCATAAATTTCTCTACATATCTCTCTTCTATATTTCTCCTTTCTTCTTCATTCTTTTTCATTCACTCCTTAATTCTTATTTCTTCTTACTTCTTTATTCACATTCCCTCCTATATCATTCTCTTCTAATATTCTCTTTCATTCTTATTCCTTCCTACTTCTACATTCTCATTTATTTATTTATTTTCATTCTTTTCTATATCAATTTTTTCTCATATTCTACTTCATTTTCATTTTTTCTTACTTTTTATTAAAATACAAATTAAACATTAAAATTCGAAAAAATTGAAAATAAAATTCAAAAATTCAAATTTTTTACCGCCGGATTTTTTAAAAATTTTTTGTTGGATTTTGCGGCAGATTTTTGGCATTTCCGATGGTTTTTTAAATTTTTTTTTGGCATTTGCGGCGGATTTTTTAAAAAAAAATTATTTTTAAAAAAATTATTTAAAATCCGCCGCAAATACCAAAAAATCCGCCGGAAAATGCCAATTTTTTTTTTAAAAATCCGCCGGAAAATGCTTTTCCGGCGGAAATTCCGCCGGAAAGCGTTTGCTGCGACCTGGCTACCGGCGGCAAAAGTCCGCCGCATAGTCCAATTTTGCGGCGGAAATATGGCTTTTCCGCCGGATTTTGCCCGCCGGAAAATCCTGTTTTTCTTGTAATGTTGTTCGGTAGATAAAATATAATTGGCTTTGGGTTTCAAAGTCCTAGTACCTTGCTCAACCAACAACAAATCCTTTCATCTACAGTAATGATCTATATCATTCCTAGCTTTCAAATAATGGTTTATTTGTCTCACTCAAATACATGTAAAACCTTTGAGCTTCCTCATTTAGAACTTCTTCAGCATCATATTCTGGTTCTTCAAAATCCAAATTTACTCCAACAGCGTCAGATATCATTCCCTGATAAACATCTAACGCTTGTATAATTTGGCCTCCAGATGTCGTAGTCGCTGGATAACTACTTGATGTGGGAGCTACTACTTCAACCGGAACATTAACTGCAGGAACTGCAGCTACCCCGTGGTCCTACTTTCCCGTGACGACTCCATATCCAATAATTTGGCCTAAACCCATTATTGTACAAATCAACTCTAACTTCTTCTTCATTATTTATAAATCGAAATGAACATTTCAAGCACGGGCATCTAATTCCGCCTTGTCGCGCAAATTCTTCATGACGCTTAGCACAAAAAATAAACTCTTCTACTCCCTCTACAAAACGTCGCTTTAAACCGGATCTTCCAGGAAACAATCGATCTTACATCCAACTACGATCCATAATTTCAGGATCTATGTACTACACTACAACAAATATTATCATTATCATAATTTAGGAAACCAAACTCAAACAATACTTAAACAAACAACACCACAATTAGTAATATATTATCATAACACCCTTTTTCTACCCATCGTTTATTCATAATTTATCAGAGTTTTTTCGCGCCAAAAGAGTGTCGCATTTTTCAACGTAAAACAAAACCTCGTAGTTTTCTCAAAACATGCAGCGGAACTATTCAACATCGTTAAAAAAACATCAACAACCGACAAAGTGCAAAGTGCACCAATTACTAAAAGATTCAACATCCACCGAATTTTAATTAAAAACAGTAATCGACCATTCCCCAAGTGCTACCTATCAGAGCAGACGACACCAGACAAAAAGGAAGACTACAATCTTCACTCGGGCTCACCTATAAAGTAACAACCACAAAAAGGGGTGAGATTCCATACAATATAAGAAGTGTATGAAAGACCACATACAAAGCTCAAGACATCAATTAATCACAGCAAGCAACATCACTCTTAACAGTTAATAACAGCTAAGTATACATTACACGTCACTTTCACAACAACACATCACAATGGCCAAACAACTTCATTCAATCAGTCGTGCAATATGAATGCGATATGAGACTCAAGCAATGCACATGCATGTGGTACCAACCTACGTCACTGGCCAAAGGCCTAATTTTCGTCACTGGCACAAGGGCCTAAAATATCGTCGCTGGCCAAAGGCCTAATTTTCTCGTCGCTGGCACAAGGCCTAATGTTCATGGTATGCATGCGACTCAATGATGCATGCACAACAGTCAAACAATCACACATCAACGTCACTGGCCATAGGCCTAAATCACATCACTGGTCGAAGGGCCTACAATATAGACAACGCTGGCCAACGGCCGTCACAACAAAACAACTCAAAGGTGTGAGCCATTCGGCGGTACCCACGACAACACAAACAACACAACATCTTCAGCAATTAACAGCTCTCAACCACAACACTTTTCCAAAACATTTAGGATTGACGACCACTTTTTGAAAAAGACACCGGAGACGCCTCAAGGGCACCTCGGACACCAAAACAACTCCAGGGAACAATGTTAGAAAAATAGTTCAGAATGCCTTAAAATTAGAGTATCCAGTTAGGCACCTGGATAAGCTTTCCAAAACATTTTGAAACGCCTCAATCGGACTCCCAGGTCAAAAGTTATTTCGAAAGCAGTTTAGGAGAAAACTAAGACATCCTGAAAATGGCGCCCAGCGAAGGGGATCCAACCAAATTTTCACAAAAGTGAACAATTCGCACAGGAGCAAGAATGGAATGACTCAATATGATTAGGCAAGGCATCCAGCAAAGGCACGGACCAAAACACCAAGAGAAACAGAATAGGGCTTGGCGCCCATGGGTAGGGATCTGAAGACAGCAACACAACACAGAATGGCAACACAGCACAAGTACTGAATTCCTACAGCAGTACACCTACTTCGGCGAATTAATTAAAATAGCAAACGACATCGGATTTCAACAAAAGACCACTCATTGGAAAGCCCTCTGAGTTTAGTTTCTGCCTATGATTTTTATTTTTCAAAATAAGTATCCAGTTGGTAGAGTTTTTCAAAACACTACACTATGGTACCAAAATCGGACAGAACTCTCTACCCAGCTTGCAACCAAATTTCCTTTCTCATTTCTTAATGAAATTTCGTGAAACCAGTGCCAATTTCGTAGAGAATTAAGTCTACTTTCCAATGAAACATGAATCATTAAAAACGGAGTTCAATTGATAACACAAAGCCTACAAAAACCGAACCTACTCACAGTTTGATTCCAGAAATTTGACCTAACTTCGGTGACTCATAACTTGAGCTACACAACTCCAAATTGAGCGAAACCAGTGCCAAAACGACCGGCTTTAAGTCTATTTTCAAAAACAAACAGCTACATAATTTTTGAATCAACCAAACAGTACCAGTTTCAGAAAACCGAAACAGTGTCCAGAAATGCACAAAGACCATAAACAAGTAGAACTCATCATGATCAATTCCCAAACAACAATTTCAACACCACATACTTATGCATTTGCTCAAACACTTGACATGCAAAATCATAAATTCTCAACAAAAAATCATCATATGGCAACAATTATTATTATGAGCATAACAACATGTCATTTAGGCATAGGAATGTGAGAAAATCAAGCATACATCAAATTACTCAACAAAGCACACAATCATAGGGCATGCAATTTTTCAAGACAACAATATGGTGATCAAGACACCCTAAAACCCCACATGTAGATCTCTCATAAACCCTTATATTGAATTAAATCACACTCTTACCTTAGCTTGGAGAAAACGAAACCTTAGATTAGGAGATGTGTGAAACCCTAGCTTTCCTTCTCTCTCTCCTTGGTTGTAGATCACGCCTCTCTCTCTCTTCTAGCTTGTGGATCACGCCTTCCCTCTCCTCTTCTCACTTCTCTAATCCTTATTTTTCTTTTTCCTTCTAATGACAACAAAACCCTAACCTATCCCTTTTATAAACTCACTTAACCTCATGGGCTTTTTCTTATCTTACGTGACCTAATCATGGGCCTCCACTTAACACTTCTAATTTACTAATACTAACACTAATAATTAGGTCCACATATACTAATAAATAATTATTTCTATTATTTCTACCACATAAATCCTAAATAATTAATTAAATAAATTAATCAATTATTTTGGGCTGTTACAGCTTTCTCCTGGCAATTAATCTTATATAGGATCCCGTCAAGGGAAAATCTGTTTTGGAGAAGAGTCATTAACGATGTCAGTGCTACTACACGTGTTCTCTGCTATGAGTATCAGGAGTCTTCTATACACTTGTTCCTTACCTGTGAGTTCTCTCTTTCGATCTGGTATGCAATTGCAAAATGGGTGGGGTGGGTTTGGGCTGTTCCACGGGATCTTTCCCCAATTATTCCTTCTTTTTTGTTCTTTTAGCTACGGGGCCAAGTGCAAGCAGCGATTGGCTTTGATTTGGCATGCGGCTATCTGGGTTCTTTGGGAGGAGCGAAATAACCTTATCTTCGCAGGTTCGCCTATTGATGGTATCCGAGCACTAGAGAGGATTAAGGTTTTGTCCTGGAGATGGTTTCTGGCTAGAAGTGGTGGGGGTCCATGTCTTTACTATGAGTGGTGGGCAGAGGTTTTTTTTGTGTATTTCATAGTATTTATCTTCATTTTTTTGTATCCTTTCCATGGATTGTATCTACTCGGTGATATTTGTACGGGTTCAGGTATTCCTTGTACCCCTATTTTATATATATATATATATATATTAAAAAAACTATAAAATAAAATGTTCTTTACATTTGAATTGATAATCGTATATTTGGGGTGGCTACCTATATGATTTGGCTTCTTTTGTGGATTGTAATGATGAACTTTGTATATTTTGTTCTCACACATGATTAGACATCCTCTCAAACTCTTTTTAAAAGATGGGGGAGTTGTGTCGATGATGCTTAACCATGGCTATCAATGTCATGATCATTATTTATAACATTTGATTTGATAAACATATTTACCTTTAAAATAACATTAGTGTGAATTACACCCTATGTTTTTTTCCGATAAGTAATGATTCATTGATCGGAGCATTAGGGATGCTCAAAACCACAAATATAAAAGGATGTCAAAAATTGTTGATACAAGTAAGAGCATTGTTCCACCATAATGGCGGAGACAAGCTAGAATCTCTTCTCACCCCAAAAATAAACCAACACCAAGACAAGTACTTGGTATGCACCACAACCGAATCAATCTTGGCTTCTTCTCGTCTAAAATAAACTCCATTCCAGGCTAACCAGAGACACCAACAAGTTGTCAACCAGAGTAAATATCGCACATTCTTAGCTTTCTCTCTACAAAAGTTGCCAAATAGGATAAAGTGTTGAGATATGTTATAGGAACTAGGCAGCTTGATATCGAGCCAGCACCCAACCTCACTCCACACCTTGTGAGAAAAAACACAATCTAGAATTAGATGTTGGAATTCCTCTCTGAAGTTGTTACAAAACACACAGACTGCTCCTTCCTCCGTATGGATGATATGTCGTCTCACCAACAAGTCACGAATCGGTAATGAATTAGTAAGTAATCTCCATCCAAAAATCAGAAATTTTCGATGGAATTGAAGTCTTCCAAAAGGGTTTTATAATCCGAAAAATCGCTGTCACCAACCACTGGAAAAGTTGGATCAGATGACAGTAGATATTGGTAAGACCATGTGTTATTGTTTACTTATCGTTTTTAAGAAGAAATTTTCTATTTTTTATTTATCATTTTGATAGTTTAAGATTACATTATGACTTATTTCTCAATTCCACTCATGATTATTTATTGCTCAGAGAAGTAAATGTAATATTTAATAAATAATCAAATATTTCGTAAGTAAAAGACTAATAAATTTATATAAAAAAAATTACTAGCTTCTATAATTCATATAAAATAATGCCAAAAAAGACGTTTAGTCTTTTAATTATTTCAGTTTGATCCTTTATTTTTTATATTCTCACTTTGGTCCTTTAAGTTTTAAATCTATGTTAAAGTGGTTTTTTTTAACATTTTTATCTACTAACTATAACAGACGCCGCGCTGGCCGTTAATAGGTCTCATGGCTTTCCGGATTGACATTATTGACTAGGCAAAAACATAGGCTAAATAGCACTTTTGGTCCTTTATCTTTGCTCCAGATTTCACTTGGTCCTTTATCTTTTTTTTTGGTCCGTTTTGGTCCCTCATGTTTCATTTTTGTTTCACTTTGGTCCCTGACGTTAGTTTTTTTTAACAGACGTCATGCTGGCAGTTAACTGCTGATGTGGCGTCCATTAAATATTTTATTTAATTCTAAAATAATTACACATCATCTTTTTTTTGTTTCACTCTTTTTATCTTTTTTTAAATTTTATTTTGTCAAAAAAAAATTAACAAATAATTTATCTTCCTCAGGAACCACGCGGCCACCCTCCCACCGTCGCCACCCTCCCACCACCGTCGCAAAAATTTCACTTTCTCTTTCACAGTGAAAACGAAGGGGAAGAAGAAAGGCAGAGAACACAGTGAGATGCGAAGGAGAAGAAGATCTGGAGAACACAGTGAAAACCCAGATTCGTTCTCTCATCTCTATTCATCGTTTTTGTGTTGATCATTCTCTCATCTCTGTTCATCGTTTCATAAGGCCTTAGATTTGTACATAATCGTTTTGGTTTCAAAACCCAGATTCATAAAAACCTAGATTTCGTAAAAACCCATATTCGTAAAAACCCAGATTTCGTAAAAACCCAGATTTCGTTTCATAAAGGCGAAGATGAAGAAGAGAGAAGAGAAGAGAGCGCTGTGAGAGAGAAGGGAGAAGAAGAAGTTCGCAGATCTGTGAGAGAGAATAGGGCGCTGTGAGAGAGAAGGGAGCGTTGTGAGAGAGAAGGGAGAAGAAGAAGTTCGCGGATCTGTGAGAGAGAAGAGGGCGCTGTGAGAGAGGAGGGAGCGCTGTGAGAGAGAAGGGAGAAGAAGAAGTTCGCAGATCTGTGAGAGAGAAGAGGGCGCTGTGAGAGAGAAGGGAGAAGAAGAAGTTCGCAAGGGAAGGGAGAAGAAGAACAGCGAAGGGATTTTTTGATTAAAAAATAGAAAAAAGAATTAATTGTTTTGATGTTTTGATTAAAATTAAATAATATTAATTTTTTCCACGTCATTTAATGAAAATGGACGCCACGTCAGCAGTTAACTGCCAGCGTGGCGTCCGTTAGTCAAAACTAATGTGAGGGACCAAAATGAAACAAAAATGAAACATGAGGGACCAAAACGGACCAAAAAAAAAGATAAAGGACCAAAGTGAAATCTGGAGCAAAGATAAAGGACCAAAAGTGCTATTTAGCCCAAAAACATATAAAGGAGAAAACTGAAATTTTGGTGAAACATAAACGACCAAAGTGAACTTTTGCCAAAAAAAAAATTCATTTTCATCCCCAATCACCACCACCACCCTCTCACTCTCTCTCCACTACACTAGTAGGACTTTTATCTCCTTTCGCCAGTGGCGGACCCAGGACCCTGGGGTCAGGGGGTGCAAAAATTTTCAAACACACACATCACTAAAAGTATAATATAAATGCTTAAATATGTTTTAGGCCCCTGCAAATATAACGTGTTTTGGTTTAGCCCCCTGCAAATATTATTTTTTTAAAAGCTCCTTCAAAAATTCAGATTTTTGATTTAGGCCCATAATACGTTTTATCCCCAAAATACCCCTCTCATTTTTACCAAAATCTCACTAGAGCTCCAAATTTTTACTCTTTCCGGAAACACGTATATAGAATAATTCCGGAACCTTAAAAATGTGTTCTGGATTTATCTAATTTTGATGATTCCGAAAATTTTAATTTTTCTCCTTCCGGAATTATTTAAATATACGTAATTCCGGAACATATTTTTATTGATATTTCCGGAACTACCTACCTCAAACGCATAATTCCGAAATAATAATACGTTCCAGAATTATTTGTTTAGACCTAATATAAATAATACTTTAACAGGTTAACCACTTGTGTTTCACTAGACCAACACAAATTAAATAGCACTAACAAGTTCTTAAAAACAAATTAAATAGCACTAAAAGATTCAACATATTTACAAAGTACATAAGAGATTAAAACTAAATATACTAACATAATCAAAATAAATTAAATACCACTAACTTAATACAAATTAATTAAATAGTACTAACACAAATTACCAATTAAATAGCATTAACATAATCAAAATTAGGATAATAAGAACAAAAACCGATTCAAGGAGAGAAAAACTTTTTTTAAAATAAAATATGCGAGAGTGTAATGTATTAGAGTGGTGCAAAACTAAGAACTTTTGTGCAAAATTAAGAACTTGGGTGCAAAAGATATTTTTAGGGGATGCATAAATATTTTTTCCTAAGGTATCAGTGCTAATATTATTTTTCCAGGGGGTTCGCCTGAACCCCCTGGAATACATGTAGGTCCGCCACTGCCTTTCGCTCTGTCTCTCCCCCTCGCTCTATCTTATCTTTTCACTTCCTCCCCTTTATCTACATCCCAAATTGAAAAATCAAGGTTTTGGGGGGAAAGAAAAGGGGAGAGAGGCCGAGGGAGGAGGGGAGAGAGAGAGAGAGAGAGAGAGAGAGAGAGAGAGAGAGAGAGAGAGAGAGGAGAGATGGAAAGTGAGGAGAAAGAGATTACAGTGGCAGTGGAGAGAGTGAGAGAGAGAGTGGTGGTGGTGACGATTGGGATGAAGATGAAGTTTTTTTTTTTACTAATGTTCACTTTAGTCCCTTATCTTTCTCCAAAATTTTAGTTTGGTCATTTATGTTTTTTTTGCCCAATCACTAATGCCAATTAAGCAAGCCACGTCACCTGTTAGCGACCAGCATGGCGTTTGTTAAAGTCAGTAGACAAAAATGTTAAAAAAAGGATCACTTTGACAAAGATTTGAAACATGAAGGGCCAAAGTGAGAGGAAAAAAGGTAAAAGACCAAACTAAAATTTATGTGAAAGATAAATGACCAAAAGAGTATTTTGACCTAAAATATTCTAATAAAAGACATGTAAAACACAACCATATAATAAGTTCCGGACTTAGCCCCGCCCAATCCGGATTTGGGCCTATCTTAGCAGCCCAATATGCGCGAAGGACTCCCATTTAGGCGGTCTGTGCGCCATGGCTTAAGAGCGAGGAGATCGCGCGGCCCGAATGAGCGGTTCAGATCTCACATCTTGCTTGCGCACCAAAGTTCACCTTACACTTTCATGGCACCTATAAATAGGCTGCCATTTAATGCAACATGTACACTTTCTTTTTCTACCTCATGCTGACTTCCATCTCACTGACTTGAGCATTAGAGTGCCTGCAGGTACCATCACCTGACTTGGGCTCTGACGGGCGACTTCGACGAAGCACTACCGACTTCGGACGAGCTCGAGGACATCGCGGACGAGTTTCAGAGTCAAAATAGACGAGCTACGAGTCACATCGAATTCACCTCAGATCTGCCGCTGTGAGGTATCTCTCTCTCTTGAGTTCTGTTCGGAACATAATATATCGTTGAAAACCAAACCCAGGGAAAACTTTTCACATAAGAGGTATTAGCCAATTTAATCCCTGAAACTTTACAAAAGTTAAATTTAATCTCTCATATTTATATTATATCAACTTAATCCCTAACTTTTGCAAAAGTATTTCGATTTTAGTTCCTCTTTGCAAAATAGATGGGGTAAATTGATATAATAGAGAGAAAAAATTGAACTGCTTCTACAAAAGTCATGGACTAAGTTAATATACTGTAAATATATGTAAGAGATTAAATTGATGTTGGAACAATTGCGGACATAGTGACGAACACGGACAATATAGGCTGAGTCGCGGACTAGGTCGCTCTCTTTAAGACATTTCGCTGCTCTGCCCAAAGTGTGCAAGCAGTCTCTCCTAGCCCCGTCGTCCCCAGGATAAAACAGCCTTCTCAAAACTTATGATTCTCCCTGCACCTAGAAGAACCACCAAACTCACACTCCATCCTTTTTATTATACTGCTCGGAATCTTGTTATTCAAAGTGGGCTCTCTGTTTCTTTTCAATCAAAAAATGTTCGCTCATCCCATTCCAAAAAATTTGGATTTTATAAACCCAAAAAACAAGACAATTCCGTTGGATTCATGATAAAAAACGTAAGGATAATTATATCCTATTAATACAAAACGGTAATAATACATAAACAAGACAAATCCGTTGGCTTGAGTAAAATGCACATCAATATAGAAAACAAAACTGAAAAAGGGTAATGATGATTTTAATGATTTCAACGGCAAATTAGAAACTATTTTATAATGATATATTGAGTAGCTATAAAGTTAAAACATAACTGATAACATGCTTTTAAATCAATTAAATTATTTCGAAGATAAATGCTCATAAAAACCAATACCTTGTGAAACGTATAATTATCATTACTATCTTTGAATATGCAGAGTTCATATCTCAATATATTTAATAAAATAATTTATTATAATTTTTAAATAAAACATAAAACACAACAATCCCCCACTTGTTTTCTTTAAACAATTTCATCGAGCATCGAGCAGTAAATCATTTTAATTAAAGATTGAGCATAAATATTGGTGTTCGTAAACTTGAACCAATACATATTGATGATGCTTCCGATTTAACAAGAGTGACACATAGTCTTGAACTCTATCTTAGACAACATTACACACTCAATCTTTCAGGGTGTAGTCTATAAGCCCGTGCATTATGGCCCTGCACGTTATCCCAGTATAGTGAGCGCTCTAGCAAGTTTTGCCCAAAACTTCATAGGAAGCGGCCACACTTCCACATTCACATAGGTGAGTCTATCAAGAGTACTCATCTATTAACGTACCCCACTCTATATAGAGTATAGAACTCATTAAGAAATTAATTCAACCTTCCAACACTACATGATATCATGCTCCACACTATGAATGAGACTTAAAATTATTTGTGCATGATTCTACATTTTTATAAGTTGTTATTACCACATTGAACCTATTTCTTGGGATCTCCAGTCTATTAGGTTGGGTTACCCTTATAAAAGACAAATTAATGGGCATCAGTCTCATTTCTCCTGCTAATCCTTTCGTCAAAGGATCAACCAAATTTTCTTCAAACATCATATGATCTTCTTATTTACTTTGTGATAGCCGCGGTTCTATCACAATAGATCCATATGGTTGGAATCAACTTTTCATACTTAGGAATATCTAAAAGACTATTCCATTCGTCATCACTGTAACTTCATAGCACAGTGGGAAAAATTTTCAAATCGTACGTGCATGGTCCTTTTACGGTACATCATGACCCTCTCAGTAGCACACAAGTGCTCATTACTAGAACTAGTAGTAAACCCGTATAGTAAACTCACAACATTAGTAATAATTCTAGTGCAATCAGCAGGATAATGAAGACCGCAAATGATGCTCGCAAACTCAGACTTTTCAACACTCTCATGGTGTTCTTGAGCAACTTGACACTAGGATCATAATGAGTGTCTGGTTTACAAATTTTATATTTACTTCACCAACATCCTTCATATCAAAAAAATTGTTATTATTAGAATCACATGTTCTAATAATGCACTATTAAAAATAAAACCCCCACTATTTTTGCATTTAAACAAAAAACGATTTTCGTAACGTCACTTTATTCATTTCAATACAATTTCATCATTTAATTAAAATTTATAACTTTCATTATTAACCATATACATCATAAAAAATCTCTAACTCCATGGGGGACAAAATAAATAAATAAACATTTTTTTCATATCATGGTGTGAATTTTTCAAAACTTTTCCTATTCCAAAACCTAGTTCTCATAAAATCAATTGCAAGACAAATCTCTTGTAGCTCATTAAAATAATATATAATACAAGAGTAAACATAGTCCAAAATAAAACATATTGCAGCTCATTAAAAACAATAGTTCTAAAAATGTAACAATTAATAACAACGTAATAATAGTATAATAAAAAGTGCTAATTAACCATTTAAAAAATTCATAATCAAAATATTATAAAAAGTATGAATATTAAAAACAAATTATCTCAATTCAAATTGAGCATTCTCACGTTGTCATAATTCTTCCTTACAAAAAATAGGGTTTTCTAAGGGTATACAGGTCAGCCCTATGGTTTGGGTAAAGCCAACTTAGTTAAAAAGATAATTAGAATCAAATTCTGCCACATCTCTGGAGTATGCATAACATCATTGAGAACATTAGTCTTTCCAGAGATAAACATCAATTTCACATCTCGTATCTTAGCAACAACAAATAATAAAATTAGCCTTAACCAAATTTCTATAACATCAAATCTACCAGTAACATTAATTTTAAAAAAAATCATAACACTTTTTGAAGGGGTTCCGGCTAATTCTTATTGTCATTTATGTTGTTCTAATTATCGCTTAAGTTTCCTATTTTTTCCGATATATAGCAGGAGTGAAATTGATAATAGCAAAATATTGAGTATTAGACATACCTTTGGAGTCTCTATAAAACATCCATTTCGAGACCGTACAAGACATACCTTTGGAGACATCAACGAGAGCGCCTTTGGAGACATCATGAGAGAGTCGTGCTCGACCGAAATGGCAGATAATGACACGTCTTAAAATTGTTGGAACAATTGCGGACACAGTGACGAACACGGACAATATAGGCTGAGTCGCGGACTAGGTCGCTCTCTTTAAGACGTTTCGCGACTCTGCCCAAAGTGTGCAAGCAGTCTCTCCTAGCCCCATCGTCCCCAGGATAAAACAGCCTTCTCAAAACTTATGATTCTCCCTGCACCTAGAAGAACCACCAAACTCACACCCCATCCTTTTTATTATGCTGCTCGGAATCTTGTTATTCAAAGTGGGCTCTCTATTTCTTTTCAATCAAAAAATGTTCTCTCATCCCATTCCAAAAAATTTGGATTTTATAAACCCAAAAAACAAGACAATTCCGTTGGATTCATGATAAAAAACGTAACGATAATTATATCCTATTAATACAAAACGGTAATAATACATAAACAAGACAAATCCGTTGGCTTGAGTAAATGCACATCAATATAGAAAACAAAACTGAAAAAGGGTAATGATGATTTTAATGATTTCAACGGCAAATTAGAAACTATTTTATAATGATATATTGAGTAGCTATAAAGTTAAAACATAACTGATAACATGCTTTTAAATCAATTAAATTATTTCAAAGATAAATGCTCATAAAAACCAATACCTTGTGAAACGTATAATTATCAATAGTATCTTTGAATATGCAGAGTTCATATCTCAATATATTTAATAAAATAATTTATTATAATTTTTAAATAAAACATAAAACACAACAATTGAATTTTTGCAACAGATGTCAACGATAAACTTAGAATTTCTAATAAAACGCTGAACACAAACCAAAGAAGTAGGGTTAATTTGGTGCATCATATGTCATGTGCGTATGAAATGGTATTTTTTTTTTGACAGAACATATCATATGGTATTTGGTCTTACCAAAAAAAATCATATGGTATTTGGTCTTACCAAAAAAAATCATATGGTATTTGGTTCCTTGATCGGTCTATACATGATGAGCTTTTTTCATGATTGTACAGATACTTTACCTCTTTTCCATTGTCATATGCCTCCTACCCCACCATAAAACCCCATCAGATACGAGTACATGTGCAGAGAAGAAATAAATCTCACAATCTAAGAGACACTTTGTTACTTTGTGTAGTGTCAGTGTGCTTGTTTCATCGCATTCATTCATATTTTGTAGTTGCCGGCTAGGGATGGCATGTGGATTGGGTTTGGGTATAGAGCATTATTTTCAATTTTCATACCAACGTTTTTTAAAAATTTACTCATATCCTAATGACAAGCATTCATATTTCCTCAATGAACACTCTACTTGTTGGGAAAGTCAATTGAAATTTATTAGAAAAGTGAAAAAAAGTAAAAATTTAAGAGGTACATTTCACAAGGTGGGTGAATATATCTAGAGTCTTGGAAATGTGAGACAATTATTGTCCACTATGTCACATACATGAATGAAATCTATGTTATCTTCTATAAATAGAGAGAGACTTGTGAAGAGATGAGACATCCCCATTTGGAGAGGTGATACATCCCACTTGGGTGATCATGTAGAGAGTTGAAGGATCTCCAACCATGTCCTAGCGAGAGGAGGGTGTTGGGGATCACTTGTTGTTTGAGATGTGAGTGCTATCACTCTTTGTAACTCTTTGAGTGAGAGTATTGTAGGGTGATACACATATTGGGTTGGGTTACAAATTGTTGTAATCTTGTTTGAGATAATGAATGAATTATGTTGATGTGTCTTCGTGGACGTAGGCAAGAGGTTACGTAAATATTTGTGTGTTCTTCTCCCATTTAACTCTTGTAGTGTGTTTGTGTATACTCCATTAAAGATCCTTGGATGTTTGGGTTAATCTTTTGAAGTGTGTGTTTTCCCCCAACACTGTTGTTTAAACTTTTTCTTAGTCAGAAGACAATTCCAAAACTACAATTAAATCACAAATAATATCTTTGAGGGATCAATGACTTCATTCAAGAAATGAATCATGTTTCTGGTTTCCCAAATAGCCCAGAGAATGGCATGTCAAACCATTATCAAGTCATTTCTATTTCGGGTTGGGAAGATACCACAAGGGAAAATTACATTCACCTCCCCTAAATTATGACTAAATGACATAGACACTCCCTAGCTATTTTGAAAAGAACACTCACCTTTCTCATTTGCTGAGAAAAGTTCACTCTCACATCCCCCAATTTTGTTTAAAAGACACACACCCCATTTACTCTCTCTCTATTTTTACATAATAGAGGAGAGATGTGTGTAACTTAGGAGAGGTCAATGTCTTCCATAAATTTGAGGAGGTGTATGTGTTATTTAGCTAAAACTAAAGGGGTGAAAGGGGTGAATGTAATTTCCCCATACCAATTGTATGAGAATAGAACAATTTATAACTTTATATGTATCCACCGATGTACTTCTTGGTGTCTTGTGGACTTGTGGAGTTTTTCTTTGTCCCGTGTTTGTTGTAATTGGGGTGAGGTGCCCTAAAATTTTTATTTAATAAATTTTGCTATGGATTTGTGACGAAAATTTGCGACAGATTTGTGATGGACATTTGCGACAGATTTGGGACGGAAAAATTTGCAACGGAAATTTCCGTCGGAAACTGTTTGCGATGAGCCTTTTTGCGATAGAATTTGATCCATCAAAAATGCGCATTTGCAACGAATTTTCCTATATTTCTGACGGATTCATCAAAAATCAGCAATTTCTTGTAGTGAAAAAAGAGACCTATGTGGGTAATTTTTAGGCTAAAGTGCTCCCGGGGTCCCTTATCTTTATTTAAAGTAACGATTTGTTCATTTATTTTTTTTTTGTCCTAAATCAGTCCTTTATGTTTTAAATTTTTGACACATAAATCTTTTTCTGTCCCAAATCAGTCCTTTATGTTTCAAATTTTTAACACATAAACCCTTTTTTTTGACACATAAATCAGCATTGTTAACGGAAAAGGATTTATGTGTCAAAAATTTGAAAGATAAAGGACTTATTTGGGACAAAAAAATATAAAGGACTAACTCGTTACTTTAAATAAAGATAAGAATCCCGGGAGCAATTTAGCCTAATTTTTATGAGTAGGAAAGTATTCATCACTCTTACCATGCGGTAGCATAGCTACGGTTTAATTAATTATAAAGTTAATTTTAATTTTATTTTATTTATTTAGTAGAAGACAAACAATTCAATGAATGTCCAATGAATGTCTTGTGATTCCTTTTTGAGTAATGATTATTGATATTTTCGGTGACAAGAAAAAACCAGTTCAAATTATAGTGGGCCAATCATTGATTACTTTATAAATGATTACTAATTACTAATTTGTGCATTAACTTTTAACATGTGACTTAGACTTTATGGTAATGTTTTTTAGAAAACTTTATGGTATTGGTAGCTAATCTTAAATGTGCGACTGCGGTGTTTATATATCTATTTTTATCTTTTAGTTTAATTTGTTGCCTTGTCAACGTCTATCGGTCCTTCGACTAATTTATGCAACTCGTTGCTATTCAAGTGCGACAAGAGTCTCACATTAGATAAAAAAGTGGAATTTGATTATTATATAAGTGAGAAGACGGATAAACCCGATGATTTAAGGTTTTGAGTTAAAATGTGGTGTCTAAGTCACTTGTGTGATTGCTTTTGGCCTAATGTGGATGATCCTCCATACTCTCCTAATGTGACAAGATGTGTTGAAAATTCAACCGTGAGTGGTTAGTCTCACACCGACTAAGAATGAGCTAAATGAAGAGGATGATATGAGAGAGGAGACCCATATACCCATTGCCTTAAGGTTTTGGGTGAAGATGTGGCGTGCAGTTCATTAGCTCGTTGTTGCTCATGATGCTCCTCCCCTGGACTCCCCGACAATAGGTATCAAAGCCATGGTTTGGCTCAGTGGGGAGAGCGGTGAGTGGATCCTGGTTTAAATCAACACTAGCAATGTGGGTGACTCACTTGAGGGAAGGATTGTTGAAAATTCAAGTGTGAGTGGCTAGTCCCACATCGGCTAGGAATGAGCCAAATGAATGGGATGATATAAGAGAGGGACCCATATACACATTGCCTTAAGGCTTTGGGTGAAGATGTGGTGTTCAAGTCTTTTTGTGGTCCAGGTCATTAGCTCGGTGTTGCTCCCGGTGCTCCTTCGGACTCCCCAACAAGTGGTATAAGAGATATGGTTCAGCTTGGTGGAGGAGCAGGAAGTGGATCCTGGTTCGGATCAAGACTAGAGATGTGTGTGACTCACACTTGAGGGGGAGATTGTTGGGAATTCAATTGTGAGTGGTTAGTCTCACATCGACTAGGATCCTTATGGACGGTTGTTGTATTGCTTCATTGTTTTTGGTACACTTGTGTGCGGGTCCTTCTCTTGACGGATTGATAGGCCGCAAGTATACGGTTATATCGCGTAATAAAAGAGTTATCGATCCACAGGGACTTGTGTAATTACCAATATTATTTTCGGTGGTGATTAGCTAAAATGAATGATTTAGTAGAAGGAGATGATTTCTTGTTTTTAAATTCAGAATAAAAGAACGTCATAGGATTGTGGTTTCGTCTCAATGATAGAAACAGTGCACAATCCCTCATTCATTCTCTTTTTTTATGTAAGGTTCATATTTTAAGGACAAGAGATTCAATGGTAACTCAAGTTTCCTTTCGGAATACAAGAGTGTGTCTTGAACCAATAATCAAACCTATTCTCATGGTTGATTATTGCCAAAACCCCTTAAGTACAAGCCTTTTTAGTCCCAAGAGTCCAAAAACTATTCTCATGTTTTGTTTCCCTTGTTTAATCCCATAGTTCCAATATCAAACTTCAGCTTTCGGTTCTTCGTTTGATATTTGAAATAAAACTTTATGATTAATGGGATTAAATTAAAATATAAACTTTAACAAAATAAAGTCTAGACTTGGGATTGTTTAGGGGTCTATCATTGGATTATTCCCACAATCCCAAGACTAGAATGGTCTAAGAAGAAGAAGAAGAAGAAGAAGAAGAAGAAGATTCCCACAATCCCAAGACTAGAAGGGTCTAAGAAGAAGAAGAAGAAGAAGAAGAAGAAGAAGAAGAAGAAGAAGAAGAAGAAGAAGAAGAAGAAGAAGAAGAAGAAGAAGAAGAAGAAGAAGAAGAAGAAGAAGCAGAAGCAGAAGAAGGAGGAGGAGGAGGAGGAGGAGGAGGAGGAGGAGGAGGAGGAGAAGGAGGGAGAAGGAGAAGAAGGAGGAGGAAGGAGAAGGAGGAGGAGGACGAAGAAGAAGAAGGAAGACGAAGAAGAAGGAGGAGGAGGAGGAGGAGGGGGAGGAGGAGGAGGAGGAGGAGGAGGAGGAGGAGAAGGAGGAGGAGGAGGAGGAGGAGGAGGAGGAGGAGGAGGAGGAGGAGGAGGAGGAGGAGGAGAAGGAGGAGGAGAAGAAGGAGGAGAAGAAGGAGAAAAGGAGAAGGAGAAAAGGAGAAGGAACGCAACTGATGCGTTCCACTGGTTTCAATGCTCAAGAGTTCTTTGATGTATAGACTATTGCTGATTGGTTCAGGCTGGGCCTCGAGTAATACCTCTCATCTCTTTCTCGCAGTTGTTTGGTGGTTGTCGCGTTCAAGGAACGCAACTGTTATTGCTAACGAAGACCTCTCCCCTCAGCTCATCTGGAAAGAAATTTGGAGTCTTGCCTTTCTAATTCGCCTCTGTGGTCATGTTAATTCTACTACTGCTAACACTCCTAGAATGGTTACTTGGCATCCGTCCAAGGAACCTGCCACTATTCTCAATGTTGACGGTAGCAGTTTGGGCAATCCTGGCCCCTCAGGTATTCGTGGTCTATTCCATAATGAACACATTGGTGTTACCGGTAACCTCCTTGCCGAGTTGTTGGCTTTGCTTCACGGCTTTTCCCTTGCTTGGGAGAAAGGGGTGAGAAACCTCATTTGCTACTCTGATTCATCAGCCTACCGTTCCTTGGCATCAGTATGCGGCAGTCATCATGAACTTTAAGGAGTTGATCTCAAAGAGCTGGAGTTTTCGGTTTATTCACACTTTGCGTGAAGGGAATGTTTTTGCTGACTTCTTGAATAAGTTGGGCGCTGCTTCTAGTGATGGGACTGTGTTCTTGGAGCATCCGCTTCCTGGCTTAGAGACTTTGCTTAGTGATGATGCTAGAAGAGTCTCCTTCCTAAGGATTTAGTTCTGTTTGTTTTTGTTTTTGTTTTCTCTACTTCTACCAAAAAAAAAGTGATTCTATTTTATTATCCAAACAGAATCTATTTTCAAAGCTCGTTTAAAATATAATTACCAAGTACATTTTTTTCGACATTTAATTTTTTTAACATTACTTCTACAAAATCAATTTTGTACGAATGTACGACATATATGTTTGTACCACAATGTTCCCATGCAAAGCTTTTTATTATATAATGTAATTTTTTTTGTCAATAGGAAGAGCTTGCGCATTCAAAATAACCTTTTAGATGAAATCGATTTTTTACATATTATGTGAATTTTGCTGATTTTTCCGTTTACTCATTTTTTTTTACAAAATATAATATTCATTTTAATTTAAGAACAGGCAACTTTTCCACGTATATTTTTTAAAATATATATTCATTTTAATTTAAGGTCGATGGCTAGGGTGATCCAACACTTTAAGTGGTTTATTTATGATACTTAGATATTTAAAAATCACTTCAAACTTCACTGCCGAACATTGTCGCTGCTTGTAAGTTTTTTAATAGTGATTTGGTCGATGTCAGTTTGGCAAAAATCAATCAAGACAAAGTTTAGAACCAATATTTTTTTTTTGTTTTTAACTTAATCGACAATGTTCAAGTCACTGTTAAGGAAACGTACGGATATTGGAAATATGAACTTCGACTTACAACTGTGATAAAGGTCGTGAAAGAGTTTGAGGTGATTTTTAAGTGTGTCACTTGAAGTGTTCAACCACTTAACAATAGCATAAAAACCTAATATTTACCAATTTTTTTTGACTGCAAGTAATAATATTAGTACAAGTCTAAAAAAAGTATTGCTGGCTGACGGCAAGGGATGATGATGATCGCCATCCCAGTACCAGGATAGTGATGATCACATGGCACAGTCTTAGAAATTAGCACATCCTTATGGTCAAACAGACGTTGATGTTCATTGATAATAAATAATAGTCAGAGGAAATGGAAACAAACAGAAACATTTAACTATGGTATATACTCTTTTGGTAAATCAATGTATTCTCCACGACGACGGGAGAGATTAATCTTTTGAGACATCGAAGATCCATTTATAAGGGGTTGACATCTCCCAACAAATGTTTTTCCATACGCACTGGCCAGGAATCGAACTCAGGACCAAATAGTTAATGGACCCAAGTATTTACCACTTGTGCCACATCCTGTAACTATGGTATATACTCTATAATGTACTAAGCAATAAAAGACATTACAAATAAAAGATAAAACCAAAAGCATTTGGCGGGTTCGAAACTAAGCCTGAGAATGCATTAGCATTAAAACTCTTGAAGGAAAGTTTTGTCATCCATTATGGTTTTATCCAGCTCGAGGAATTAGTTTCAGTTGCGCAGAGAATATACTCAATTTACACAAAAATAAAAAAATAAAAGTGAGTTACCAAAATGTAAACATATCAGAAATATGTGCTTTTAAGAATAAAAAAGAATATCATATAACTTATCTTCACTTTTTTGGGAAATGTTATTGTTTGTTTCACATGGCTCAAATCTCACCTTGTGTGTTTAATGTGATGAACTATCATTGAACCAAGTGTCTGTTTGGAAGATATTGTACCAACAAAAACCGCAGTTGGAGTCAATTTATATGCAATAAAGAAACTTGGGAAGGTCCATATATGAATCCCATCCTGAAAGGTTCTTGATCTCCTTGAAAGAACAAGATGATCCAAGCAAGGATTAGGATAATCGGAATGATGCTAAAAGAATGAACTTCAATTTTGCTCCATTTGGAGCAAGAAAGAGAGGAACAAAACTGGCATTATTCTGCTTCAAGAACACTGCAATTTTGTTCCATTTGCAGTGGTTTGATTGAATACACTATTCATTCACCACGTGCCCTTCACCCTATTGAACAATACTTTATACATTGGCAGCACTGTCTAACGTAGTGATCATGGTTTTAAATTATGCAGCTGCATTGTGACTATTAAAATTGGTGGTAAAAGTAACTGATGTTGTTGCAGTGTTAAAATTTAAATGTAACCTTTTGCTTCATGCACAATCCACTTGATTTTTGTAAGATAAAAACCGCTTTATCTAACATAGACTAATATTGTGTCCAATGGATTAATATTGACTTAGTTCAGCTCGTAAAAATACAACCATACATGAAACATTTTTATCATTGATTTGTGAGGAATTTTTAAAAAAGTTAATTCTTATAATTATTAACCACAGGTAAGCATATTAAAGACATTATGCAACTATGCATGTCAATTGAAAAATTAACTCTTACTTCCAATACAATTGGCTATGCACTTATGAGACTCTTTGAGAGAGCTTATAAAAATTAACTCTTAACATAGGCACTTATGAGACTGTTTGAGAGAGCTTATAAAAATAGCGTAGAACATGTTCATAAACTGTTTTCAGCTAATTTTCATAAGCTCGCCAGAATAGCTAATGAAAACAAATTATAGCTTACAGAAAAATAATTTACCGTTTATTTATCTTTAATTATAGAAAGAGCTTATGCTTAAGCTCTTATATGATAAGCGCTTATGCCATAAGTACTTAACTAAGTTGTTTATCCAAAGAGGAAATTTGTACAGCTCGCCTTATCTTTTAAAATAGTATAACTCAAAAGTTAAATATGTGCATGATTTTGAAAGGTTACACAAAAACAAATAGACAAGTTAAATAACTCACATTGTTATCTAAGCATCTGAACTCGCATGAGAAAGTTCAAGTTAATCAGTAAAACAAAACGTAATCTGTTTTTATCAAAAGTGAAAAGTATGACATATAAGGTGTTTTATACACACAATTACACCTAGGCCCCATCTGGCTGAATAAAGGGGTTTGCAATCTCATCAGTACCATCGGTTGGGGACACAAGCATGACAGCAGTTCCCCTACAAACCTGCATTGCAACAAAACAATATAAGGTTTCAAGAGTAATAACATTCCCAAATTTTATCCCAATGAAATTCAGACCATATAGTGAAAACAAAATAACTATTCAAAAACAAGTGCTCGTTTTGGTCATGTTATGTAAATGCTTTTTTTTAATGCATGCTCTTCATAGCCATTTGCACATGATCTGAAATTTCAAATTTAACTCTCACTTGTGAGTTGTGAAGAAAGAAAACTGCTTTCCACTCTCAAGAAACATTCAAGATGTCCAACTATCACAAAAAATCAACTATCACCACTAATTTAAAAAGAAAAGCGCCGCTAAGCAACAGCCTAGACAATTTCTTTTATGCAACTTTTCAACACACAGAAATTGCCTACACAGTATCTTATTAGCTTTTTCCCTTGTTCGGAGATACAACTATTGTGTAACTCAATTCCACCTTTTCTATTTCTCCTCCTATTCCTTCCAATCTTCTCAGACCTGAGCAAATAAGTTGACAAGAACATACATGTTTGCATAATCAATGATCAAGATTCGAGATGCTCTTCGGGGTATAAACAACCTTACCATAAAAGTCAATCATTTCATTTATTTTGCTTAAACAAACAAACTACAAAAATCCTTCATCTAATTAGTTTTTCCAGCTTTCGTAAGACATGGATCTGTGGTCCTTGATTATCAATCAAATGACACCAAGAATCCAGCAGAAAAAAATGTTCCAAGCAGGATTTCAGAGCAATGTGGCTTCTGAAGACTTGAAATGGCAAGAATCAGAGTTTTCTCAAGAATAGGGAGAAAAACTAATTACGTTCCCATTTCCATATGTTAGATCAATAAGTAATTGATTAAGAAAGCAACTACTGTATTCTGATAAATAAACTCATGCATGTTAAATCTCAGCATTTGCGGCCCCGGGGGTAAATTATGTTTTAAAACAAAATATATGGGAATGAAAGAAGCCTACAATTAAGCCAAGGCTTCTAGTCTGATCTGTAGTTTTCAGTGGGTCATCAGTATCTGCAGCACAAAAAGACGAGACAAAGGATTTTGGTTACAAATTGAAATGGAATTTATTATAAAAGAATAAGGAAAGTGATACTATGTTAATAAAACATTTACACAAAACGCAGTTGCACTCTTAAAATAGACAATGTTTCAAGGATGATTTTACTAATTGGTCTACTCTGCATCGGACAATTAGAGACTATCAAATTACATCAGATTGACTGAGCTCGATACGCTTGACATGAAAGGCTCAGCATGTATTAAATTATGTAAATTGTTTGTGAATTCATACAGATAAAATATTTATGAAATCTAATTATCCAAAAAGGTTCATCATATCCCTTTTTTCCATGTTGTGGGATTGTGCTTTCGAGCAGGCAATCTTTACATATTGGCAAAAAGCAAAAAGAAAACATAGTCAACTCCAAAGAGTTGTAGCAGTAACAATGTGATCATTCCAGCTATTGAAACACACTTTAGTATGTCACTTTTAAAACATCATTCAGTCAGGATTTCACTCTTACAAGTAGCCATAGAAATCTCCTTTAGTACATAGTCAATATTGTGAAATACGCAAAAGTTGTAAGCTTAGGAAAACAGTATTTTCATGATATAGTTTTGTTTAAGCTATTTTCCCAGCGTTTGGGGAAAGCACTTGAACTGCATTCTTTAGGTTTTTTCTATTCATTGAAAAGCTTATCTAATTATCATATTTTTAAAAATATTTAAAAAAAACAAGCAACACATTTTTCCTTTAAAAAAGCACCAACGTTAGATGAATTTTCCTTCTCATTGCCCTCTTACTCTGAATCCTGAAAAACAAATGCCATTTTATTTCAATGTGTTATAGGAAAGATGAAGTCGTGGAAGGACATAAAATGCATAAATGTTTAAAATAACCCATCATCAGTCACTAAATGTCAAAGCAAGGTGCTGTTACTATGTAGTATTTACCTCTCAGAAACTCAACAGCTTCATCGAGGACAAGATTAAGTAACTGGTCATATCCTTTCAGAGTTCCTGTCACTGAAATTCAATTAATTGAAATCTGTTAGACCCCTCGTCACCCCAAGTAAACAACTAGGAAGAAAAGGCACAAACATGACAACAAGTGGGAAAAGTGGTTCTAGTTAAGAGAACATTTAAGTGGAAAGGAAGAGAGAGGGTCTGCTATGGATGAATGGTTTAAATTTCAAACTTAGTTGGAAGGCTAAGAGTGGGTATAAGCATGTAAGTGATTTAATTTAAGTGGTAATGACGTTGCTATTCCTTGAAGTGCTGTTCTATTGGTCCTTTTTACTTTCAGTTCATAATTTCCTTTGTTACCAATCGACTTCTTCCAATATTTCATCCTATAAGTGGGAGTAAGGGGATCTCTGATGTGAATACAAAAAAAAAAATCCCGTGGTACCTGACTACTACTTGGCTAACAAAATATAGTTAGAAATATACAAGTCTTACTGACTTTTCCTCTTTGATCTAAAACAAAATGAACATGGAAGCATTAAATTAAAACTGGAGAAGACAAGATATCCTTCAAATCAACAAATATGAAATTACAAAAAAAGACAATGGAGGCCACGAGCATAGAGTCAGTTTGAATTTACTTCTGACCAAGAACTTATATGAAAAGAAAAGTTGAAATGATCAAGCAATGACCATGAGTCGTCTAAATAATAACTTCTTACGTGAGTTTAAATCAATTTCTCAATTCTTTTTTAAATCAATTTGGGGTATGATGAGCGGTGTCTTTTCCAGACATGATTTTCCTAGGAAGCACTAAAATGATGTCGAATAACAAGTAGCCTTTCAATCCAAATATTGTTTCTTAACCTCTTTATTTGGAAGTATAGAGAAAAGACAGAACTAATCTATCATATTTGAAAGGATAGTTTAAATCAATTATCTTTGCATTTTTAATTCTCGAAATTAGTTATTAGTTAATTCCAACACATGCAAGTCAGCTGAGATGTCATTGATGAGAATACAGGCGCATCAGAGAAAAAGAAGAGTTTTGGCAAGGTGTATGCTAGGAAGGGTAAGAGGGTAATTGGCCCAAAGTAGTGGGAGGAATAGTAACCAACTTGCTCAGTTGGCAGTGAGAGAGAGTGTCTTAACCTCATGCATAATAGCTGAGGGAATAAAAGAATGTAGAAGTTAAGAGTTGGTTAGGCAAGTATTTTGCTGGATTGGGCTAGGGCTGGAGTACAGTTTCTCTGTCATAGAGTACTGCACTTTCTTTCTTCCATTTCCCTTACTTTCATGTATTTGATTCTCTGGAATTCACACCGAGTTCAGAGGAATATACCATATTACTATCATTTCTGTCTCTTTTTACTGACTGTTACATTAATATCTATCATTGGTATCAAAGCTCTAGACCCACCGGAGCTTGAATCATGGTGAAGAAGACTGCATTGGAGGAACGAACGGAGAAACTCGAGCAGGGACTCGAGGGGCTGACATTGGAGTTCCGAACTCACGCAGCAGAGCTCCGGGAGTGGATGGAACTGCAGACACGAAAGAAGCGACGCCGGCGACGCTTCGGTAGTAGTACGGTGGAAAATGAGAATGAAGACGAAAGAAAATCGTCTACAGAAACCGATTCTTCAGGCGAAGAAAGTCCTAAACCACGTCATCGTTATCGTGGAAGGAAATTGGAAATTCCAGTGTTCGAAGGAGCAGAGGCGTACGGGTGGCTGGTGAAGGTGGAGCGCTACTTCAAAATTAATGGAGTAGAGGAGGATGAAATGTTAGAAGCGGTGGTGATCGCTCTTGACGGAAGAGCTTTGAATTGGTATCAGTGGTGGGAAGAGCAACACCCTGAACCCAGCTGGAAGAGTTTAAACAGGCGGTGATCCAGCGATTTCAACCCGCTTTGGTGCGAAACCCATTGGGCCCGATACTGAATGTGAAGCAAACTGGAACGGTGATGGAATACAGGAAACGGTTTGAAATGCTCATCGGTCCGTTGAAACGCAGTGAACGAGTGATGCTTGAGAGTATTTTCTTGAACGGGTTGCGCGAAGAGATCCAAAGTCCAAACGGAGCTCAAATTGCATAACACCAGGGGATTGAATGCGATGATGGATCGCGCTCTTTTGATTGAAGAGCGAAACAGAGCATTGAGGGGTGACAGTGATACGATGAAGGAGAAGAATGAAGGTAACGGGTGGAAACCCGGATCATCTGGAGCGGGTCATGAAGCGGGTAGGAACAGAGTTTTCATGGCTAAGCCCAAATTCGAGACTGGGTCGAGTAGTGGAGGCCCAAATGAAGCGAAAACTCAGAGTGGAGGTGAAAATAAGAAACGGGGGGTGGGGAAGAAATTATCTCAGGAGGAATTAAGAGACCTCAGTAGGAAGGGGCTCTATTTTAACTGTAGGGAGAGATGGGGACGTGACCATGTGTGCAAAATGAAGCACTACAGGGTCGAGTTGATTGATGAAGAGGAAGAAGGGGACACTGGGGAGGTGGCAGAGGTAGAGGAAGGAACAGAGGTGGGGGAGAGTGAGGTTGTAGTTGAATTGAAGCCACTGTTACTCTCTCTAAGGAGTAAACAAGGGCTGACCTCAAACCAATCATTCAAAGTTTAGGGAATAATTAATGGAAGGGAAGTTTTGATATTGATAGATTCAGGAGCCTCAACGAATTTCATCTCACAGAAATTGGTTCAAGAGCTTCAATTACAGCTAGAAGATACTGCTGAGTACACCATTGAGATAGGGAATGGTGAGAAACTAACACATAGAGGTGTCTGTGTTGATCTCAAGGTGCAGGTACAGGGCATTTCTTTTGCCTAATGTCTCTGGCAGGCACTGATTTGGTGCTTGGGATGGATTGGCTTGCTAGCTTGGGGGGCATCAAGGCTAATTTCAAAAATTTGGTGATCAAATGGAAGGGTGGGGGACAGAAGTTCAAGATCAAGGGGGAACCTTCTTTGAGCAAACATCGGGCCTCTCTCAAAACTATGATGAAGGCATTGCAACAGGAAGATGAATGCTACATAATCCACTTGTATCAGATGCAAGAGAAGATAGTGACAGAGCATGACAAACATGGGCTGATGCAGATTGTAGAAAAGTATGCAGATGTTTTCCAAGAGCCAACAGGAATTACCTCCCCATAGAGACCAGGGCCATGCTATCAATCTCAAATCAGATGCTGTCATCCCCAACATTCGTCCTTACAGGTACCCCCATTACCAAAAGGATGAGATTGAGAAAATTGTTGATGAAATGTTGTCTGCTGGGATCATAAGACCAAGTATTAGTCCTTTCTCTAGTCCTGTTTTGCTAGTTAAGAAGGATGGTGGGTGGAGGTTTTGCATTGATTATAGAGCCTTGAATAAGCATACTGTGACTGATAAATTCCCTATACCCATTATAAATGAACTGTTGGATGAAATTGGCATTGCAGCAGTGCTCTCCAAGTTGGATTTGAAGTCTGGTTACCATCAAATCAGAATGAGGGGGGAAGATATTCACAAGACAGCTTTCAGGACACATGAGGGCAGTGTTATCAAATCGGGATACGTATCGTGTATCGTTAGGCCCATTTTCTGAATCGTGTATCGTATCGTAAGATACACGAACAAAAATATATATATAACATTTTTGAGTAAATCCAAATAGCATTAGCAAAAAGACATGAACTTCAAAATAATTCAAGTCATAAAGAAACATAACAGTGTTTAATTCAACCCCTCCAAAAAATATCATCTAACTATGATCTATTTTAACCACAATCCTAGGTAATAAAGAAGAGAAAACAGAGTAGTTGGTGTGGGGGAAGTAAGCAGTGTTATTATGACTATAAAGAAGAGAAGTAAATAAAGTAGAAGAAAAAGAAGAAAAGTAAAGAACAGAGTTATAAACTTCTATTAAAGAAAAGAGGAAGGGTTTTTTCAGAGAAGAAGAAGTGGTTAAGAGAAGAAGTACCTGATAAAGAAAGGAAGGACGTGGAGAAGGGTTTTTCCAGAGAAGAGGACGTGAAGAGAGGGGTTTTAATTTGGGAAAGGAGTAAAATAAGGAGTTTTAGTGAGAAAGTAAAAACACAGCGTTTCATTAAACCTGTGTTTCATTTTCAAACCCTTGACGAAAACGCAGCGTTTCATTAAACCCAGCCTCTAAACGCTGCGTTTCACTCATCTTCCCCACCTACGCCCAAAACGCCAGCGTTTTGTGAAAATAATCACAGAAGGAAACCCTAAAAACCCAAGTTGCAGGGAAGCGGTTGCGAGATCCGACCCGGTTGAAACTTGTTTCAGAATCGTACTGCGACGCCGCTGAATCGCGATTCATGCGATTCTGGAACGATTCATGCGATTCTTGGAGCGATTCAGGTCACAAAACGAGACGCACTACGATTTGCATCGTTCTCCTCCGTTTTCGAATCGTATCGCGATTCGAATTGTACGATTCGTGCGATACTAACTACCATGCATGAGGGGCATTATGAGTACCTTGTGATGCCTTTTGGGCTCACCGATGCCCCCTCAACTTTCCAAGCTCTCATGAACAAGATATTGAAAGCCTATGATGAGGAAATTTGTGTTGGTATTTTTTGATGATATTTTGGTGTATAGCAAGGACATGGCAAGTCATCAGGGACACTTGAGCAAGGTATTGGAGGTACTAAGGACTCAAACTGTACGCTAACAAGAAAAAGTGTACTTTTGCTCAAGCTCAGATTGAGTATTTGGGATACATTAACTCTGAGCAAGGGGTAGCAGCTGACCCTGCTAAGATCAGTACCATGACTAATTGGCCAATTCCTAGAGATGTGAAGGGATTGAGAGGATTTTTGGGCCTCACTGGGTACTATAGACGATTTGTGAATAATTATGGTAAGATAGCTTGGCCATTGACTCAACAACTCAAGAAGGACAGATTTTTGTGGTCTACGGAAGCTCGGGATGCTTTTGAGGAACTGAAAACAGCCATGACAACCCTTCCAGTATTGGCTGTCCCTGATTTCAGCAAAGAGTTTGTGATTGAAATTGATGCTTCAGGGAAGGGATTAGGAGCAGTACTCATGCAAGATAAGAGACCGGTTGCATACATGAGCCATACCTTGTCTAATAGAGCTCAAAATAAGTCTGTGTATGAGAGAGAGCTGATGGCTATTGTAATAGCAGTGCAGAAATGGAGACATTACTTGTTGGAAAGGCATGAAGGCATTTCACTGTGCACACTGACCAGAGAAGTCTGAGGTTCCTCACTGATCAGAGGGTGATGGGTGAAGAGCAGCAGAAATGGATCACCAAGCTGTTGGATACGATTTTGATATTAAGTACAAGCCAGGGATAGAGAACAAGGCAGCTGATGCTCTATCAAGAAAAATGCAGTACAGTGCTTTATCTACAGTGCAATGTCAAGAGTGGGAGGGTTTGGAAGAAGAGGTACAATCTGATGAGTATTTGAAGAAGATTGTGCAAGACGTGGTGACCAAAGCAAGTACACATGAGGGGTACGTTCTGAAACATGGCAGGCTATACTACAAGGGCAGGTTGGTTATCCCTAAAAACTCTCCTAGAATTGCTAAGATACATGAGGAATTCCATAACACTGCCAGTGGAGGTCATTCTGGAGTGCTGAGAACATACAAGAGAATTGCAGGGGTGGTGTATTGGGAAGGGAAGAGGAGAAACATCCAACGATACGTGCATGCATGTGAAGTATGCCAAAAGAACAAATATCATGCTTTGAGTCCAGGAGGGCAGTTGCAACCCCTTCCTATTCCTACACAAGTTTGGAGTGATATATCCATGGACTTTGTGGGAGGATTACCTAAAGCTATGGGGGTGGATACCATATTTGTGGTGGTGGATAGGTTGACAAGGTATGCGCATTTTATAGCCTTGGCTCACCCTTATACTGCAAAAGGATGTGGCTCAGGTTTTTGTGAAAGAAATTGTGAAGTTGCATGGATTCCCTACATCCATAGTTTCTGACAGAGACGGGATTTTTATAAGTTCATTTTGGACAGAGCTGTTCCATTCTGTTGGCACTAAGCTGAAGTTAAGCTCAGCTTACCATCCACAAACAGATGGACAGACTGAGGTAGTTAACAGATGTGTGGAGACTTATTTGAGATGCTTGACTGGTAGTAAACCAAAACAGTGGCCTAAATGGTTTGCTTGGGCAGAATATTGGTACAACCAATTATCATTCTTCACTGCAAATGTCACCTTTTGAAGCCTTGTATGGAAGGAAGCCTCCAGTCCTGGTGAAGGGTGATGAATCCAGAATTACTGTTGATGAAGTACAACAGTTGACACAGGAGAGGAATGAACTCCTAAGATAATTGAGAGAGCAGCTGAGTAAAAGCCTAAAACAGAATGAAGCAATATGCTGATAAGAGAAGAGAAGTCACATTTGAGGTGGGGGACCTGGTGTGTTTGAAGATACAGCCATATAAGCTCAAACAGTTAGCCAAGAGACTTAATCAGAAATTGAGCCCGAGGTTTTATGGTCCTTTTGAAGTGCTAGAGAAGATTGGTGCAGTAGCCTATAAGTTACAGCTACCTCCTGACAGTAGAGTGCACCCAGTGTTTCATGTTTCACTATTGAAGAAAGCAGGTAGCTGAAGCCACTATACAGCCACTGCCTGCTTGCCTCAATGAGAACTGGGAACTGCAGGTTAAACCAGAGGACATCCTTGCTGTGAGGAAGAACCAAGTTAGTGACATTGAAGTTTTGGTCAAGTGGAAGTACATGCCAGAGTTTGAGAATTCATGGGAAGACTTGCAAGCTATGAAGGATCAATTCCCTGAATTTCACCTTGAGGACAAGGTGAATTTTGAAGGGGGGAGGGGTAGTGATGAGAATACACGCGCATCAGAGAAAAAGAAGAGTTTGGGTAAGGTGTATGCTAGGAAGGGTAAGAGGGTAATTGTCCCAAAGTAGTGGGAGGAATATTGTAACCAACTTGCTGAGTTGGCAGTGAGAGAGAGTGTCTTACCTCATGCATAAAAGAATGTAGGAGGTAAGAGTTGGTTAGGCGAGTATTTTGCTGGATTGGGCTAGGGCTGGAGTACAGTTTCTCTGTCATAGAGTACTGCACTTTCTTTCTTCCATTTCCCTTACTTTCATGTATTTGATTCTCTGGAATTCACACTGAGCTCAGAGGAATATACCATATTACTATCATTTCTGTCTCTTTTTACTTACTGTTATATTAATATCTATCAGTCATGTTTGTGCTTCTATTCCCGTCTCTATAAGTTTATCGACATGCAGTGCCTTTCTTTCTTGGTACCATTATCTTGGTTTGGTGTGGGGTCATCACTCATCAGATGGCACTTCTTGTTTAATGTTGCACATTGCTTGAAAAGACAGATTTTTTGAAGGATCGTATTTGTGAAAAATAATGGACAAGGTTTATAAGATATGTGAAAAAGTATTGGAAAAGGTTTATGAAGAGCAGGATGAAGCTCAAGAAACTCAAGGCATGACTAGGAGCTAAGACAGATTCCCAAGAGGTCCCTCAACACATAGGTCAATCAGAAACAGGAATCAGATTTCAAAGCTGGATCAACAATTACTTCAAAAGGAAGATGAAATCCCTAAGGCAAAGAATGTGTGAAGATCCTAAGGAGGGTTTCTAAGTGCCTGAGCCCATCATCAAAATAGAATGAAATATTCAACAGATAAATCCAAAACAAGATCTCTTGACCTACTGGCTACTATTAAGAATTTAAGAGATCAAACTACTATTAGTAGGTCTACAACAAACTCCCTTAGTTTATTCAATCCAGACATGGACCACAGAGCACACAAATAATTCAATTTCATTGAACAGAAGGCTACAATAGGTCTACAAACTCAAAGTCAGACAATAATTTCTCAACAAACTTCTGAAACAACTAACTAATAATGAAGCTCAGTCTACAAAATTGCAATTGGAAATACCTCGTTTTATTTTAAAAGTTGGTAACTAAACTTTAACTATAGAAACCGGCACTAATTAACCCGTAACTCGTCAAAAAAAAGTTGCAAACTGAAACTAAGTCCAAAACGCAGCGTTTGATATGATGAAACCCTAAAAACACGAAAATGTGGGTTACCTTGTCTGCCACCGGTAAGCTTGACTTGAACTCCTTTATCAACAAATTTTGCTAAGTCCAGAACCGTTTCTTTCCTTCCCGACTGATTACAAATAAAGGAAAAATGAAGAAAAATATCAATTAGTTTTTTTTTCCTTTGTGACTTCGTAGAAGATGAATATTCAAATGTGATGAGATTGTGGGAAAGAAACTCACCATATCTAAAGTGTCACTCACTCAGACTCAGTATTGAGAGAGAGGTGGAACGCCGGTGAATCTTCGGTGAGGGAAACGCCGGCGGCTGCTGTGATTCCACAGTGGAGGTGGGACGTGGCTGTTCGATCAGCGGGGGTGAATGAGAGAGTACAGAAGAAGAATAGGGTTTGAGTCTATTTATTTCTGATTATCAAAAAAGAGAAATTGGTATGTCAAAAAAAATGGTGAGTTTCTGAATTTCATTTTTTTTTAAACAAACATATTCTTTTCATAAAACTAAAAGAAAAATCATAAAATTTAATTTATTGAAAGAGTAAAAATCCAAAATAGTCCCCAAGTAAAAATGGGTGGGATACATCTTAAGCAAGTTTGGTGTTGGTGTTTTGAAGCCAAATTTTAGGTAGGTTCTACAATTATTTTAGTGGGTCCCACAATTATTGTGTGAGTAAGAAAAAAAATATTCAATTTGCAAGAAAAAAATGCATGTACTTTGGGTGGGTCCAACTATGGTAAAATGTATTTGTTTAATAATATTATTTTTTAGTCTTAAGGGAAAATTGATATTAGACCGTGTGTTTTGTGGTATTATAGAGTTTAAAAAAATTAATTATTCAAATATGCGAAGTTCGTTACTTAATAATCAGTTTCTTGAAAATAAAATTTAATTCTGTAACAAAGTACGTAAAGTGCAGGTCCTAAGTTGTGCTTTGAGGTGCTTTAGGGTTCGAAAAAAAAATTAATGGTTCAAATACACGAAGTTCGCTCCTCAGTAACCGGTTTGGTGACAAAATTACTTCAATGACAAAATACGTAAAGTGCGACGCTAAACTATGTGGTATTTTATGATTCGAAAAAAACTTAACCGTTCAAATACGCAAAGTTCTTTCCTCAATAACCAGTTTGGTGTTAATCTCAAAAAAAAAATAACCAGTTTGGTGAAAAATAAAATTAGTTTCGTGACAAAATACGTAAAGTGCAACGCTAACTAGTGTGTTTTAGAGTACTTTAGGGTTCAAATAGGCAAAGTTCGTTCCTCAATAACCGGTTTGTGAAAAATAAAATTAATTTCATGACATAATATGTAAAGTGTGACGCTAAACAGTGTTTTTGAGGGTACTTTATGGTCCGAAAGAATTTAGAGGTTCAAATACACGAAGTTCGTTCCTTAATAACCATGTTGCTGGAAAAAATAATTTCGTGAGAAAATAAGTAAGGTGCGACACTAAGCAGCGTTTTATGAGTGACTTTTGGGTCCAAATTTTTTTTAAAATGTTCAAATACGCGATGTTCATTCATCAATAACCAGTTTGGTGGAAAAAATTAATTTCTTGAGAAAATACTAAAGTGTGACCATAAGCAATGTGTTTTGTGGTATTTTAAGGTTCAGAAAAAAACTTTTAACTGTTCAAGTACGCAACTTCATTCCTCAATAATCGATTTGGTGAAAAAAAATAATTTCGTGACAAATATGTAAAGTGTGACGCTAAGCAATGTGTTCTAGGGGTACGTTAGGGCTTGGAGAAAATTTTAACTGTTCAAATACGCCAAGTTCGATCCTCAATAATCGGATTAGCCAAAAGAAAAATTAATTTCGTGACAAAACATGTAAATCGTGACACTTATCAGTATGTCTTGTGTACTTTAGAGTTTGGAAAAAAATTAAAGCACCTATCACAAACTCCTTCTTCATGATCAGCAAACCTCCATGTGCTTCTGAAGACCATCACAAATTCTCAATAAGAAAGTTGTTAACAATAGGGAAGTAATTATAGAGTTGAATTTAAAATAATTGGGAGATTCCAAATAATAATTTTATTTTTTTTCCCTAAAAAAAGCTTTATTTTGGTTTTCATTTTTAACTTAAATTACTTAAGTGAGCATTTTTTCCATTTTAAAATCTAACCTCGATATTTGTCACTAATATTGTTTCATCACATAGCTTTATATGTGAGTTAAATTTGTTTTTTTATATAAAATTCTCCAATAATAAAGTGCCTATCAAATAGTTCAAGTACCTTAGTACCTAACTAATCGAAATATGTATAATATTATCTATTTTTTTTATATTGATATCCTGTGCATCACACGGGGTAAGATCTCAAGGTATCAAATTGTTCAAGTACCTAACTAATCGAAATATGCCTCCTATTAAAATTTAAGCCGCAGTTTAGTCTTTTACATCTTTAAATAAGGGTATACTGGTCTTTTCGTCCACAAGGTAGCCCCACACACTGCATTTTGCCCAGAATTTCAGGAACTACCCTGAACTTTTACTTCCTTATCCTTATTCTCCACGAAAATGAGCACCATTTTGTAAGATTAAGGTTCAATAATCAAGTTTGCCATGTCCTTTAACAGTTACTCAAGCCCTTTGCACATAATCTATCAAAATCCATGACATGTGTTTTGTACCTTGCAGTATTGGGTTGACTGGAGTTGGTAGGTCTCTTGCTGCCTAGCCGGAGGTTAGCGTGAGCCTGGGGGGGTACCTGCGAAGCCACTCCGACGCTCAAGTCAGTATTGAGAACAGATGAGTAATTTAGCTAGGAATGAAAGTGTGTAGCTTATGATGGCAATGGGAGCCGGTATTTATAAGAAATCGAGCCCCTTTGTGGATCGTCGGATCAGTAGAATTGATCTTAATCATCCGAGTGTGATAGCCTTAATTGGGCTTGTATGTTGTGGATATGGGCCGAAATGGTTGGGCCAATCCATATCCAATTGCTAAATGGACCCCCTGGTCCAGTCCAGAACAGTTGCCCCAAGCCGAGAGTATTCCGAAGGATAGTCTTGGCTTGAAGAATTTTTGTCGATCTACCTGAAGCGTTACTTCATCTGTCTTGTCGGGTCGTATAAGATCTCTTCCCCGCGACTGTGACTCACACCTCCCTTGGTGTAATCCTTGTACCAGGCACCGAGCTAGGGTGTCGTGTCCTGATGTTGCCGCCCTCCTGGGCGCCTTGTGCCCAGATGCTGCGTCCTGATGTTGGCGCCCTCCTGGGCGCCTTGTGCCAAGATGCTTCGTTCTGATGTTAGCGCCCTCCTGGGCGCCTTGTGCCATGCGTCCTGTGGTTGGCGCCCTTCTGGGCGCCTTGTGCCAAGGTGCTGTGTTCTGAAGTTGGCGCCCCCTGGGCGCCTGTGGCATGCCCCCTGATGTTGGCGCCCTCCTGGGCGCCTTGAGCCAAGGTGCTGTGTTCTGAAGTTGGCGCCTTCCTGGGCGCCTTGTGCCACGCCTCCTGATGTTGGCGCCCTCCTGGGCGCCTTGTACCAAGGGGCTGTGTTCTGAAGTTGGCGCCCTCCTGGGCGCCTTGTGCCACGCCTCCTGATGTTGGCGCCCTCCTGGGCGCCTTTTGCCAAGGTGCTGTGTTCTGAAGTTGGCGCCATCCTCGGCGCCTTGTGCCATGCCTCTTGATGTTGGCGCCCTCCTGGGCGCCTTGTGCCAAGGTGCGGTGGTCTGAAATTGGCGCCCGCCTGGGCGCCTTGTGCCATGTTTGGATGCGCTTGATGCCATTCTGCAAAACGAATTTTGGCGCCCTATAGGGCGTCTGGGTGCCGGTTTGGAGGCGCTGGGCGCCATCCTGCGAAAGGAATTTTGGCGCCCTCTAGGGCGCATGGGTGCGGGTTTGGATGTGATGGCTGCCATCCTGCGAAAAGAATTTTGGCGCCTCTTGGGCGCCTGGGTGCTGGTTTGGATGTACTGGCTGCCATCATGGGAAAAGAATTTTGGCGCCCTCTAGGGCGCCTGGGTGCGGGTTTGGATGTGCTGGCTGCCATCCTGCGAAAAGAATTTTGGCGCCCTCTAGGGCGCCTGGGTGCCGGTTTGGATGTGCTGGCTGCCATCCTGCGAAAGGAATTTTGGCGCCCTCTAGGGCGGCTGGGTGCCGGTTTGGATGTGTGGCTGCCATCCTGCGAAAAGAATTTTGGCGCCCTCTTGGGCACCTGGGTGCCAGTTTGGATGTGCTGGTTGCCATCCCGCGAAAGGAATTTTGGCGCCCTAGAGGGCGCTTGGGTACCGGTTTGGATGTACTGGCTGCCATCCTGCGAAAGGAATTTTGGCGCCGTCTAGGGCGCCTGGGTGCCGGTTTGGATGTGCTGGCTGGCATCCTGCGAAAGGAATTTTGGCGCCCTCTAGGGTGCCTGGGTGCCGGTTTGGATGTGCTGGCTGCCATCCTGTGAAAAGAAATTTGGCGCCCTCTTGGGCGCCTGGGTGCCGGTTTGGATGTGCTGGCCGCCATCCTGCGAAAGGTATTTTGGCGGCCTTTAGGGCGCCTGGGTGCCGATTTGGATGTGCTGGCTGCCATCCTGCAAAAAGAATTTTGGCGCCCTTTAGGGCGCCTGGGTACCGGTTTGGAGGTGCTGGCCGTCACTGTCCTACGAAAGGGATTTTGGCGCCCTCTAGGGCGTCTGGGTGCTGGTTTGGAGGTGCTAGCTGTCTTGCGAAAGGAATTTTGGCGCCCTCTAGGGCGCCTGGGTGCCGGTTTGGAGGTGCTAGGTGCCGGCCTGCAAAACGAATTTTGGCACCCTCTAGGGTGCCTTGGTGCCGGTTTGGGCACGCTGGCTGTCTCCTTGCGTCAAGTGTTTTGGCGCCCTCCTGGGCGCCTTGGGTGCCGGTTTGTGCACGCTGACTGTTTCCTTGCGTCAAGTGTTTTGGCGCCCTCCTGGGTGCCTTGGGTGCCGGTTTGTGCACGCTGGCTAATTCCTTGCGTCAAGTGATTTGGCGCCCTCCTGGGGGCCTTGGGTGCCGGTTTGTGCACGCTGGCTGTTTCGACCCTTCAAGTGATTTGGCGCCCTCCTGGGCGCCTTGGGTGCCGGTTTGTGCACGTTGGTTGTTTCGACCCTTCAAGTGATTTGGCGCCCTCCTGGGCACCTTGGGTGCCGGTTGCTAGGCACCTTCTGTGGTGTCAGGTTTTGTTTTCTTTTGGCGCCTTGGTGCTGGGCGCCTGGGTGCTGTGTTTCACGATATTGGCGCCCTGTGGGTGCCATGACCTTGGATCCCTGCTGGGTGGGCGTCGTGACCTTGGTTGTTTTGTGTGACTTCCCTTTCAATCCTTTCGCGAGATTTGTGCTGCTTCTTCTTTGCTAAGGTGATTTTGCTTGGATTTTGGATTTTAAGTAGATAGTTGCTAAGCTTGCCTTGCTTTATGAAGATGAGTCGGCGCCTGTCGGGACAATTTGTAATGAAGTATACCTAGGGGTGTTCAAAACCGAACCAAACCAATAGAAAACCGCAAACCGAACCAAACCAAACCAAACCAAACCGAAAATCGCAAAAAACCGCTTTCTATTGGTTAAGTTTGATTTTATTTTCTGCTGAACCGCGCGGTTCGGTTCGGTTTGCGGTTCTGCTTTCAGGAACCGAACCAAATCAAACCGCAATAATGTATAAGTAACAGTTTTTTGGGCCTCACTCACGTTAGCGCGGCCCATGACCCAGACCCATCTCTCATTCTCTCTTACCTTTCAAAATTAGAAAACCTAAAGTTAGCATCGTTTCACACTTTCAGTGCCGTGACCCATCTCTCATCTCTCATCTCTCAACGCGTCTCTCTCACTCAGACCGTCTCTCTCACTGAAGCACCCATCTCTCATCTCTCATCTCTCACTCAGGCCCATCTCTCTCACTGAACGACGTTCACTGAAGCTGTAAAGCACCCATCTCTCTCACGCGTCTCTTTCACTGATCTCTCTCACTCACCCAGAAGCACCGTGGTCCGTGACCGACGTCCACTGAAGCACCCATCTCTCTCATGCGTCTCTTTCACTGATCTCTCTCACTCACCCAGAAGCACCGACGACTTCACAGGTTCGTTTTCAATTTTACTAAATCACTCTCACTCACACCGTTGTAAACTGTTGTTGATGATTACGAATCTGCAAACTGTTGTAAACCGTTGTAAACTGTGAATCTGCGAATCACTTTCACTCACAGTACTGTTGTAAACCGCGGATCTGCAAACTGTTGTTGATGATTGTTGTTGTTGTATTAAATCTGAAAACTGTTGTTGTTGTATTGAATCTGAATCTGAAAACTGTTGTTATATTGAATCTGAATCTGCAAACTGTTGTTGATGATTGTTGTTGTTGTTGTTGTTGTTGTTGTTGTTGTTGTTGTTGTTGTTGTTGTATTAAATCTGTTGTTGTATTAAATCTGATTGTTGAATGTTGTTTTTGCTTGACAGTTGATAATGACGATTGACAATGAAGTAAACTCTTACTCTGTTGCTGTCCCTGATGTTTCTCCGATCGAAAATCAGGTAATTGATTTGCCCCCTATTATAGTTTCAAAAATTTGAATACGGTTTTAGAACAAGTTGTCGTTCTTACTTTAACTAATGTGCTTTTTTTTATCTAATTTGCATGCTGAAAATAGCCAATCACCCATGCCAACAACAGAACCACCGCAAACTATTGATTTGGAAACCGTGGAAGGTTCCAATGCTCAAAAGAAGAGGAAAGTCAAAGAAGCACCTACTGCAAAATGATGGAGATACAGGTAAACTAATTGCTTAATTTTTAACAATGTTGGCAAAAAACAATGTTGATAATTGGGTTATTAGACCTAGATAACAACTATGATTTGTTATATAACCTATTCTTGATTTTCTGGTCAATGATCATCACCTGCACTTTGTTCATTAAACTACACCCTTGCCTTTGCTTTATTATGGTACATACATATTGAACCTCAATGAAAAGAAATTGAAGCGTACAGAACACTGACGTTATTAGAGTACATACATATTGAACCTCAATGAAAAGAAATTGACTTGTATTGTTTGACTGTATTTGTGATAGCCTGTTCTGTAACACCCCCTTTCTACCCTTTTATTTTAATTAAGAAAATCAGAGTTCAAAAATCATTTTTCGATTTCACCACGAGGGTGTCACACATACGTCGAAATAAAACCTCAAGTCTCAATTAAAATAGTACGTCGTCAAAGGTGCAATACATAGCACTCCACAATAGGGAGACCTCAAAACATCGAAAACTACGTCGTAAAATCCAACGACAACGCAGCGGAAAAGTAAATCAACCCATCAACAGTATAAAAATCTAAGTACATCAGCAAAGCATCAAATACATCCCCCCAGGTGCTACGTATCAGAGCATGACGACTCGACTCAAGAAGTGAAGCTAAGGCCTTCACTGGGAATCACCTGCACGTTACCAACACGGGGGTAACATTCAAACAGGAAAGGGTGAGCATCATTTCAATCCATATAATAGAAAATATGATAAGTACTAATCGTAGGCTACGCACTAGAGCAATCAGCATCCAAAACACTAAACACTCACATCACAATCATCATTCACATCACTTACAATAACTCATCTCATGTCATGTAGGCATATGAAATGCAACCCACTCGCGGGCATATGCATGAGGTACCTTTTCACAAACGTCGCTTAGCCCTTAAGGCCTCATCGTCACTTAGCCACATGGGCCTCAAAACATCACTGGGTTTATGCATATGGGGCATGAGACACTATGACATGCACCACTCACAAACACACTCATACACAAATACCCAAAATCATAGTCAACTATGTGACCCGTCACTTACCAGTTTGCTCACAAGGAGCACTGCACCTGTCAAATTCACAATCAACACACAACGTCACTTGGCCCTTTAGACCTTAACATCACTTAGCCTCTCGGGCCTCAAACGTCACTGGGTTTTCATCGTCACTTATACAATAAATATCATCAGCTCAAACAATAGCCACTGAGGGCAAAAACGTCATTTACTAGCCACCGAGGGCATCATCGTCATTTACACATCATTATAATTAATTTTAGCCACTAAGGGCAAAACAGTCATTTACATGTCATTATAAAATAATATGAGCCACTAAGGGCAAAACAGTCCTTACACGTCATTATAAAATAATTGGCTAAATTATAGTTTTGGTCCCCCTATTTTCAAAAATTCAGACATTTGGTCCCCCTATTTTAAAACTCAGACATTTGGTCCCCCAATTTTAAAAAATCAAAGACATTTAGTCCCAAGAGGAATTTTCAGTTTTTTATGGCTAATAATCAAAGATATTTGGTCCCTCAATTTTAAAAAATCAAAGACATTTGGTCCCCCAATTTTAAAAAATCAAAGACATTTGGCCCCTCTTTGGACTAAATGTATTTGATTTTTTAAAATTGGGGGACCAAATGTCTGAGTTTTAAAATAGGGGGACCAAATGTCTGAACTTTTGAAAATAAGGGGACCAAAACTATAATTTAGCCAAAATAATATTAGCCACTAAGGGCAAAACAGTCATTTAACTAATCACTGGGGGCATCATCGTCAAAATCATCATTTTTGACATTACTTCGTTAAAAAACCACTGATCGTACGCAAAAGGGAATTTTTAAAGACACCAAACGCGTTTTCAATATCACAGCAACGACCACGAGGGACAGCCACTTGGGCGCCCAGCAACCTTCTGAAATTATAAGTTTTTATTTTTAAAAATGGAACACACAGATGGACAACTGAAAATGCTTCACAACGCTTTTTGAATCGTTCAAAACGGATATCCGAGTCAAAAGATATAGCGAAAACAGTTTTCGAAAATATTTTGGGACATCCTGAAAAACTGGCGCCATGGGCACCCAGCGCCCAGGCATCTGGCGCCCAGCGCCTAGCAAAAGGCAACACACGCACGCACACACACCCGGGCGCTCAGCGCCCAGCGCCTGGCGCCCAGCACCTTGGCGCAGCACACAACACACGCACACGAGCGCTCAGCGCCCAGCGCTGGCACCCAGCGCCCAGCGCTACGCACACACACGCGCACGGGCGCTCAGCACCCAGCGCCCAGCGCTACGCACACACACACGCGCACGGGCGCTCAGCGCCCAGCGCTGGCACCCAGCGCCCAGCGCCTGGAGCAACACTGCACAGCGCACAGCACCATGGGCACCCAGCGCCCAGGCACTTTCAGCAACACAGATTTTTGCCCAATTTCAGCACCAAACATTATTTTTCTCAAAATTTTTCACATGACCAACACAACCCAAAATTCCAACCACCAAAAATCAAACTTTATTCACATCATAAAAAAAATCATTTTTACCCATTATCAACACCAACACTATGGCACCCTAGGCGCCTATGCACACACATATGCGAACCTTCAAGCATCCAACACACCCAATTGAAATTTCATGAACACACAAGTGCCATCATCATCAAAACAAACGCATAGATCACGTCATATCTATGTTCAAATAGTAAAATCAATTCGCATATATGCATATACATATGTATGTATAAATTCATCATCAAGGACAAATCAAGAGCATCAAGAAACATCAAGAAACATGGCATGCATCAAGGATCTAGTCTAAAACCCTAGATCTAGGACCTATCATGAGATCTATTAGATGGAAGGATAGAGCTCCCCTAACCTCGTATTCGAAGAGTAGGAGCCTCCGAGACGATCACGAACGGAACTACGGCAACGGAATCACACTTCCTCTCTTCTCCTTGGAGCTTGCGACTTGCTCTTCTCCTCTTCTCCTCACCATGGCGCGCCTCTCCTCTCTCTATCCTCTTTCTCTCAATTTCGCAAAAGCCACCCAAAAAACCCTAACCCCTCTAGGCGCCTCTTCGCATATGACTAGATTCATGGGCTTGGGCTCCTCACTTAAGCCCAAGTCCATCTAATTTAGCACCTCCACCTTCTAATACCACCTACACATATTAATATAATTTCTAATAATTAAATTATATCCAATTAATTAAATTAAATTCCTAAGTACTTAATCAAATTAATTAATTAAATATTTTAGGGTGTTACATGTTACATGTTCCACCGGTAGTCTTTCCATACTTGAAGCCCCATAAAGCCCATGAACTCCCTTGGTTCTCTTCAATATAAATTCTGCCTCTTTTGGACCAGAAATTGGACCTGCATATTCCAGTACATTAATCACAAAACAACTGGGACTAGAAGTTTGGACAGACACAGAACTATTTTAAAGAATTAAGAACGGTGAGCAGTAAAAGTAATAAGGTTCAATAGATAGGCTGATTGTAGTCTGATTGTTAGGCTGATTGTAGTCTGATATTTGACCTGCTTTAAGTTCTTTTTCTTTAATTTCTTGTCAAGGGATTTAAATTGATGTTTTAACTAATGCAAGACTTCACTTTTACAAGTTCTAGGAAATGCTAAAGGGGCTGTAGTGGTTGTAATACCCCTGTTTCAGTCACTGGAATGATTGGTTATGCACTCAGAGGGCTTGGAGTAATACTTTACGGTGAAGCCAAAAAGCGAAGCAAGTGATCATCTTTGGGAAGTCAGCATTGAAGTTACAATATTTTGTTTTAGTTTGGAGAATGTTTGGCTTTTAATTGGAGACTTGTATTAAGTTTAGTGTTTTAAATTTTAATGTTTGCTGGAGAATGTTTTAAGTTTAATTTTTAATTGGCAGATTTTATTCGTCTCGCTAAAAACCGCACCAACCGCACCAATCCAAACCGCATTGGTTTGGTTTGGTTTTTTTTTTTAAGTCAACCGAACCAAACCAAACCGCATCTATTTAGACCTTGCGGTTTGGTCCACTTTTTTGCTCAAAACCGAACCAAACCGCGAACACCCCTAAGTATACCTTTGACACAGTTTACCAAGGACTCGGCCCAGATAGAACTCGCCCAAGGGGTTGTGACCACCAAGGTCAGCTTGAAGTATCCTCTTGGCACAGTTTACCAGGACTTGCCCCAGATAGAACTCGCTCAAAGGGGTTGTGACCACCAAGGTCAAGTTTATTTACCTTTGTTAAAGCAAGCTAAGTAATTCGTTCGTGTTGCATTGCAGATAGATAGTAGTGAATCTGAATATGGCTAAGACTGGCTTGTTGGAATGGCCAAAGAAAGATAACTGACGCTTGCTTAATGTCGTCTATCGTGTTGGCGATCTTGATCGTACCATCAAGTAAGTAATTAGGCTTTATTTGTCTCAATTTGTGTTTAATTTAGATGCTTAAAGTTAAAATCCCCTCACGTGTGCGGTTCTCTCAGGTTTTACACTGAATGTTTCAATATGAAGCTTATGAGACAGAGAGATATTCCTTAGGAGAAATACTCCAATGCCTTTCTCGAATTTGGCCCAGAAGAAACCCATTTTGTTGTTGAATTAACATATAGTATGTTATGTTACTCTAATCTGCTATCTAGTTACCCTTTTCATTCAATTCAAACAGTTGGCTTTGGACATTTTGCAATTGCAACTCAAAATGTAAGACAGAATATCTATACCCTTCCCTTCCTTCACAAAAGCTTGAGCATATATTCAAACTTGTGAGTTGTGATTGTGTGAAGAAAATGAATCATATGTCATGGTTTCAATTTTTAGGTTTACAAATTGGTTGAACTCATTAGGGCCAAAGGGGGAAACATCACTCTGATGTGATGTGATACTTTTTTTCATTCTCTCTTTTGATGCTTCCCATAAACTCATTTTGATAAACTGATGTAGAATTAGTTAGTACTATGCATCTGGGGTAATTAGTGTCTTTTCCTTGATTCTTATTCCTTAAGTAGTTTGGTTTTTCTCGCAGCCTATTGTTCCTGGTTATCCATACACCATACATATCATGAGTTTGATGGTTCTTCCTTTCTCTTCTTTGAATCAACATGCTCAAATGCTCGATAGGTACCAAAAGTGCAGGTATGGTAAAGTAAAAGTCAACAAACCTGCCAAAGAGCTTGAGGTAGCTACTGGTCATACTTGAAGTCAACAAATTAAGTATGTGCTTTTTTTTGCTTAGTATTTTGATGAGATGAGAAAATATAAATACTAAAGTAGTTGAATGAATTCTTCAGAGGCAAGATCCTTGAAGTACTTAAAAACTGGCCAGAAAAGACTATTCAAGTTATTGTTGTTACTGATGGTGAGAGTATATTGGGACTTGGAGATCTTGCTTGCCAGGTAATAAACCACAACATCATCATTAGTACTTAATTATCTACATCACTTCTCATAAAAAAAAGTTATTTTTTATTTTTATATTAATAGTGTGAAACATAATCAATATATAGTTTAGCCCCTTAGAATTAACTAATTTACAGGTTTGATTTAAACTAGTATAATTTTGTCAAATTGGATTCAACATGGTTTCTAATCTACAGAGAATAAGCAGAGGCAATTGCATTGGTTCAGAAGCACCAGTTAAGAAACTTCCCTGACAAAATCTATTGGAAAAGCATTGACAGTTGGATTTAAACTAGTATTTATGTTCAAAATGGAATTATTGAGCTCTACATTTTAAATCCACACCATGTATGATGTTACAAGAAACATGACCTGATCATTCACAGTTGGTTCCATCTTCAACTTGCAAAAGCATTGTGTTTCCTAGAAGGTCTGACTAAGATAAGCTTGGAACAAAGTGTGTGATTAAAGCTGTTAGGTATGGCTGGAATAATTGTTTTACCTTTCATCAAATGTAGGTTGAAGCTGGAACTGTTATTTAATTAGTATTCATTTCGAAGGTTCAAGCGTGCTTTTCGTTATTTCATGGATCTTGGTGATCAATATTAACATTTCCTTTTCTTTTCTTTCTATTTTTGTTTTCAGCTTTCTTTTTTATATATTGTACTTGTTGTTATTGGATTTTTGGCTGCTCATTGCATATGGAGCGGTGATGTCAAACATATGAATCTGTGTATACTAGTGTGTCTAGCTATCTATGGAGTAATGATGCGGAGTGATAGATACTGACATATGAATCTGAATAATGTTTGTTGCAGTCTGAGGAGCTATTTTCTGAGATTAATAAACAATCTGTTGGTTTTCACAGGACTTTGTCTTCTTATAAGAGGGAAAAGAATGGTATGGAGATTACCTCATTGATTGATTCATTCATTTATGTAGTTTTTGTTTTTTCTTTGCACATTCATTGCTTGTTTTTTTGTTTAATAGTATCCCGATTTTGTCGTTTTCATTAAGTTGTTAGAAAATGGTAGTATTCTTTTATCTCTGTCCTGTTTTTTGATCCACTTCAATTTCCATATGATATGGTTTGTGTGTATTATGTAATGTTGTTGCAACGGGAAGTTGGAAATTCCTCTACTGCAATGAATGAATCAATCATAAGGAGTAATTGTGTTGTACCATGGGCAACCAGAACCCCACTTGTAGAACAAGTAAGTTTCTTTCCCTTGTCTTTATTTCTTTCAGCTATATCTACATGGTGTGGATTTAAAATGTAGAGCTCAATAATTCCACTTTGAACATAAATACTAGCATTTGTCAGTTGCTGAGAATTGAAAGTAGGAATGTATTTGCTGGTATATTTGACTTGAAAGAATCAGGGGTGGGATCATCTAACTCAGTTATGAGCATTTGCTGGTATATTTGCTGGAGTCAAGGGGATTTTTTCATTTTACTGTCATGACATGAGCATTTGAACAAATTATTGTAGCTATTTGAACAAATTACTGTCATGACATGAGCATTTGAAGACCTTATTTTCACAATATTTTTATAGATTAATTATATTTGTAAATCCCATTTTATTATCCAATATAAAAACATCATATATATGTGTATTATGACAACAGGGTAGAGTGCAGGGGAGTATGCGGAAGAAGTTAAAGAGGGGGATATAGTGGTGCTAGTGTTCCTAGCTAACCGTGGAGAATGCAAAGATTGTGAGAGCACAAAAAGCAACAAGGGATGGAAGCAGCAGGTTTAGGGATATGAAAGGAGAAACGTTGCATCATCTTTTGTGTGTTAGCAGCTTCTCTGAATACACAGTTGTGGATGTTACACATGTGGTTAAAATTAGAAATTTTGTCCTGTTTGTTGTTTTCTTTTTTTATTGACTAGCAGGTGACCGATTGGATTTAAATTGTGCAGGAATATACACGTGATTAACATGAGATTCATTTTTGTTGTCCTCTTTAATTTTATTTTAATTAGTTTTCACCAATTTTTCTCTGTATTATTGTTTCTGGATCTTCTATGCTGTCTTATGGCCGAATAGTTATTTATACTGCTACAAAGACAAAACTGTCAGCTTCCAATTAAAAAAATAGACATTTAGCATTAGTTGTTTTTAATAACCGATGCTAAATGTCTATTTTTCTTTAAAAAAATAGACATTTAGCATCGATTGTTTCAAATAACTGATGCTAAATGTCATTTTCAGGACATTTAGTATCAGTTGTTTCAAATAACCGATGCTAAATGTCACATTTAGCATCGGGTGTTTAAACAACCGATGCTAAATGTCATTTTTCAGACATCAAAAACAGTGATGAAATGGACATTTAGCATCGGTTATTTAAACATCCGATGCTAAATGTGACGTTTAGCATCAGTTATTTAATCGATGCTAAATGTTTCACTTTTAGCATCGGGTGATAACCGACGCTAAATGTCCAAAATAACCGACACTAAATGTCTTTTTTGCACTAGTGTATACGTTGCAATTTATAACACGTTATGTATTTGCATTGATTCTTAATTTGTAGTCATTTATAACAATAAATGCAAAGAAGGCAAATTTATTTTTAATCTGAATTCCACATTAACATATAAAATGCCATGTCATGGCTGCTTGGCTCTTTGGGCCAGTACCGAGGGGACATGTAGCGTATTTCCTGTTTGTGGAAATTCTCAATTGTATTATAAATAGATATAGATATAGATATAGATTCAATTAAATTTTAACCATAACCTTCATTGAGACATTCACCGACTTGATCGTAGATTTGATTTGGTTAAGAAAGACAAGAGTGTCGTTAAAACCTTATGATGCAAATCCTCTTAAAATAATCATCAAAAAGAAATTTGATTATTGATTTAGCAACTGATATTTGTCAAAGAAAATATGTGTTGTATTATTTCATGTTACTTTAGTTATTAGTTGTGTCTTCATGATTTTTTACTCTCTTGAATAGAGGTGGGAGTAGGCTAGGTTGGACGAGAGAGCCTACGGCCCAATTTACGTCAGGTTAGGCTTTTAATTAAATAGATAAGACCAAAGTTTTTTTAGAAGTCCACTTAACTAAAAAGGTTATGCTACAAGCCACTGAAAAAATGTTTTAGGCCTTCCAAGCCGGCTTGCTTAAGTGAATATAAATAATATTAGTTACTACTACAATAATTATTATATTAAATTTTGTACTTTTGTTAAATCATAAATTGACTTCTGTTTTATGTTAAGTTAAACATATAGACCTACATCAAATTCTGACATATTTAAAGTTATTATTACAAAATAGAATTTAAATAGGATGTCATATAAAGATAAGTCTCTAAATGGTCTTGTAAGATCTCAAATTAGAATTTAAGTTCATTGACCTATTAGTTGTTCTATTTACGGAACCTTACATCACTCAAAGGTTGTTGGCGTTCGTAAAAAAAAAGTTAAATACATTTTAAACAGACTTTTAGGCCTTGACAGGATTACAAATAGACTTGACCAAGGCTAAAAAATTGGCTTATGACCAGGCGCAAATTAGGCCCAGGCCTAGTATTTTCATCGTAAACAGTGTTCAGATCTTGCAAAGCTCGTACCAACTCAACCTATTACGGATATTCTCTCAAGTGGACATTTTACTTGACACTCTTAAGTAGGGGTGTTCGCGGTGCGGGTTGGTTCGGTTTTGAACAAAAAAGTAAACCAAAGCGCAAGGTTAAAATAGATGTGGTTTGGTTTAGTTCAGTTAGTTCGGTTTTTATGAGAAAAAACACAATTTATAAATCTACCAAAAGAAGAAAAAGATTGTGTTGTTGCATATAATTAATTACTAATTAGCATCAAAACACTTTCATACAAAATAAATATCATTTCAAACAAGAAAAATAAACAGAAAAAAGAAGAAAAAGATTCTTTATGAGGTTCCCTCGTATTTACACGTGTTCCAAATCATTCTTGTAAGAGGAAAAAATGATTTGGACCTGTGCGCGAGAGGTGCTAAAACATTAGAGTATAGTTGAAGCTACATATCAGATTCATATAAAATATAGATTGATCTCAAATTCATATAAAAAATTAGATTTTATATACATTGCATACTCATAAAAAAACTGTATTGTATATAGGATTTTGCGATTTTGTTTGGTTTCTGTAATCAAAACCGCGATTTGAACCAAACCGCGCGGTTCACTAAAAATAAAAACCGAACAAAACCAATAGGAAGCGATTTTTTGCGATTTTCGGTTTGGTTTGGTTTGCGGTTTTCTATTGGTTTGGTTCGATTTTGAACACTCCTACTCTTAAGTGTTAAATCCCACTATTCAATCTCTTCTCTAGTTTTTTTAATATTTTTCTCTTACTATTTATCTTAGGCTTAAATATCACTTACCCCCCTGCAAATATCATGATTATCCATTTACCCCCCTGCAAAAAAAAAGTTTTAAAACAAACCTCGCAAATACAATCTGTTTGTAGTTAGATCCCCACTGTTAAATTTTGTTAACAGCGTTAACTTTAGCTGATGTGGCAGTACACGTGGCAGTACACCTCTCTCTCTCTCTCTCTCTCTCTCTCTCTCTCTCTCTTCAATCTCATGTTTTGCCATCACTCTCCTCTGAACTCTCACCTTTCTTCCAGTGACTCCATTCCCAACCCCCACCTTTCTTCTTCCCCCAATTTTTTTTCATCAGAACGAGAGAGAAAGAGAGAGAGAGAGAGAGCGAAACAGAACATGAGATTGAAGAGAGAGAGAGAGAGAGAGAAACAGAACAAGAGAAATCCAAATCCCTAAAATCCCGATGATGTTGAATCGTTTGGTTTTCTGGGTATGATGCTGAAATCGTTGGATTGTTGATGGTGTTGAATAGAAATCATAGGGTTGCTGATGTTGTTGAATCGTTGCGTTTGACGGTGAGGATTCTGATATTAGGTCGCCAAGCGAGGGTTCTAATGTTAGGTTCGACGTTGTGTGGTTTTTTTCTCATGTGTTGTTGTTTGAGTATGTGTGTGATGAGGAAGAGAGGGATTTTGTTAGGTTTCATTTTTGTTTTTTCTCCTCTGTTGTGGTTTGAGTACGAGCTTCACTTCGCTTTCAGAAGACGAGAACGAGAGAACGACTTTACGAGAGGGGTTTTGAGTTTGTGTGTGGGTTGGTGATGGTGGTTCTGGAGAAGACGAGGACCAGAGAGGGATTTTGAGTGAGTGTGGGTTGGGGATGATGGTGGTCCTGATTGCTACTCCTATGGTGGTTGCTGTGATTTGGAGAGAGGGATCTTGAGAGAGGCGATGGTGGTCCTGATTGCTACGCAAGAAGAAGAGAAGAGGTTGATGAGAAGAGAGAGAGAGAGAGAGAGAGAGAGAGAGAGAGAGAGAGAGAGAGAGAGAGAGAGAGAGAGAGAGAGAGGTGTACTGCCACGTGTACTGCCACGTGTACTGCCACGTGTACTGCCACATCAGCTAAAGTTAACGCTGTTAACAAAATTTAACAGCAGGGACCTAACTACAAACATATTGTATTTGCGAGGTTTGTTTTAAAACTTTTTTTTTGCAGGGGGTAAATGGATAATCGTGATATTTGCAGGGGGTAAATGATATTTAAGCCCTTATCTTATTCAATTTATGGTTAAGATTTTCACCGTACCATAAAATCATTGGAGAGGATCCATTCTCATTCTGATTCCCACACTATTGTCGAATTTATGCTTTGCACATAAAGTGGTATCGTGATGAATAAGTAAGGTCAAAACAAAAATGATGAAGAAGCAAGGTGAGCCATTCGTGGACATTTTTCTTTTTGACAAATCATGTGTCCATGATTTTTAAATAAAGGGGTTAGATTGGAGATGGGGCCAATATCTTTAAGTCGAGGGCCCAGCAATTTGTATTGTTGAAGAATCATACAGAGAGTAATGGGTGAATACTGAATGGTATGATGAGGGAGAACAGGGTCAATGTGAATGCGTGAGTGGAGGAGGCATGTGGATTTGAGGTGCATGTGTGCATCATAAAGCTGCTACTTTGACCAATCAATCCTTTTCCTACAGTTAACTGAATCACGAGGTGCCCCTCTTTAGTAGCTAGCTTGACAATGGGAATCAATTTTTTGGGTACTCACTCCAAATCGTTCTAACTTTTACATGTGTAAATTTTGACCTTGTTCAACAGGTGAGTTTGATGATTAGTATTTTGAGTTGGCCTAAGTTACAAAAAAAAACCTAGTTAAGTAGACAAATAATCTGGTCCAACCGGTCCATTTTATGTTTTGGCCCAATGGTCCAAGTCGAGCTGGGTTGGGTGACCCTGCTTAACAACTCTATTAACTTTAAAGGAGTAAGAGTGTGTTTGGTTGGGGAAATTTGGTTTGTCGAGTTCTAAATTATCTAACAAGTAGAGAGTGAGTAAATCAAGGGAAATGTCGAATCCAAACTAGATAATTAGTAATCTTGCACGAAGTTCCAACGTTTGCCCAAACAAAGTTCTTCTGAGACTCAACTCGATCTATGGACCAAGGATTCTCGTTGAAACAGGTGGATGTGGCAGGTATGAGAGGAAACATGATGAAATGGAAAATGAAGTGAAGGAGGACGGCTGGACAGGAATGTGACTTTAAGGTATATTCCCTTTTGAATATATACATATAATTTTTAAGAGTTTAATTTATATACACGATATATATATATATATATATATATATATATATATATATATATATATGTTTTACACTATCTATCAATTATAGATTGACATATCATTAAAAAGAAGTTACTCAATTAGTAACTACCTGATGTGTTATCCTTATCTTGTAATGTTATTGGTGAATAGTATAATAAATTTTACAAAGTATGTATACACTAAAGAATCACTTTTTCTTTTATTTTATATATGTCAACAATTGATATGCTTTCTTCAAATAAATTTGAGAATAAAAGAAAGAACATATTTTCACACTTATTAGTTGTTTTGACATGTCTCTTGAGTGAGCTAATAATAAATATGATTTTAAATTAATTTAACTTTATAAAATTAACCTAATTAAATTAAGATATTTTTTTGGTTTCTCAAGGGATCTCCACACACAACTGAGTAGACTGATTAATACTATATAGGATTACAAGGGCAGCTAAGCTCTTCATCAAGAGCTTTTAACATCGTGAAGCACAAAGATATGCATACCTTACACTATTTGAAAAACTCTTTCTTATACATTTAAATTAATAAAAAAAATGTTTTATTTAAAAGTTAAATAATTAACTAAAATTTGTTTAATATGGTTTTTTTAAAAATTAACATTTTTTCAAAATACCATTGAAAAACAATGTGAATTTAGCTGTGAAAGGAAGAAAAAGGCAATAGCAAACAGGAAAAGGGAAAGGTGCGACAGTGAATATTAATTCTTTAGAGGACTCAAATAGGACACTCAAGAAGCAAAGAAAACAAGGGAGACAGGTAAGAAACAAGGCTTATATGTAGAGATGGAGGAGATAGTAATCCAAAATTAACGAAATCCCTTTTATCTAAGAGATGGTCAAGAAGCGTTTATTACTTTATACAAGTGTATTTAGTTTATCTAGTTTTAATATATAAGCCTTTGGTTGAGTTAAGTCACCATAGTTAAGTTACCTTAGTTAGTCTATTGTTTAGTTAGAGTAACTAGTGTTGTTTTCTGTTGCAACTAGATGGTTGAACTCTAACCGTGTATATAAGGTATCTATGTAACAGAATGTACATTCGAATTCATTCTTTACCATTTTCATCAATGGAGTTTATTTTTCCAGTGCTCTGAACTTCAATATGGTATCAAAAGATTGATTTCACCGTTTTCCGCTTCTCTGTTTACGATTCATGCTTGTAATTGCAATCTTCATTTGCAATTGTGATTCCTTCTCGCAATTTTTGCTATTCGTCATCTTCAATCGATTCTAGGATTCCAAGCTTCTGTCGATAATGGCGATTGTCAACGATTTCATGAATCCGTATTACCTTCACCACTCTGATAATCCTGGTCAAGTCCTGGCCACACATCCTCTTTCTTCCACCGGCGACAACTACAATTCGTGGAAACGCGCCATGATTTGGGCGTTGAGTTCCAAGAACAAAATTGGCTTCGTCGACGGTTCAATTGTTCGTCCGGCAGAGAACGACGCTTAATTCCTGCAATGGCTTCGCTGTAACAACATTGTGGCATCTTGGATCTTGAATTCCGTTTCCAAGGAACTGGTGGTGGGCATCGTTTATTCCTCTACTGCTCGTGATATTTGGATTGATCTAGAAACTCGCTTTCGTCAACAAAACGGACCTCGTCTCCTCCAACTCCGCCGTGACTTCGTGAGTTGTTCTCAAGGTTCCACGTCTGTGAACGTGTATTACAACAAGATCAAGGCATCCTGGGAGGAACTCAGTGAATTCATACCTCCTAACACATGTCACTGTGGCGGCGCTCAACCATTGTTGAGTTACCTCAATTATGAGTACGTTCTCACTTTCCTAATGGGATTGAATGAGACCTACAGCTCTCTTCGTGGACAAATCTTGACTATGAATCCAATTCCTTCAATTGCTCATGTCTTCTCGCTTGTTATTCAATAGGAGAATCAGCGTGAGGTTGGAATCATTGTTCCTACTGCAACACCTCAATTGGCTTGTGCTGTGCAAGCTCCTAGTGCTTCTACCAACACTGCTGCTAAGGCATCCACTAGGAAGGATAGGCCACTGTGTGCTCATTGTGGCATTCTTGGCCACACCAAGGATAAGTGTTTCAAACTCCAAGGGTATCCACCAGGGCACAAGAAGTTTAAGGCATCAGCAAACATGGTGAATGACTCTCAGTCCACCGGAACACCATCTGCAGAGCAGTACCAGAACCTGATCAACTACATTCAGACTCAGATGGCCAATGCAGCTGTTCATGACACTGCTACCTCAAGTGAGTTATGTATTGGTGTGAGTTTTTCGATTTTAGAATCATTATCTAATGCCTACATATCAATTTGGTTAGTAGATTCAGGTGCTACCACTCATATTTGCAATGATATCAAATGGTTTATCAAACACACACCATTGTCTAACACCTATGTCAGCTTACCTAACAAACAAAAGGTTCAAGTAACTGCTGTTGGTAGTGTTCAATTAGGGCCTAATTTCATCATTTCCAATGTGTTGTTGATACCTGAATTTAGTGTCAATTTGATTTCTGTTGGTGCTCTACTAACCACTCTCAACTTTGGTGTTTTCTTTCTTGATAATGCTTGCATTATACAGGACAGAACCCACCAGAAGGTGATTGGAAAATGTGAGCTGTTGAATGGCTTGTTTCGTTTTCAACCCAGCTTGACGTCTGGTTATGTACCCTCTGTTTCCCTTGTTTCCCATACTGCAGTTTGCAATTCTGTTTTACACAATGATTGTGATATTAAAGAAATTAGTTTACCTTCTTGTAACTTGGTATAGTGCCCATACTCCTACTAGCTTGTGGCATGCTAGAATGGGTCACCTATCAGATCTTGTATTGAAATTGTTGAGCAATAAAATACCTTTTGATTTCAATCTACATACAATTCTAGTACCTGTCTTGTATGCCCTATAGCTAAGCAAAAACGTCTGCCTTTTGTTTCTCACAATCATGTGTTTGATTTAATACATTGTGATACTTAGGGGCCTTTTTCCCAAGCAACACATGATGGTATGCAATATTTTCTAACTATAGTTGATGATCACTCCCGCTTTACATGGATGCATCTAATGAGGCACAAGTCTGATGCCTCAAATTTGATTAAAAATTTTTTCAACTATGTTAAAAATCAATTTGGCACCACTGTCAAGAGCATTCACAGTGATAATGCCAAAGACTTTCTGTTGACAAATTTTTTGCAGAGTGTGGGAGCTACTCATCAATTCTCTTGTCCCTATAGACCTCAACAGAACTCAGCGGTAGAAAGGAAGCATCAGCATCTTCTGAACGTTCTCTGTTGTATCAGACTCATATGCCACTCAAATTATGGGGTGAGTGTGTGTCTATGGCTACTTACATAATCAAGAGAACTCCTACCCCCAACTTGGATGGCAGCTCTCCATATGAGGTATTGTTTTCGAAACCACCTGATTACTCTATGATGAAAGTGTTTGGTTGTTTGTGCCATGCCTCCACCATCATAACTCAGAGACGTAAATTTAGTCCTAGAGCCACCCCTTGTGTCTTCATGGGCTATTCTCCTAGCTACAAAGGGTATAAACTATATGACCTCACCACTAAGAAATTTCTCATATCTAGAGATGTAACCTTCTTAGAAACAAGCTTTCCTTTCAATACCAACATTGAGCCTTATCAATTACCAAATCTCAATAGTGAACCAGCAGTATCCCTTCCTATCATTCTAGTCACCACAGAGCCTCTGCACTACCCTCCATCATCCACAGAACCAGTCATTTCACAAACACCAATTTCTGCCAGTGACATTATTCTGATATGCATGAATCCAGTGCACAGGATTCTAGTTCTCCTTCCACAATACCAGATCAACATAATCTTGCTATTGTCATTGAGCCAGAACCTGTCCCAGCTCTTCAACTTGATCCCCATGTCACTCCTTTACCTAGAAGGTCTAGTAGAATCCCCAATCCACCCTCTTACCTAAAGGACTACCATTGTAACCTTGTTCATCCAATTAACTCACAACTCACCTATGACAAACTTTCCCCATCCTACCACCACTATGTCATGCAAAGTAGCCACCATCTATGAGCCCACATATTATCACCAAGCCATAAAAATCCTTGAATGGAGAACAGCCATGGCAGAGGAAATTGATGCTCTTGAACTGAATCATACATGGAGCATTCAATCCTTACCCTTGGGCAAACAACCAATTGGGTGTAGATGGATATATAAGGTGAAGTATAAGGCTAATGGTACTCTTGACAAGTACAAGGCCAGGCTTGTAGCCAAGGGATACACTCAACAAGCAGGCATTGACTTCATTGAAACATTTCCCCTGTTGCTAAATTGGCAACAGTCCGTGTTTTGTTGGCTGTAGTTGCTCAGAAACAATGGTCCATGTTACAGTTGGGTGTGAACAATGCGTTCCTCAACGAGGAATTAGATGAAGAAGTATACATGCAGTTGCCTTTGGGTAATCCTAGTAAGGGGGAGAACCTTGTTTGCAAGCTCCATAAGTCCTTGTATGGCCTTAGACAGGCTTCAAGGGAATGGTACAAGAAGTTCTCTACTGTCATCAGTAATAATGGGTTCACACATAGTCCTGCTGATCACTCCTTGTTCATTAAAGGCTCAGGGGACAGTTTGGTTATATTACTGGTATATGTTGATGATATTTTGATTGCAGGCCCTAATGATGCTCTTATCAATCAAACAAGGGATATGTTGCATCATCATTTCAAACTCAATTAGGTCATTGGGGACTTGCACTATTTCCTCGGGCTTGAAATTGCTCATTCAACACAAGGTATTTCTCTCTGTCAGAGAAAATACACACTTCAGTTACTTGATGATATTGGGTTCTTGAATGCCAAGCCCCTAGCTAGATACCCCCATGGACTCCAACATTCTGTTGAATGACTCTGATGGTGATTTACTTGCTGATCCATCACTATACAGAAGGTTGTTAAGGCGCCTAATCTACTTGACCATCTCAAGACCTGACATAGCTTTCACGGTGAACAGGCTCAGTCAATTCATGAGCAAACCGCGAGTACCTCATTTGCAAGCTGCTCACTATCTGCTACGATATCTCAAGAAGACTCCTGGCGAAGGCCTGCTATTTCCTGATGTTTCCTCTTTCATAGTTACTGCATATTCTGATGCAGATTGGGGCAGTTGCCAAACCACCAGAAAAGCTACCACTGGCTTTTGTGTGTTTTTGGGGTCTGCCATTATTGCTTGGAAGTCCAAGAAGCAACCCACGGTAGCAAGATCTTCAGCAGAGGCAGAGTACCGTGGTCTAGCTACCCTTACTTCTAAGTTGCTGTGGACAAAAAGCAGATCCTTCACTCTTTTGGAATCACCATGTCTTCCACCATGATTTATTGTGACAGCAAATCGACCATACAACTTGCTAGCACACCCACTTGCAATGAAAGATCCAAGCATATTGATATAGATTGTCACTTCATTCGTGAACATGTTGATTCTGGGTTCATCAAACTGATTCATGTACCTTCTCAAGAGCAACTAGCTGATCCATTAACCACAGCTCTTCCAAGACCTCAATTCCAGAATCTCATTGGCAAGTTGGGTCTTCATAACATGTATCTCCCAACTTGAGGGGGAGTATTACTTTATACAAGTGTATTTAGTTTATCTAGTTTTAATTATAAGCCTTTGGTTGAGTTAAGTCACCATAGTTAAGTTACCTTAGTTAGTCTATTGTTTAGTTAGAGTAACTAGTTCAGTATTCTGTTGCAACTAGATGGTTGAACTCTAACCGTGTATATAAGGTATCTATGTAACAGAATGTACATTCGAATTCATTCTTTACCATTTTCATCAATGGAGTTTATTTTTCCAGTGCTCTGAACTTCAATAGCGTTGCTTGAGTAGCGGATGTCCGAAGTGCTTTCGATAGATCTATGGTGAATTTCCCTAGGAAGGTCTTTTACCGACATGACTTGTTCAATCTCATATCTAAGTATAAGGTGTCAAATAGGTTAACTATGTTTGGCGTGGTTGGTTTTGTTTCTTTGGGGGTAGACGAGCTTCCTTTGATTCAATGAAAATTATGTGTCTGCTTTTTAAAATTTTGTCCTCTATAAGGCGTAGTCAGTGTTAACGGGTGTGCTAGGTGTATGCATGAACTGCAAAACAAATGTATTTTGCTCTCTATCTAACATTTTAGTTAAACGGTATCAATAATCTCTCAATTATCGAAAAAAATATCACAGTTAACTTTCAAGTTCGAGGTATACTTTGAAAAGTCAATCAGCATATGTTGCAGACAAGACTTAGGGAACATCAGAAGAACAAACTTACTCATACATTTTGTATGGAAATATACCATGTCCACACTAGGGCTCACAAAAAGAATGAGCCTCAAATGCTGAAGATATTCTGTCACTACCCTCTTGGCATAGTAAATATATGTCTCAAAATATCAGATGATGTTATTGAAAAATTTATAAACTAAATCAGCAGATATTGCAATGATTATGTTTTAATTTTTATAATTAATAATTAATCCAACAATCTGTGTAGTCGGAATACAAACATTGACCAGCCTTGGAACTCACAAATTCCATTGTACATTCAAATGAGAATTTTGAGGATGTTGCAATAATATTTTAACCAATTATGGAAACTTTGATAGTGTCAGATTCATATGGTAAAAAATAGATTCTTTAATTGTAGATATTTGAATACGGAGGAGAGGAGTATAAAGACTTGTTTGTTTTAGATTTATGTTTCCAAAATTAAGGTGAAAATCGGTGTTTGAAAAAAGTAACCATTTGCTAGCTTTGACAAAACTCTAAATAATTGCATTGAGAGGTGTGTGGTTCATGTCTGATTTACCAAACAACACAGATCATGCACTGTGTCTCTGAACCACGATTTAGGCGATTCCAGTGCGATTCATCTGGTTGCAATTAATTAGGTCACAAAACGAAATGACCTACAACCTATCATTAGCGTCGTTCTCATCTGAACTCGCACTATATCACGAGTCGTATCATGTGATTCATACAATTCTAACTACAATGCTCAGTATTAGTGCACAAGGCTACACCACAAACGGTCGGCCCACTAGTTAATATATGAGCTATGATATTTAGTACGAAAACTTCTGGTTAGAATTGTAAGAATATATGATGATATGGTTGTGTGAACAAAAAGGGAAAAGCTAACCCAACGCTTGCTTTCGTGCATTTTGTTTCGCATTAATTAGTATTTCTCTTAACCAAAGTAAGACTAATGGTGATTTTACAACTGTCCTCGAAGGAATTTGAACTCAACACTTTAAAGATACAAGATTAAGCTCTTACCACTGAGCTAGCTAACACTTTTTTACAACTGTCTTCAAGAGGATTTGAACCCAGCACATCGAGGATACAAAACTAAGTTCTTACCACCGAAGTGAAGTAGCACCTAAGTGTAAACATCATGGAAGTGACTAATAGTAACTACCAAAACAAAACTATTCAAAAATAAATAAATACAATGAAGAAGTACTCTTATGAAATAGTGAACCAAAGACGACAAATCAAAGAAGTGAATAAAACGGTAAGAAAAACGAGTCATCATGTCTAAGATACAATTGAAAAAAAATGGAAACACAGGTCATATCATGGGGCGCACACACATGTGATCCACAAAACTTTTTCAAAATGCAATATAATGGTAGCTCTGAGTTGACAACACCTCAACATACAGAGCCTACGTAAAAGACACAACACACTCGTGAGCTCAAACACCCCTTTGTGTCCTTCTTTTGTAGCTATATATATATATATATATATATATGTACGATGTTTCTGTATCTATAGGTCTTGTGCATTTTTTGCTTTTCATTTATAACTTTCACTTTGACGTCCCTTAAAGGTAACATTCTCTTCCATCGCCTCATCAAGAATCCCTCAATTATTACATTTTTTTCCTTTTCATCTCAACACTGAAATTTAACCTTAGCCTCTACAAAAAAAACTGTACTTAGTAACAAGGACACACCTTATAATCATCATTAACACATTATTATAACAAAATCTAACACAAAAACTGTTCCTACTCCCTACCATAATTGTATTAACAATTTCAGCAATATGTGGCGGCGTCAGCTCACCCAAATGTGATGATGTGATAGTGTGTGTGCATAATATTTATTTAGCATTTCGTCTAAGCGCCAACAAAAAAAACACTAATACAAAAAGCAAACCATACAATAAAACAAAGCAAAATATAAGAATCATATTTCTTCTATAGATAAAGAGTTGTTGATACAAAATCAATGCAAGATAGAAACTGAATCAAGCCTTAATTTGCACATTGTAGAAAACATATAGATTTAGAGGGCATGATATATAAAGGAAAATTGTCTCTAACATTAAATTCTTTCTCTTCTATTTACATAGAGAAAAAACCACAAAGCTAGCTCTTTCTCATCAGCATATATATGCTTCAACTAGTAGCTAGAAATCTAGCTAGGATCCTTAACTTCAGCCCAGAAATCCTCATAGTGCTTGTAGTGATCCATGATTTGAGCTAAGAAAAACAGGAATTGAACAAATGTTGACTAATTTTCAGTCATGCCAACAAAGAAGCATGACTACACATCTTCTGATTATGTATAGTCTTCCTTTTTGTTCTTTGAGATACCCTCCAAGTCTTTTGCATGATACTTTCTTCTTTGAAGAAGCTCTCATATTGGAATCACTTCTCATCTATACCAACTTTTTTCTTCTTTGTTCTGTTTACACTTTGTAGTGAGCAAAATGTAGTGTGTTGAAACTTGGAACCCTTTGAAGTAATATTTGATGGGTGCTTCAAAAGGGGCTTCTTATAGAGCAAAGAATGTGTGGTCCAAGGTTCCCAAATAAAATGTCTATAGGCCCCCCCACAATTCAGATTCCATATGCCTCCATTCTCCCTTTCTTTCTCTCTCTTACACCAACATTTATGTGGTATCAACCACCAAGATAAGTGGTCGGCCATTGATTTAAACGGGGAAATAATATGTTTAAGTTGTACCTAAACAAAAAGCCAATGTTATCCTAGATATTTGAGCTTTCCATAGTTTCATGTCCATGTTATAAGAACCTCATAATTTGGCCGAGAGAAAATGAACGAACCTTCCGATGATGTTTCAAATTACTAAAATTTTGGCTTATTAAAGTCTAGCACAACTTGGCAAGTCGATGTAGTTAGGTTGGATATTTCAGTCATTATATGACACTTCATCTATAGACCAAAAACATTAAATCTTTGGCTTAATTGTAATTTTCATCCTCCAATTATTGTGATTGTGCGATTTTGTTCTTGAAGTTTTCAACCGTGCAATATTGAGTCATATATGTACTCATGTTGTGCGAGTTTGGTCGACTAAATTTCAATTACAAGAATTGAGTCTTCCAATTATCGCGATTATACAATTTTGATCAGGTTATTCTAGTGTGCTTTTAATTTTTTGAAACTTTTAAGCTATCTCGGGGTCATACCCGTGTTCTAAACGGTAACTATAAAAATCGCATAATCTCGATATAAAAAACCTAACTCACGTAATAAGAATTTGGGAAACCAAAATCGCACAATTGCATTTGACGGACATAATTTGCGTAATTGGAACTCATGAGACTAAAATCGTACAATCTTAATATTTAGAAGACCTAATTCGCTCAATAGGTACATAGAGGAGAAAAATTGCACTATTGCAATACTTGAAGGACATAGCCTATGTTTAAAAACACAGTGAAAGACCACGTCCAAGTATAAGCAACAATTATTAGCTTTTATCTATACCTTTGACACACTCAGTTGCAGATCCAAACAATTAAAAGTTTGCACAACTGAAACTTGAAGAACCAAATTTGCATAATCGTGATATTTTGCATCATCAAAAAATGTAATTAAGCCTTAACAATTTTGTTTTTTTATAAATATTAAATTGACAAGATTTTATTATTACAATTTATAATGTGAAACATAAATAAGACTTTTTTTCATACCATTAAGCCACGTGAATTATTACTTTTTTGATACAGCCATGTGAAATTTAATATAAAAGAGTACGATATTGAAATTTTAGCGTCATGTTTTTTTTACTATATATATGCTCTCCAATATAATTCACATCCATCTCAGTGTAATATTTCCTTTTCAAAAAGTAAATAGTCATTTTTGTCGCTAAACGTGTGATGTATTGTCATTATAGCTTCTGAATGTATCAAAATTGCAAATAGATCATTTTTGAGTGATTTTAGAGACTAAATTAATCGGCAAAAAAACTCATTTGAGAACTAAAATGACTAACAAAAAACACATTTCAACATCAAAATGACTTACTAAAGAGATACTTGAAGATTTATTTACAATTTTGATATATTTAAATACTATAATAATATCGCTTCACGCATTTAGACTAAAATCACTCTTTAGTCCTTTTCAAACTAAGTTAAATTGTTGTTGTTTTTAACACTGGATGGTGTTGGTACAGAAGTTAGGTAAAAAGATAATTGATGTGTTAATTTTGGTCTTACCCATGTTCCGATACATACCAAAAAATTTCATTGGCTTGGAGCAAAACTAACAGATACTTTGCACTGTATCGTCCCTCCCAAAGCTGTAATTGCAGACTAATATTAGGTAGTCAAAGTTAGGCATGTGATTGCACATATGGGATATAAAGACAACTGTGTGTCAGAGAGAAGGTTATCTTCAAGGACATTCTTGTTTAAATGTAAAAATGGTTTTGTGGCTCCACTAGTTATGACCTTGTGTGCTTAATCGTTTCCCACTCATCAATATTATCAGGATAAACAGTCATTTTAGTTTCCGAATATGTGAAGTATTGTTATTATAATCTCTTAATATGTCCTCACAAAGCACTTGTATGAGATTGTAGGAGTCTCTTCCAGCTTAACTAAGGTCTTGGATTCAAACTCAGTATTGGACATGCAGCAGTGTTAAATATCTTGAGGGAGAGATTTGCCGCCCATTGTGGTCCTACACAGCTCGAGCGATTAGTCTCTACAATTGCGCGCAGAGAATACCAGGTTTATACCAAAAAAAATCTCTGAATGTGTCAAAATTGCAAACACATCTTTAATTGTCTCTTTAGACCGTCATTTTGGTCCTAAAATGTGTTTTTTGTCAGACATTTTGGTCTTCAATGTGTTTTTTTAGTCAATTTAGTCCCTAAAATTACTAAAAAATGATGTATTTGCGATTTGCAATTTTGATACATTTAAGGACTATAATGACAGTTCCTCATGCATTAATGGACCAAAATGACTATTTACCCTCATTATTGGTGTCTAGGTAAATTTTGAAGTGAGGTTTATGAAATTAGGTTATTTACCGATGGACATTCATGACAGTTAAATAGTCTAAAGTACACTGTATTTTTCATTATATTTCAGGGCATTTAGTCTTTTCATCACTATTTTTTTACCAACTTTTGTACTAACCGGAGGACCTATAGTTTTTTTTTGATAAGTAGAAGTTTTATTGATCATAATCGATCTTTTTTTTTGGTGCAAGATAGGGCCAAAGGCCCAAACGAGATCAATTACTGATAGATGGGCTAGCTAACCCGATTTTGTCCGTGGAATACATATTTACTAAAAAGCCTGGAACTTCACTAAAAATTACAAACATTGCACTATTGTCATGACTGCTTTTTGCCAGTTTGTCAGCCACAGTGTTGAATTCACGCCTGGTCCACTGCCAAATTATCTTCAATTCTCCTCTCCCAATCGCTAAAATGCTACGAACAATGGGATTTTGTGTAGCAGCTCGCCCATGGGAACCAGTCAGGTCCTGAATTGCTTCAACCGAATCAGACTCCACGACCAGCTCTCCGAATCCCCTGTTCCACGCAACACTCACACCATGGTAGATCGCCCACAGCTCCGCTTCCATCGATGAACCAGGGTCAAGTTTGTGCATGAACACAAACTCCATAATCCCATAGCTGTTACGAAGAATGCCTCCACAAGCCGCAGATCTTCCATTGTTGAAGACTGACCCATCAAAGTTGAGCTTCCACGCGCCAGAAGGAGGAGGACTCCACCGATCAACCATATCATCAGCTTTTAATTTAGGGATTGTGTGATGAATAATCCTTTGCATCTTGCTTTCCACTATCCAGTCAATTTGCTTTCTAACTGTAGTTGCGCTTGATTGCACAGACGTAGCTTTTTGGGAGAAGACCCAATCATTTCTGGCTCGCCAAATAGAGTCTAGGGTGGTGCCAAAAACCAATTGCCAGTGTGCCTCTTCATTCGAATTCACTCTCTTGGAAAGGTTAGTTTCAATCCAGTTCTACCAGTCTTGATTTCTGTAAAATTGATTCGGGTTTCTCACTTTGAAACTCATCCATAAACTAAGACTCTTCATGCAGTCCCTGAAGCAGTGGAAGAGGGTCTCATCCGCTTCATTGCAAACAGGACAAGTGCTGACAGTGGTCATCCCCCTGCGTGTTCGCTCCATATTTGTCATAATTGATGCATGGCCAAGCTTCCACAGTAAGAATTTAATCCTTTCCGCCCCTTGCCATTTCCATCACTTGAAATATAGATTGGTTAGAGATGTTTGAGAAGCCTGCTATAGCTGCATAAGCAGACTTGGTGGTGAAAACTCCATCAGGAGTAACACTCCATTTAAACTCATCCTCCCGCTGCAGAGCAGAAGGTGTGTTTGTGTTGGTAATAGCCTGCAGAATATTAATAGGCAGGAGATCTTTCATGGCATCAACATCCCAATCTCCATTATAGGTAACATAGTGGTTGATAGGGAGGAGAAGCACATCATCACTTATGATGTTGCTGCAGTAGCTAGCAAGCTCATTATGGTTGATCAACCATTTATCATTCCAAAACCTAATGTGTTCACCATCTACATTTGCCAATTGAGATATTTCCTGAATTCATCCCAAGTATTCTTTAGCCCAAGCCAGAAGTTAGAACCATTCTTCTTACAATCAATTTTAGGGAAATCCCTCCACCCACACTTATACTTACTTCTAATCACTTTGGTCCAGAGACTATCAGTGTTAGAGCAAAAATTCCAGAGAGCTTTCATTAGGAAGGCAGTGTTGGCCACCCTAGTATATCTCATCCCTATACCTCCTCCAATTTTAGGCATACAGAGTTTTTCCCAATTGAGAAGATGAGACTTTTTGTGTTCATCATCATCACCCCAAATGAAACTGCTGCACAGTTTATCCACCTCATCACAGGTGCTTCTAGGAAGCACAGTAGATTGGATCACATAATTAGGCATAGCTTGTATGACAGTCTTAGCTAGTGTAACTCTTCCAGCAAAGGGCAAGGTTCTAGCTTTCCAAGTGCTCAATCTTTGTTTAACTTTATCCACTATGAATTTAAAAGTATTGCTACCTACTTTCTTGTGGAAAATAGGGATCCCCAAGTATTTGCCAAGATCATCAGTAGAATATTTGTACCCAAGGATCTGGCAGATATCATTCCTTAGAGCCCAAGGAACATTTTTAGAGAAAAACACTCTAGTTTTCTCTTGGCTAATTCTTTGACTAGAACTGAGGCAAAAATTGAGCAGAGATTGATGAATTAATTCAGCTTGATCAGAGGAGGCTTCAGCAAACAGGAGCAGATCATCAGCAAAGGCGAGATGGGAAATTTTTGGCCCCCCTCTAGCTAGTTGGATTGGAATCCAACTGTTATTCTCAACTTCAAGTTCAATCACTTGAAACAGTCTCTCAATACAAAGGACAAAGAGATAAGGAGAAATAGGGTCTCCTTGTCTAATGCCTCTAGAAGGATTAAACACCTCCAAGGCTTCTCCATTGCATAACACTTGCATAGTAGGAGTAGTCACACAATACCAAATGATTTGAGCCAACTTCTGAGAAATACCAATATCTTCCAAAGTATCCTTCACAAATTCCCATCTAAGTCTGTCAAGGTCTATTATTTGATAGCCATCCAGCCTTTTTTTCCCTTTTTGTTTCTCTTGGAGTGGAAGATCTCCTGAGCTATGATTATGTTATCTTGAATCTGTCTTTTAGGGATAAAGGAGGCTTGAGCAGGCCCAATAAGTTTCTGCAGAGATTCTCTAAGTCTACCAGTGATCAATTTAGAGATTGTCTTGTAAGCAACATTACACAGCCCAATAGGTCTGAATTGTTTCATGGAAGTTACATGATCCTCTTTAGGAATAAGTGCAAGATAAGTGGAATTTATCTCTTGTATCTTCCAAGGGTTTTCCCAGTAATCCTTAATCGTGTTGCAGAAAGTCTCCCCTATAATCTTCCATTGGTTATGGAAAAAAATAGCTTGAAATCCATCAGGGCCAGGGGCTTTGTAAGCACCAATGTTCCTGATCACACTGTGGATTTCCTCATTAGTTATGTTCCTTACCAAGTCATTAGCCTCCTGATTTCCCATGACTGGGAAGTGACCTTCCAGGACATAAGGCACAAGAGGATCATTGGCAGTAAAGAGATCCTTAAAATAATCAGTAGCCACCTTTTCAAGATCCAGTGGGTCATCAATCCAGACACCATTACAGTTGAGGAGGGTTTTAATCTGATTCCTTCTTCTTCTGACAGTAGTAACCCCATGGAAATACCTAGTGTTTCTGTCACCAAACTCCAGCCACTTAGCACGAGATTTTTGGTACCAGAGCAATTCCTCTTTAGCTAAAATGTCTTCATAGGTATGCCAGGTTAATTTCTGTTGCTCTAACAGTTGCTCTGTCCAGTTGGTTTGCAATTTCCTGTCAATTTTCTTAAGTTTCTTCAAGAGATCCTTCTTTTGAGAGAAAATGTTCCCAAACACATCTTGGTTCCAAGTTTTAAGCACAGTTTGGAACTCTTTAAGTTGTTGAGGGAAATTCTTCATGCTAGGCCTCCAATTATCTTCCACTAGTTGGTCAAAAGAAGGGTGGGACAACCAAATAGCTTCAAATCTGAAAGGGCGCCTTCTTCTGTTAGCGGGTCTATCCATATCAAAGGACATAAGGAGGGGAGCATGATCAGACTTCAGTTTGGGTAAGTGATAGATACCCACTTCTGAGAATCTCAAGCGCCAATCAAGATTGCAGAGAGCACAGTTAAGCCTCTTTTTAGTTGGTCCTCTAGCCCATGTGAAAGGGTCTCCACTAAAATCAACATCCAACAACTCACATCTCTCCATGGTACTCTGGAATCTAGTTTCAGAGATGCGAGGTTGACATAAGAGGGGACCAACTCTTTCAGTATCTTTAAGGATGGCATTAAAGTCCCCTATAAGAAACCAAGGGCCATCAGTATTTACGTGAAGATCCTGCATATCATCCCAAAGATCTTGTCTTTGGGCATAATGAGGGCTACCATAAACAATTGTGAGATACCAACTCCTAGAGGTGGAGGTACCAACTTGAACATGCACAAATTGGTTTGAGTATTTCAAAACAGTGATATCCCAGTGAACAGAGTCCCACATAATCCAAATGCCACCAGCCTGCCCTCTAGCATCCTTGATGAATTGGTTTTCAAATCCTGTTCTTTTGGCAATCCTCCTAGCAAGAGTGCCACTTGTATGGGTCTCAAGTAAAGCAATACAAGAGGCAGAGTAGTTTCTCTTCATGTCTTTGATCAGACCTGCAAATCCCTTGGAGGCAGTACCCCGACAGTTCCAGTAGATAAGATTCATAAAGATAGATGTTCTTGGTGAGGAACTACTTCCTCAAGGTCATCCATAGGTGCAGAGTCTCCTTCAGCTTCATTCTTGTCATGCAGCACACTACACTTGAGTGACTCAACATTCATAGGTTTCACTCCCTTTTGCATGGTTTGCTTTTCCAATTCTTGAGCCCATTTTTTGTCATTATCATCTATTTTGCCTAGAGCAGTTCTAATGTTACCTTTACTTCTAAACTTGTTGAGAAGAGTCTGCCCTTTAGTCATATAGATAGTCTTCATATACTCCATGGCAGCCTCTTCCTCTGCCTTTTTCATAGTCCTTCAACATTGCTTGAAGAAGGGATATTTTCTTTCCCTGCACTCAGGTGTTGATTTCCCCCTTTGTCAAAGTAGGTATTACCTTTACCTATACCTTTAGCCTTGCGCTGAGAGTTCTTGCCAGTCTTGGTCAGTTTTCTATCCTTAACAGCTAGTTGTGGGTTCTTACCACTAGCAGGATTTTTGACCTTCCTTTTGATAGTGTTGATAGTAGCAGTATTCTGTTTAATTTCTTTAGGAGCATCTGCAGGCAGCTGCCTTTGGATTGATTCAGTTGTTGTGGGTGCTTCACTCATAGGAGTAACCTCTGCCACATGTTGGGCAGTAGTATGGCCTATAGGCTTGGCTTTTGTCTTCCTGTTCTCATCAGAGGAGGCTTCCGTGTCTTGCTTTCCCTCTGTCTTTTTGGGATTCACCTTATTGGTATTGTGCTTCTTCCTTCTAACTATGTATTTTGGGATGTTCCAAGGCCCCATGTAAATCTCATCTTGTTCTTCAATCAGTTGAGGCTCAACAACCTCCTCTACAACCTTCTTCTCAGGTAGTACAGTACTCTCCATCTCAGCTTGTTCCTCTTCTTCATTTCTTTTTACCACAGTAGTCTTCCCCTCTTCTGTTTCCACTTCTAGGAGTTCCCTGCAATTGTCCTTCTTATGCCCATACTTCCCACATCTAAAGCATATGGAATGTAATCCTTCATACTCCAAAAACAACTTCATACCACGTATATAGAAATGAGAGACTAGGGGTTTGTCTAAGTCAAATTCAACACAAATCCTAGCAAACTTTCCTCTTGAGTGAAGTGAAGTCAATTGGTCTATCTTGAGCATATTTCCTATTGTTGATCCAATCCTAGCTAGAATTTTTTCATTATAGAGTTCCAAAGGTAATTTAGGGATCCTTACCCAGACAGCTACTTTCTTGGCTAGAGAGACATTTGGAGAAAACATTGGTCTCCACCTTTGTACTATCAAGTAATGGTCAGCTATCTTCCATGGTCCCTCAAATAGGGCATGCTTGTAGTCCTCAGAATCAGAGAGCTGCACCAGGAAATAATCCTCAGCCATATCAGTGATTCGCATAGAGCCATTTTGGATCCAATCCTTCCTCAGTTTGTTCTCTAGCATTCTGATATTGACTTTCTTCCCTAACACTTTGACTATCAAAGTGTTTCTCCAGGGTTTGACCAACTCATTCAACTCCTCATCAGAGACGATGATAGTTGGTCCCTGCATTAGAGTTTTAGCAGGTTCAGTTCCGTTGGACTGATTCACCTTACAGGGAGCATGTTCAGGGGCTTCGTTGCAGATCAGTTCACTCCAGGAAGCATCTTGTTGACTATTATCGTTCGTCTCATGTAATAAGGCATCTTTGAAGGAAGGCGTCTTTTTCTCTTCCTGCATTTCGCTCATTTCAGCTTCTTGATGCTTCATTTCTTCTTGTTGAATCTTATGTTTCTTGTTACTTCTTTGCAGGAGGTCAGCTTCTTCAGCTGAAGCCACCTTGGCTCTTGGTGGGATTCTAGTAGCCGTCATGAACAGAGGGGGCGCGCTGGTTCGGCAGGCGCCGTTGGAGTTTACCCTAGCGGAGCAATAAAAAATAACTTCCGGTCGTGTCTAACAGAAGAGTGGCCTATCATAATCGATCTTTACAAAGAAACAAGGAATAAGATACATCAAAAAACTTTGAAGCTGCATTAAAGGAACACCATAACACACAAATGTGACGAAAACACGCTCAAAACAAACTAAACTATAAGCTACACCAAACAAAACAGACACCCAAATGAGAACTACAAGCTAAACCGAGCTACACCAAAACACACTGGTACTACGAAAACACAATCAGACAAACTAAAACTAAAGCTACACCAAACACAACAGACACCCAAACGAGACTACCAACACATAGTGACTCTAATGTCACTCATTTACGCTATTGCGACTCAATTGTCACTCCTTTACGCCAAATTCTGCTTTAAAACTCCTCCACACTGCTAAAAATGAAGATGGACTTCACACCATACCTCTAATGTCACTACTTCAAACAAAAAACTGCTTAAAACGTACAGTTGATTTCCAATTCGTTATTTACATATAAAAATGTTAAAAAATTATAATAAAATTGTCCAAAATAGGATTTGAACGGTTGCGGCTTACAATACTAAGCAATTTGCTTAGTTATTGTTACTAAATTAATTTTAGCCACTGGATCCCTTTTTTATTAATCTAATTTGATCTAACGGTTTATTATGAATAAGGACGCTGTTGTCATTTTACATCCTATGAACTGCACGCTTGTTACACATTATTCACCGTAACTGTTTTCTGCTTCATCTTCCTCAATATTTCCACCGCAAATATTAACGCAACCACAAACTACTCCCCTTCGTTTCTCCATTAACGCAACCGCAAACATCACGATCACGTTTAATCCCTTATTCTCTGTTAATCCCTTCGTTTCTCCATTAACGCAAATATCACGATCATGCAAAACATCACGGGTTTGATTTCATTTCTCCATTAACTCAAACATCACGCAGGAATGGATAATTCATCCCTTTTAATTTCAAGTTTGATTTCTTCAGTTTCTTCATTTGATTTCAGGTTTAGTGCACTCTAACCATTGTTATGCAAATCCGTCGTTAGTGGCATCTAACCACAATTATGCATATCTGTGGTTAGTTGCATCTAACCATTGGCATCTAACCACAGTTATGCATTGGTTATTGGCATCTAACCATTGCTATGCACATTTGTGGTTAGTGACATCTAACCATTGTGGTACAAATTTGTGGTTAGTAATCAAAACAAAATCAAACGAAAAAACCAGTAGCGGGAAGAAATCAAAAACCAGTAGCAGATCACAAAACCAGTAGCCCACTTGTAGACGACGGAGCGCCGGAAGGGGATGAAGAGCAAGATGAAGTCGCAGGTGGTATATGGGGTTTACGGTTACTTTGGGTTTTGTGTTTTACGGTTTGTGTTTGAAATTGAATGCCAACATTATAGCCAAGATTTCCGTAAAATTAAATGGCATGGACTTGTAGCCGCTTTAGTAATTTTTAGGTAAATGACCTATTTACCCTTTTAGTAACTAATACTAAATATAAGTGTAGTATTACAAATCAGACTCGATTTGAACCGACATCGATAATACTAAGAGCATTATGCTATACCATGTGACCAAAACAATTTGTACATAAAAGGAATTTACTTAATAACTAGTATTTTACATGTGCATTCGCACGGGTGACACTGTATTTGTTATATTTGCTATATAATTATAAAAGAAAATAAAGCTGGTATTGAGATTTAATATAAGATATGCACCCCGTTGCTGTTACCGATGGCGCTCTTGTTGTCGCTCCCGTTGCCTCTTCCGTGTCCGATCACATTGTCAGTCTCTCGTTTCCGCCCCCGTTGTCGCTCTCGTTGGCTCTCCCGTGTCTGATCACATTGTCGATCTCTCGTTGTCGCTCCTGTTGCCTCTCCCGTGTCTGATCACATTGCTAGTCTCCCGTTGAGGCATTTTTGTGTTAACAATGCAAATTATGAGGCCGAAAACCTTTGTCTCGGTGGCTTGGGCCTTAAACCGGTCTTAGAGCATCCACAATGGAGAAACTCTCATTTGAGTACTTAAATGGATCTCACGTATAACACCACTCTTTTATAATTTTTTAATATTAGTACTTCATAAGAATTTCATCTCTTCAAATCAGAATCCCAACAAAATCACGAACAACTTTTTATAATTTTTTAATCAAAAGTAAAGTTGTGTGTCCGCGCGTCAGAGGAGAGAGAGTTTATTCTTTAAAAGTTTCTCCCTAATAGGTATCAATTTTTCATTCTCCCAATGACGATAGCTATTAAAATGTAACTTTTAATAAGTAAGATCTCTTACCCTCCCTTGAAGAGTGGCTCCAATATTCTAGTGAAAAAACTAGATATTCCATTGCCAACTCAACAATTAGTCTCCTATCAAATCCAAAAACTCTAAATAGTAAGAATACAAAGGAGTAGTACCCTCTTGTCTATGCCTAAATAAGCTTGAAATTAACCTAGCTCATAAAAGAGATTTTATTCAGCAGTTGGCGTAGTGTGTGAAAGCTAGAAAATGTATACCACCTACCTGCTCTGAATCTGAAATGACTTCTTCCAACCAGACCAAACAGTTATTACAATATTTAATTATAGGACTTATCTTAATTTTTAATAAGAAGGTAAAGGATAACATAATCCCACATGTGTTGTGTCTTGTGCTCCACCCATCCATATCTATTTGAGAAGATCCATTCCCTCTATTTTATCTTCTCTTTGGAAGCATAAAAGATAAATCAAAGTTTTGTCGTGCTCTATATTATTAGAAACAATGTACATATTCCTTAAACTGAACTTCTCTTATCCCATGACGAGGTACAAAATGACAAATTAATAAACAATTTTTCCTTCTTCTTAAATAAACTTTGTCGTGCTCTATTAGACTCATGTAAAAAATGAAAACAACTTAATTAAAGGCATAAAAATATATTGTACTATAGTTTATCGTGAAAAATACGATACAGCTAATTGTCGTTAGACAAATTAAACTTAGACTCAAGAGCGTTTTGCTGAGATGGTTAGGGTCTCTTCCAACTTAACAATGTCTTGGGCGTTAAAACTCTTGAAGGAGAGATTTTGTGATCCTATCAGGCAGCTCAAGGAATTAGTCTCTACAGTTACGCGAAACCTGAACTACACCAAAATGACAAATTAAAAACCTGGATTTTTTACATTTTTATTTCCATCAGCATATTCACTCAACATCAATTAAGTCACACAAATTAATGTTACGCCGGATATTTTTCTTGGTTATCGATGGTTTATCAAATGGTTTATCGATCTCATTTGGTGTATCACTAGAACTTTGATTGTGGGACCCTATTTCCCCAGCTTAGACTCCAGTCCGTTTTTATACCCAGGTTAGTGTACCCCTAGTACTCTGCCTTTTTATTAAATATATAAAATTTTCCATTAAAAAAAACTAATAACATTTTTTTTTCCTGAACAAAAAAGTTAAGAAAACATGTATAGAAAAACTGAAAACAAAGATAATGAAAATTATGAGAGTTTGTGCTTGGTGTGTAAGTGATGAGCATGGGCTTGTTTTTAAAATGTGATATCCATGTCGAATGGGGTCCAATTGGTATCCATTGTATTAATCCCTACCCCAAGGTGTGGGAGAGAATGGTATAACCATAAGAAACATGGGAACTTTAAATATATGTCTTAAAAGCCTTAACTTTTGATTCTGTCTCAACCATGTTCCTTTCTGGCTTTAGTTTAAGAATACCTTAATGGACCAAAACGCAAAACTGTAGCACACTAAGTAGACATGTCAGCACGTGTAACGCTCGTGGATGACATGGTTACTGCCTTTGATACAACTGTAGACAAACCTAGATTTCTTGCTTCATGTTCACAATTTGTAACCCTTCTTGTCCACTTCATGTTCCAATAAAATCTTGATTTTTTTTTTCCAATTAATGTTTCGAAATTCTCTTCTTAATAAAATAATAAAAATAAAAGAATATTTGGTTTTTGAAAATTTCTTGGTTTAATCATCATAGATTATGCACATTTAACTATATATCTTGTTAGTACGGTTCAGTGTACTTGGTTTGGTTGCCTAGTTTGTTGCATTAACATACATGATAATTAATATTATATTGTCCGGAAAAATGCTAATTAATTTGATTTAGATGTCACTTTGGAGAGCTTAATGGCATGCATTATTTGTGCTTAAACTAGGGGAATGCTCGTGCGTTGCACGGGTTGTTGTATAATATCGTTTTAAAATTTTATGGAATTTTTATATAAAGATATATACTTTTAGTGATATACATTATGTATTATTTTTTTTTCACAAAATACATTATGTATTCTAAAAATATAGTATAACATAAATATATTGTTTAATTTATTTAATATTCAAAAGTTATTTATTTTAAGCAAAAAATATTATATAGTGTATTCTCTTGTTAATATGTTTAATTGATGGGCATAAATTTTAAAAATATATGCAGATGAGTATGGCAAAACATATATCATAGAAAACAAAAATATAATCATCTTTATTATTTTCTTTCTTTGATCTTTATCACCAATTAATAAATCATAAATTCAAAGTAAAACTATAAATTAAATTTAAAATAAAATTTTAATTAAAAAAATATTATTTAATTATTCATCGAAATAAATTTATTTAATTCAAAGTTATAATAGGAAAATAAAAAAAATCTTTATTTTTATTTTTTCTAAGAAATGAAAATTCCAATTCATGATTTTTCAATGCTTATAACTTGAAAGAATAATATTAAAATATACACAATTTCTCAATACCTACAACTTTACAAAAAATTGTGGCTCTGTTGCATTATTCACTACTGATCCAAAATTGTGCAGCCCTTTATCTTTTTTGTGAATGTGAAACCCCTCCCCTTCAATGCATAATTGTTACATAAAAAAGAATTTTAAAGGTCAACTAATTATTATTTTTTATCTCAAAAAAATTTATATTGTATTGTAATATTTTTAATTCATATAATAAACTATTATAATTAGTAAATATATTTATCCAACTTATTTAAATTTTTACAAATTCCAATAATATAATTTATTAGTAATAAAGTATATAATTCCAAAAACTACGATATATATATTTATATATATATATATATATATATATATATATATATATATATATATATATATATATATATACAGAGAGAGAGAGAGAGAGAGAGAGAGAGGGAGAGAGAGAGATGTTTTTAAAGAAAAATAGACAAAAATCACAAATAGAAGACTAATCCTCCAAGTAATTTGATCACTTACAATTAAGTCTCCATGAGAAGCATGAGGCACACAACATGATCCAACAATCACATATTGAAGAGTAATCCTCGTGCAAGAAAATTGAAAAACCAATTGAAACAAACTTATAAAGTAACAAAGTCATTATGTTACATAAAAGGATAGGAAGAAAAAACCTGATCTATATAGTAGAAACGAAGAAAATAAAATTAAACATTTTTCTCAATAATAATATTAAAATATACATGATTTCTCAATGCCTATAACTTTACAAATAAATGTTGTCTCCATTGCCTCATTCACTAATTGATCCAAATTTATCTTCTTGCCTCTTTGCCTACTTCAAAATTGTCAATAACATGAAACCCTTTACCCCTTTTTGTGCATTCCACCTCTTCTTGCAAAACTCACTCCTTTCTTCTATTTCATGTTTTTCATTATGAATTTTGTTGTCAAAACCAATCCCCCCACCATCCAAAAATGTCTTGTTTAAATAGTCAATTCTTGCTATAATTGACTAAAACTCTACATCTTCCACTCATATTCTACTAACTTATGAGTTTATTATCAATTAAAGGAATAATTCATATGAATGTGAAACTTCTCCTTTTCAATGTATAATTGTTACATTAAAAAGAATTTTAAAAGTCGTCTATATATTACTTTTAATTAAAAAAGAAATATATTTGTATCGGAATATTTTGAATTAATCCAAATAATTATAATTAGTAAATATATTTTTTTAACTAAATTTAGATTTTTACCAATTCTTATAATAATATAATTTCTTTTGTAAAAAATATATACTTTCAAAAACTATGTTGAGATTTATGCTTTAAAAATGGAAAGAAAACAACTCTACCTCTTCTACTCATTTCATACTAATTTCTGAGTTTATTAGCAATTAAAGAAATGATTCAGTTTCTTATTTGTCAAAAAATATAATACTATACTTTATTTGTCAAAAAATTATATAACTTCAAAGGTTTTTATAAAAGTAATTTATATTATTATAATTAAGCCAATGCATATTATAAATTGTAATGATTCCAAACACACACATGTGTGTGTGTATGTGTGTGTGTGTGTGTGTGTGTGTATATATATATATATATATATATATATATATATATATATATATATATATATTTGGGTAAACCCGGGTATCCACCGTACGGACAATAGTGACTAATCCCTCGCTCATTGTAGGTGCCTCGAGGGGAAGAACAGCTGGCCCAGAATTTTAACGTTGCTCGTAATAATCCGAGTTCATCAAAAAACATTAATTCGTAAATATTTTTATTCCTCTATTTGAAATTTTACAAATTTTAATAATAATATAGATATAATTTATTAAAATATAGATACTTATTTTAAATAGGATTTATACTTATATTATAGTATCTTGGCAATTGTTATTTTCAATTTCTATATTTCTATAAGAAAATATGATTTTCCTACCTATATAAAAAAGGTTAAATAATAAGCAATTAAAAGAATAATATAATAGTGGCAATTATGTGGTTTAATTAAAAGTTAAAGTCTCATTTAAGTGCAAATAATAAATAAATATTTTAATAGTTAAAAATCTTGAGAATTATTGTGGAGGCTCCATTGGGGTCTCCTTTACATATAGACTAGCGGAATGCCCGTGCGTTGCACGGGTTATTAAAATATTTTTTTTCTTAAATTTTATGAAGTTTAAACATATAAAAATACATAAATTATAATATCTCTTATATAACTTTATCGAATATATATCTATATATTTATATGTTTTATTATAGTGGTACTATATTTTTCATTATATTTTCATGTTATTTATATTTTATATAAATTTTCTAAAAATATGTAAATGTGAAATAATTTAAATACATGCATAAAAGTTCAGACATAACTTCGTTGTAGCGATTCTCAAGAATATTATAGTTTTAGTCACTTTTATTGTTAAATAATTATATAAATTAGTTAAATATTACTTAAATATTGAATTAATAATAAATTTAAGTCAAAGTGGAAGAGAAGATAAACAAAGACTTGATAACAAAATTTTTTCAAAACATAAAAAGAATTAGTAAAAATTTAATAAATATCACAACGTTTTATATTCAATTGGAATATATTATGTATAGTTTATTTTAAATATATTTGAAGCATTTTTCTTAAATGATAATTAGTATTTTTGAGGGAAAATTATAATTAGTATGTAATGTTTTTATATAACAACTTCAATATTTTATTTGAATATATTACTCATTTCCGCAATAATGAGACAACTTACACTCATTGTGAATTTTCAAATAAAAAAATCATATAAAAAATTTAAGTAAGGAAATGAACTCTTAAAATGAATTGAAAAATTAGCACATAATTCCATAAGATTCATTACAACCCAGATTTAGAGAGAAGGTTTAAGAAATGTTCCACCTTTGAGGTATAGAGGGTATTGATGGTAGGCAACATAAAAAAGGTACCACAAAAAATTCAGCACAATAATTTGAGGAATATATCCATGAGGCCAAAATTTTTTTTAATACTCCAGAGAATAAAGGTACCTAGAAGTTGAAAATTAGAAAAATGCTTCGATTGAAACTAAGAGAGACACAAATGCTTGTAGAAGAACAATGACAATTACAATTGAAAATAACCTATCAAAAGTTGAAACTTAGGTCCAATATGCTAGAGATTCCTTCTTTATGTTTAAATTATAAGTAAATATTTTAATACATAAAAACCTTGAGAAGCATTGTGGAATCTCATTTGGATACAATAAGAGAACATTACATTATAATCGGAAAGAGAATAAAATTTAAATACAAAATGGAACCCAAAGCAATATTAATCCATACCTTATATACATTGTAATAGACATGAAAGATGAAGAAAACTTACTTACAATCTCTTTAATTGAAATTGCTAGTGTAAAGCTCATCATCATATATTTAATCGTCATACAAAGAACTCAATCCTAAAATCAAAAGCGCCAAAGAATGTTTAAAAAAACATTACTTTGAAGTGTGAATATTAATTGAAGAATGAATTCAAAAATATATAGGACAATTCTTACCATAGAGTATGCACTAAAAGACTCTCATGTCATCAAACATGGAAGAGTAAAATATCCACGTGTTAAGAGAAATGTATATATATATATATATATTATCCACAATCTATTTTAGCGGACTATCCATTGATTTGATAAGATATTCACTTAGTTAGTAATCAAAATTGGGTGGATAATAATTTAACGTATAAAGTTTTTGACACCAAAATTCACATGGTGATGTCAAAGTCATCAAATATAACGGTAATTTTATCCGAATAAAAAATTAAGATATATTTTTCGTCAAAAAGAATAAAGCTTAAATAATGAAGAATCAAATATAGATCTTCCAACACAAAAATAAAAATGTCCGGTGCTATCAATTTAATGAAGAAATACAGTAAATTTCTTGAATTAAACTATTTTTTCACTCATTAAGATCTTTTAGAATTTCCTTTCTTCCTTTTTTTTATTACTTCATTTTCTTCTTTTTCTTGCACATTACTTGATTCTTCATCAACCTGCAACTTGAAAAAATTAAAAGAAGAGGTAGAAAAATGAAGTTGGTACCTTGATTGGAGAAATGGGAAATGAGATATAAAAAACGCAGATAATTAAAATAGGAAATGAGAAAATTGCAAACCTCTAAAGTACTCACTTCAAAGGCTAAAACAACTGATACACTCTTGTTGAAGTCTTGGATGGGGGATTCCCTATCTAACAATCGAAAGAAGAAATAGATAGCAACAAAGAATGAGACCTAAAAGTTGACAATAAAAAGTAAGCACGATAATTTGGAAAACCATAGGACACCCAAATTAATTTCTAATAATTCAGAAAAGTATGAGAATAAAAAGTTGGCAAAAAAAAAGCTTAAATTGAAACCAAGGGGGTTTAATTAGCAATCTCTGCCTATGTTATTTTGAACTAAGGTAGAAAGTTGATAGACCTGCACCAAAGCAAACAACTACTTGTGAAAATGTTAAACAAAGGTAGATATGGTACAATGTCTCTTGAAGCACTCTTTATAGCATATAAATAGTTGTAGATAAAATGAATTTGAATAGTTAAAAGTTTTATTTTTGACCAAAAATAGTTAAAAGTTTAAAAACCCATTAACATGATAATTAAAACGTAATTACCTAGCCAACTATCCAACTGGATAAATAAATTAAAAGGAGTTAAAAAAATTAACCAAGCTTTAATTGTTCTAAACCTTTTGATATCTAAAAGGCATGTCAATAGTTTCTTTCATCTAAAAATTGTATCAAGCATGTTTTCAAACTCAAGCATCATGTATATGTATTTAGAGTTCAAGGGTCAGGTGCATGTAATTTTATACAAATAATAACAAATTGAATTAATATATATATATATATATATATATATATATATATATATATATATATATATATATATATATATATATATATATATATATATGAGAACATTAGGAGGTTTTATGAAACTATTATATATTATATTATATTATAATCTGTTAAATAATCATATATTTTGTTAATTGGTTTTATCAATTTCTATATTCCAATAAGAAAAATATCATTTTCATATTAATATAAAAATAATTAAATAATATTCCACTTAAATCATCATTAAAGTAGTGCCAATTATGTTCTTTCATTAAAATTAATGTCTTCTTTATGAGCAAATTTTAAATAAATATTTTAATAAATAAATTCATGAGAATCATTGTGGAGGCTCCATTGAGTTTCCTTTACACACACATATATAAAGATAAATTTGTAGAATTTTGTGGTCTTAAATTACACAAAAAAAAAGAATTTTAATAAAATCAGAATAATAAATTAATAGTTTAATAGTTATTAGTGTATTGACACAAAAATGAAAAATTAATTAATAATAGATGGAAGTTGAATAGTTAGCAATTGATTGTTTTCATTAAAATTAAACTCTTCTTTATGTCTAAATTATATATATACATATTTTAATATATAAAAATCTTGAGATAAATTGTGGAGCTTCCTTTGGGGTTTCCTTTATATATAGATATATAGATAGATGGTGTGGCTATTTAGTGGCTGAATTCTATAACGGTTGTATCAATTAAAGATAAATTATATCAAATAAAAAAATTAATAATACGTAGGATGGGAGAAATTTTTTTTGGTTAGGTGACTATTCATTTGATGGCCATAACCTTGTAAAGAAAATGACCAAATAAATTATAAAACTGTTTTATTATCAATGCTCATAAGGTCCTTGTTTTTATATATGTCTTTGGGTTACCGTGAATGCCAAAAGCATTGATTTTTTTAGGGTTCTTTCACAATAACTAATTTGTTTTGATGGGATTATAATAACTAAATTTAAAACTTATATATATATATATATATATATATATATATATATATATATATAGATATATTTGAAGTTAAATAGTATAATTATAATAAACTTTCCTTTCTACTTATAAATTTTAATAAATATATACAGATTTTTTTTTGTGTTTTATGACCTAATTATATAAGAAATAATCTATATATACAATTTAAGTTATTTTAGGTTAATTTTTTAATAACTAAATTTAAAAAATATATGTTCGAACTTAAACTTTAAGATTTCAATAAAGTTTGATTTCAACTTATATACATCAATTTTTGTAATTATACTCCATCATAGTTTCCCTTATTAATATATATTTAAAAAATACATATATAAATTATTAATAAATATTAATACAAATAGAAATAATGAGAAGTATTGTGAGCTTCCATCCAAGAATAATATTCCACTAAATCATCATTCAATAAGTTATAGTGTGTAATTATGTGTTTTCACTATATCTAATTAAAAGCTAAAATTAAAGTCACCTATTTAAATTATAAATATATATTAATATAAATAAAAATTGTGAGAAACAATGTGGAGGCTCCATTGGGGTCTCCTTTACACACATATATATATATATATATATATATATATATAGATATTATATAAGAAATAATCTATATATACAATTTAAGTTATTTTAGGTTAATTTTTTAATAACTAAATTTAAAAAATATATGTTCGAACTTAAACTTTAAGATTTCAATAAAGTTTGATTTCAACTTATATACATAAATTTTTGTAATTATGCTCCATCATAGTTTCCCTTATTAATATATATTTAAAAAATACATATATAAATTATTAATAAAAATTAATACAAATAGAAATAGTGAGAAGTATTGTGAGCTTCCATCCAAGAATAATATTCCACTAAATCATCATTCAATAAGTTATAGTGTGTAATTATGTGTTTTCACTATATCTAATTAAAAGCTAAAATTAAAGTCACCTATTTAAATTATAAATATATATTAATATAAATAAAAATTGTGAGAAGCAATGTGGAGGATTCATTGGGGTCTCCTTTACATATATAGACTAGGGGAATGCCCGTGCGTTGCACGGGTTGATATATTAATTTTTTTTAAAATTTATAAAGCCTTTATATAAAGATATATAAGTTGTTGATATAAATGATGTATTTTAAAAATATAGTATTTCATAAATATATTGTTGATTTTTATATTCAAAAATCATTTATTTTGAGTAAAAATCTTATATAGTGTATTATTTTTATAAATATAAATAACTGGGAATATTTTTATGAGCTTAATTGTTGAAAAAGAATTTTATTAAACTTCATTAGACTTAGAAATAGTAATTGTAATTCTATTTTATATGTAGGTTTATGTGCACAAATTTTAATAGTAAAGGCAGATGAGTATGGCAAAACATATATCATAGTAAACAAAAGTATATTGATCTTTATTATTTTCTTTCTTTGATTTTTAGCTCCAATTAATAAATCATAAATTGAAAGTAAAACAATAAAAAAAATTAAAATAAAAGTTTAAATAAATTTATTTTAATTTTAATTTATAAGAAGAAAATAATCAAAATAAAAATCTATTCTTTATTTTTAATCTTTATAATGATATGAAAACGAAATCATGACTTCTTTATGCTCATAACTTTAACGAACAATATTAAAATTACATAATTTCTCAATGCCTATAACTTTACACATAAATTGTTGCATGAATCACTAAGTGATCCAAATTTATTTTTCTGCCTCTTTGTCCACTTCAAAGCTGTCAAGAACATGAAACTCTTTATCTTTTTGTGTATTCTACATTTTTTCGCGAAACTCGCTCCTTTCTCCTACCTCTTATTTTTCATTATAAATATTTGGTTGGCAAAATCTCTTCCATGACCATCCAAAATTGTCTCTCTTAAATAGTTATTTCTTGCTATAATTGACTAAAACTCTACCTCTTCCTCTCATATTCTACTAACTCATGATAATATTGTAAACTAAAGAAATAATTCATATGAAAGTGAAACCCCTCTCTTTCAATGCATAATTGTTACATAAAAATTAATTTTAAAGGCCACCTAATTAGTTGTTATTTCAAAAACAACTTATATGACTTTTGATGAAAAAGAGAAATACATGGTATTGTAATATTTTTATTTCATTTAAATAATTATAATATATAAATATATATTTTCAAATAATTAATTAGATTTTTATAAATTTTAATAACATTATAATTTCTTTGTGAATAAATAAATAACTTCGAATCTCAAAAAAAATATATAACTTCAAAAACTATGTTGAGATTTATCTCTCTCTCTCTCTCTCTCTCTCTCTCTCTCTCTCTCTCTCTCTCTCTCTCTCTATATATATATATATATATATATATATATATCTGTGCGTGTGTGTGTGTTTTGAAGATATATAAAAGAAATCAATAAATAAAAGTATCATCTCATAAGTTCTGTGTCAATTGAAAGGAAAATTTTATGGTAAATTTTAAAGTCAACTAATTATTTCTTATTTCAGGAACAACTTATATTAATTTTGATTAAAAAAATAAATACATGTGTATTGCAATATTTTTATTCATCTATACTATTATAATTGGTAAATATTTTTATTCAACTAATTTATATTTTTACAAATTCTCATAATAATATAATTTATTTGTAAATAAAGACATAATTTCAAAAATACGTTAAAGTTTATATATATATATATATATATATATATATATATACGCTTTTAAAAATGGGATGAAAACAATAAATAAAAACGTTATCTCATAAGCCTCATGAATTTACTATAAATAAAAACTTTTTCTTATATATATATATATATATATATATATATATATTTAATTGTATATTTTGAGTAAAAATGGAAGCTTCATTTATATAAAAATTACAATAAATAAATATAGGTAAAAATAATGAGGAGTGTTATAACCAAAATCTTCTTTATGTGTAAATTATAAACAAAATATTAGATTACATGAAAGATAATCATAAGTATTATATATATATATATATATATATATATATATATATATATATATTAAATCACCTTAAGGTAACCAAAGAAATAAAAGAAAATAGCATTAGATGGAGGGGTTCCTACACAAAAAAAATAAGATGATAATATTTTATGCCAATCATTACACACTGCTAGGCTAAATAAAAGATAGGAAGAGAACCGAAGAGGAATTTGAACATCCTATAATCTAAGTTACATCAATATCTTTTCATATATGTTACAATTACAACAACCAGACCATATGAGTGACAACCTCAAAATTATATCCTAAATTTTCACCTATTTAGTAATCAAACTTCAAGCTACTACATGTAATAGCTCTAATCTTCAATTCCATACATACCCCTATATTCTACAAATTAAAACCTCCAAATCTCATAAGCCTCATGCACCAAATACTTTCCATGCATCATTTGCTTATGGAAATACAAATCACAACCCATTGTAGCTGATGTGCTAATGAGTCCAATTGACAACAATGTTCAAGACTTTGTTGTTTATATAGCCACTATTTACTTAAATGATCAATGTAACATTCCTTTTTACCATTTAAAAAATGTAACATTCATTTTATTTTTCAATTTGTTTGCCTTTTTGTCTTACTATCATAGTTATCAGAACCGGACAGGACCGGCCGGTCGGACCGGGACCCGGTGGTCTTCCCGGGCCGGGCAGCGTGCAGGACCGGATTTGCAGTTGGCCCGGTGATGACGTCATCGGACCGGTGAAAAATCCGGGTCGGACCGGTGAAAATCCGGGTCGGACCGGTTGATCCTTTTTTTTTTTTTTTGCTTTTTTTTTTGTTTTTAAGATGAACCATTTATAAATTTTGTATGTTTTCACAAAAAAGGCTTGGGTGGGGTTTGAACCCCCTCCCTAGTATTCAACATTTCAACTTTTTAACCACTAAGCTATCTATTATTTGTTGATACTGTCCCGCATTCACTAAATATAATCAATTCCGGATATGTTAATTTTTTTTGCACATTCTTTCATTAATAGTTTTGATTAAACACACATTTTTTTGACAAATTGATTCAAGTTCAACACTCATAAACATGTTAGTAAATGTATAATTATAAATAAAATTATAATAAAATTTCTATATTAATAAATGTATACTTTCTTAGTATATATTATAATTTTTTGAATTTATTTAATATAGACCGGGTCATGCCGGTCCGACTAGAGACCTGCGGTCCGACCCCGGGTCTAGTGACCCGGTGCCTTGACCGGGTCGATGGCCGGTCCGGGTCTGATAACACTGCTTACTATTATTCATTGTGGCTACTTTATGGTTCATAATTAAATGGATATGAAAAGATGCATGTTTACACAATAATAAGTCTTAATTTTGTTTTTTTAAGTTTTATTGACACCTATAAAATTAATTTTCGTTAAAAAAATTGATATAAAATAATAAGATCTTATTTTCTTCCTACTCTATGGAGTGTATATATTGTTATTAATTTTTAAATAATTTTTAGACCACCCTTCTTAAGTATTTATAGTATTTCTTAAAGAAGACCTAAAGTGAAGGAAAATGAAAAAATTGTAACTATATCTCTATTTAAAACCAACTATAATAATTAGGACTAATTATAATAATAATAATTTAGAGACACTAAAAGACAACCAAAATCAAAACATCAAGTAATGAATTAAGAGTAATCAATAAGAGAGGAAATTTTGTAAAATTAAAAAAAAGGAAGAAAACTCACAATTCAAGAGTCGAGCTTCTTTTATAAAAATTAATATTAATGTTGCAACATGTTTATAATATAAATAATAATATTAGTTCCGTTAAAAATGTAATAATTATTTTTAATATATTAAAACTAATAAGTTCTACAGTAATAATATTTTAAAAAAATTAATATTATCAATTACGGTTAAATTAAAAATTTACAATTATATTATACCCTTAATATTATGTATATGCAATACAAATAAATCAATTAAATATATAATAAAATTAAACACTAATAATAACTTGATAAAAAATACTAATATATTTGATCAAATATATATATATATATATATATATAGATATATTATATTATATTATATTATATTATATTATATTATATTATATTATATTATATTATATTATATTATATTATATTATATTGTATTATATTATATAATACTTAAACTATTTTTAGTTGTTATTATCAACTTTTATTTTAATTTGAAAATATCATCATTTTAATGTAAATATAAAATATTTATTTGATATTCCACTAAGATAATCATTTAATAAGTTAGTGGCAATTATTAGCTTTCATTAAAATTAAATTCCTCTTCATGTATAAATTATAAATAAATATTTTAATACACAAAAATATTGAGATTCATTGTGGAGGCTCCATTGGGGTCTCCTTTACATATATATATATATATATATATATATATATATATATATAGACAATAAGAGAGGCAATTTTGTAAAATTAAAAAAAAAGAGGAAAACTCACAATTCAAGAGTCGAGCTTCTTTTATAAAAATTAATATTATTGTTGCAACATGTTTATAATATAAATAATAATATTAGTTTCGTTAAAAATGTAATAATTATTTTTAATATATTAAAACTAATAAGTTCTACAGTAATAATATTTTAAAAAAATTAATATTATCAATTACGGTTAAATTAAAAATTTACAATTATATTATACCATTAATATGATGTATATGCAATACAAATAAATCAATTAAATATATAATAAAATTAAACACTAATAATAACCTGATAAAAAATACTAATATATTTGATCAAATATATATATATATATATATATATATATATATATATATATATATATATATAGATATATTATATTATATTATATTATATTATATTATATTATATTATATTATATTATATTATATTATATTATATTATATTATTATATTATATTATATTATATTATATTATATTATATTATATTATATTATATTATATTATATTATATTATATTATATAATAGTTAAACTATTTTTAGTTGTTATTATCAACTTTTATTTTAATTTGAAAATATCATCATTTTAATGTAAATATAAAATATTTATTTGATATTCCACTAAGATAATCATTTAATAAGTTAGTGGCAATTATTAGCTTTCATTAAAATTAAATTCCTCTTCATGTATAAATTATAAATAAATATTTTAACACACAAAAATATTGAGATTCATTGTGGAGGCTCCATTGGGGTCTCCTTTACATATATATATAGATATAGATTATTTTGAAACGTGAATTCAATTTCTGATATAAAAAATACAGTGGCTTTATTTTGTACGTCAAAATAAAATATACTAGCGTGTTGACCCGTGCTCCGCACGGGGTCAAAGCTTTAGGGACTACATAATTATCGCATGTATTAAAATTAGCTTAGTAGAATAAAAACAACCACACCAACCACAAAATTAAACTTTAGAAATTAAAGGAGGCGTCTAGAAATTAAAATGGGTTTAGTAGATTGAAAAGTCTAGAAATTAAAGGAAAGGAACAACAATTCTAGAAAAGTTAATTATTACATAATGATTGGGTTATCAGGAGTTAGCCCATATTCAAAAACTTGAGCAAACGAAGAGTTGTTCTCAACAGTTTGCTGAACATCTTCATTGTTAGGGTATTCAACCTAAATACCTGGTGGTTGATGACGCATTATCATCGGGTGAAGACGGTTAGTTGACATTGGGCAATGTATGAGACGAGTGTAACCTAAAAACCTGTTGAAGCACTGTAGGTATTTTAGAACTGAGTTCGTTGAAAACAGAATTACCACGTGCCACCGAAACGATTAGAAAGTGTAAGGGATTTCAGTAATAGAAATCAAAGGGAAAACGAAGGAAAAGTATCGGGATTACCTTGAGAAGAGAAAGATGAAATCGCTGTTGAGATGAAAACGGTAGGGATTCGAGAATGGAACGACAGTGGCGTGAAGTGGATTTTTGATAGAGTAGAGAACGAGTAAGAATGAAGATTTGGCTGGGCTGTTATTGAACCCACAAAAAAATGCAACGAAAATGGACTGGGCTTATAGGAAATGGACATACATAGAAAAATATAAAATGGGCACCAAAAATAAATATCAAAAAATACCTTAGACCAACCGTTGGAAAACTTCTTTATAAACAACATTGGAGGTAGTATTTTTGGAATTTTGTTGATCATCAGTTATCAATATTTTCAAGCCTTTTTTTTTGAAGTAGCTGTTGAAAACGCAACATATAATTGGCCAGGAGAAAAAACCGGTTGCGGAAGGAAAACACCCACGTGTTTTAATGATTGTCCTTGGCTCTTGTTTATTGTCATTGCAAAAGAAACAGCTATAGGAAACCGTCTTCTTTGAAATTTAAAAGGAATTTGTGGATTAAACAGAGTCAATGATATCCTGGGGATAAACACTTTTAAACCAGAACTGCTTCCGGATAACACAATTGCTTCAAGAACATATTTACCCATTTTTGTGAGAATAAGACGAGTTCCATTACATAATCCAAAAGAGTGATCAATATTTCTCAACAACATAATAGTAATACCAACTTTCGGTTTTAATGAATGAGCTGGGAGACCGGAAGCAACAATTGTATTTAAAATTATGGCGTGTGTATCTCATCAATGGTGTCAGCATTAAATTGATTAGAAGATGGTGTATCCAAACTCAGATATGTCTTTTCATCACCAGGAATTAAGGACAACATATATGATCATTGATTATATCCGCAACATCATTTCTAGGAGCTAAAATAGCCCTATTTTGAAAATATGAAGGATCATGCATTTCACTAAGAAATGATGGATATATCATATCAATGATAATCTGAATTGGTTGAGGTGAATCTTTAATAAACAATTCATCTGGTATTTCAACAGTTATATCACAATCATTTGTTTCTCCAACAGTACCATCTCCAATACTGATAACCCAATCTGAAAATTCTTTTGCTTCAGCAATGTTAGCACCTGAGGTGCCATGTAACAATGTCATATTTTTGGTCAATGTCAAAACTTCACAATAATTCCATAGATAAGAAGAGTTGATTGTTGCATGCACAATTTGTTGTCTTGTTCCCTTCGGAATAACGGGAAGTATTTGACGAAAATTTCCTCCCAAAACTACAACTTTGCCTCCAAAAGGTAGATCTAGATTTGAACCAATAGGAAGCTTCAAAATATCTCGCAGAGTTTGATCTAGAGCTTCAAAACAATTTTTATCCGTCATTGGAGCTTCATCCCAGATATTCAAGCAACATCTACGAATCAATTCTGCTAATGGACTACCTTGTTTTATATTGCATGTTGAGGTCTCATCTACATTGAGTGGAATTACAAACCGTGAATGAGCTGTCCTACCTCCAGGAATCAAAAGAGATGCAATCCCGCTTGATGAAACCACCAAAACTATTTTTCTTTGTGATCTTAAACCTGTAGTCAACCCTCTCCAAATATAAGTCTTCCCACTCCCACCATATCCATTTAGGAAAGACTCATATTATTACTTTGCAATAATTTATGAATCTCCACTAAAGCAAAAGTCTTTAGTTCATCAGGAGACAATTCCAACTCTACAATAATTGGTGAAGAAAAAGTTATTTGTCGTTGTAAGTAAAAGAAATCAAGAATTGTAAACTTGAAAAGATGGAAAACAATACATGGAAATTGAAGAATCAATCTTTGTCTGCGTAAAATGTCATCACTTAAATGGAACCAGGTACCATCCCAAACGACTTCTGGTCTTGTCATCTGATCGGACACCAATAATATTGCAAACACTTTACGCAAATAGTATTCAATTCCCCAATGACTTGCCTCTTTAATAGCATCTGTATACTCCTTGTCATCATCTAACAAACCCATTGCATAGCAAGCATCTTTAAAGTTTGGGTGAACAAATCTTCAACTTTTCTTATATCTTCAAAATATTGAGCTCCTTTAATATGATTAAGTAGGGTTCTTAAATAATAAACCTCACCAGATCCAGGAGGAACATAATGAAGTCTTCCAATAGTATACCCAGATTTACGCGGAAACCATTTCATTTTCCTCATCACACCAAACAAATTTTGTGGGAAACTCAACATAAGTGAGCTCTCTTCATTGTGGATATTCTTTATTTGCATCCATCAATGCCAAAAATTTAGATGTTCCAATTGTTGGCTTAGAAAGAACTGATTGAATTGAACAGTTACCTGCATAAATAAGTAATTGTTCATCCGGTAGATGAATTTGGAGTCTTTCAATTGAGGGTTCTCTATAATGAAAGTCAAAAGAGAACAATCTCCATGCAGCTTAAGATGAAGATAGATATCTACAATCATAGCACATCTTGATCTCATCAACAATGTCATTATTAGAATTGGATCCATCAACCCCATAAAAAGTTGTTGTCACTCTATCACGACCCTTATTGACATACTTGAATAGATATTTAACTGATCTAGATTGATTACACCATTCAACGTTTATATGAGCATTGTATTTAAGACGGAGGGATCTGTTGTAAGGAACAACAAACCTATTATCCAAAAAAGACTCACCTTTTTGAACAAAAACTCCATTATCTCTTCTTCTATAAACAGGGTAGCCATCTGAATCAATTTTTGTGGCGTCGTTAAACTTCTTTGGAAAGTACTTTGTGAACTTTTCATTTAGCAGGCAAGGAGATTTTAGATTTTGAGGACGACAAGGTCCATGAAGCATGGATGTAGACACAATTTCAAACAACTTTGGATCCGAATCTTTATTTGGAATTTCAGCACATATAACTTTGTCAGTGTCATGAGTAGTTTTGTACTTAAAAGAAGGATGAAGAAAGTCTAAGATATGAGCATGTGGCAGACCACGTTTTTGGAATTCAATTGTATAAATGACTGCGAAATAATAAAAAGATACATTTTAATACAGAAATAGGAATGCAAAAAAGATTCAAAGGAATTTACAAAATATACCTGCTTTAACATGATCAAAAATATCTCCCTTCATTATATCTTTAATCAATTGATCAAGCTTGATTTTGAAAATTTGACAAACTACATCAGCATTGTTATACCCTAATTTTGTCCAACTAATTTAAAATTTCTTAAACAAAATAGAATAATATGGACGTTTCGGTTTTTATGTTTTAAACTGTAATTTTATTGTTTACTTGTTAAAAAGATCAAAAGAAAATAAAAAATCACAAAGGGTGGGGGTGTTAGTCGCATTAACCTTCAGCCCAAACAAGCTTTCAGCCCAAACAAGCCTTCAGCCTAAACAAGGCTTCAGCCCAACAAGTCTGCTTGCCCAGCAAGTCTGCTTGCCCAACAAGTCTGCTTGCCTAACAAGTTTACTTGCCTAGCAAGTTTGCTTGCCTAGCAAGTCGACTTGCCCAACAAGTCCCCACACCTAACCCCTTCACCTATAAAAACAGAGCAAATCAACACAAAAAGGCCAGCCAACAAAATTCCAATTACAAAAAAATCAACAGAGAGTAAAGAATAAAATACAATTTTGGAGAGGAGGATCGTAATCTCGATGCCCACTCCTCTCCAAAATCCACATCATTCACCACTATAGATCTTAAGAGTTGCATAATGGCAGGAGGAGTAGAAGCAATCAAAAGAAAAGAACTTTCAGAAGCTGGAAAACAAGGTTGGTTCTCCTAGTTTCCTTAATGTATTTTTAGATGCATGTATTTCGCACCGCCGGCACCACCATGGCACCACCATGGTTGTTCCCTCCGGCCGTTTCCCCCTCTCCTTTTCTTTATTTTCTGTTTTAATCTAAAAATAAAATAAAAACATCAGATTCACACCAACACCCCCGCATTTTAGTTCATACAGCCCCCTACACAAAGCCCTATCTTCGCAGATCCCTTTAAAAGCCCATAAAACGTGAACTGGGCTGCTACTGATAGTCGCACCCCCTCTTTTTTAGTAATACAACATTCCCAATGCTAACTGCACCCCTTCGGATCACTGTTTTTCAACCTACTCTGTTTTTATAATCATTTTTCCTTATACATTTTTACTACTCATCAAAAATAATTTTTTATCAAAATGTTAATAAAAAAACACCAACACACAAATATTTTCTACCCAAGAACTACGTAGCCTTTGATTCTCTACCAGGAGATACGTAGGAGCAGAGGGGGCCCACCTCTGTCAAGTGCATTAATAAAAACCTTTTTTTAGTCTTTTTCTTTTTTCTCTTTTTAATTATTTCCTATTTCTCAAAAAGAACAAAAACAACTAATTATTTATCATGTCTTTATTTTATTTTAATTTGTAGAAAAGGGTAAAGATAAATATGTTTGAATTAACAATCTTTTTACGCATTTAGTTAAAGGGAAGCCTTCCTTAGGAAGGATGTCGTAGGGTGCTAACACCTTTCCCGCGCATAACCGACTCCCGAACTCGTATTTTGTTCGCAAAAGATCATTCAAGGGGATTTATCAATGTTTGCCCTTTTAAACCTAAACCTTGATGGCGGCTTCATCTGACACCTCGAAGGATCCCTCCTTCGGATTTTTCGGTTGCTACAAGCACGATCTTCAGACTTAAACTTGTACTTTTTAAAATATCTCGATAACTCTGGCCATTTGTGGTTGCAGGTGAAGGTTATGAATAATTCTAGATAACCAGCCCAACTACAAATTGTCATAGCATCTTGATAATTTTGAAACATATAACAAGGTCCTCCGACAATTGTAGATGGCAATATAATTCTTTTACCAATCATTGATGTGCTCCTCTTGCCCTTGAGAATTGATTCTTCAAGGCCTTTGTACACATCTGCCCTTAGATCTTTTTGATTGTTTCTTACCCATTTCAGTCTGCTTGATTCAATCATACTATATCCATCTACCAAAAATGGCTGAAATAAATGGCCAGAAAACAAAAGTGTCCCTTCATCATCATCCCTGTGCTGAATTGTATATGGTAGCCAATCTCGAATTGTCACATGTTCTCGTTTAATTGTCGGTGCACTATTGTTGGACCGAAATTCAATACCCTCATAAAACCATATTCACCATAAGGAAACAATAAAGGATACTGTAAAGGCAAATATCCAGCACTTAAAATTGGGATTAGTTGCAATAATCCGGAATGAGTATGAACAATAACATCTCTATCAAATCCAGCAGGATCAAAATCACCAACAGTTAGAGCAGCCACTTCTGAAATAGTAGGTAAGTTGTATTGCCGACCATCACGATTTCTCTTACCCAAAATGCGGAGTTTTATCGTTGGTGCGGGATGTTGAGACAATATTTCTTTGGCCATTCTGTATGTCTTTTTTTTGTTGAAACGTTAGCAGATTTTCATTAATTGAAACATGGAAAAGATCCATCCACAGGCATTACATCAAAGTGATCAACATTGTCAACTGGGGGAGGGCCCAACCAGTGTCTACATCCTATTTGCTTAGCTAAGCCAACTAAGTTGTGAACTACAATGTTACCATTACGACTAACATGCTTCACAGGGCAATCTGGGAAGTTTCCAAACAAACTACGACAATCATTAATAACCGGTTCTCTGACAGCAACCGAATCAATGTTATAAAAACAATGGACAACAAATTCAGCATCAGAAAAAATAAGATTTGGGCTCAAATGTTGCTCCACCAAAGTTTCCATACACCAACACAGTCCAAGAGCTTCGGCCAGCAGGGGTTCCACAGCTATAGTATCCTTCTTGGACGCACTGGAAATGATTTTTTCCTCTGAATCCATGACACAAAGCCCCAAAAAAGTGTTACCATCCAGAAAGCATCCAGGATCAACGAAGGCTCGGGTGAGAGAGCTTCGACCAGAGTTCAAAACCTGCATATTTCTAAGACCAGATAAACATTTTGAAACAACAGCAGCATTAGACTCAGCCACAAAATCAGCAGCAGCCGCAGAAATTCTCAAAGGATTGGGCTGCACATTGTTGAAAATAGCATCATTCCGCACCTTCCTCATCTTCCAAAGCAAGACACAAAATAGCTGGGCACCCTCCACACTTCCACAGGTTAGACTCGAGAGCAGCCAATTAGCAAGATCAGCACTAGGTGGGGAGTGGCAGCCAAGGTTCGAAGAAAATAAAGTCAGTCTCAATAAATTACACTCCATAAACAAATGGTCATGTGTTTCGGCAGCATAGTGACACAAAGGGCGGGTAATATCAAGATGGATCCCTTTCTTGGCTAAATTTGATCTTGTTGGTAGAATAAGCTTGGAGAGTCTCCATAGGAAATTTCTAACCCGATTTGGGACTTTGGCTTTCCAAATCTCCTTCCAAAGGTTATCATTCACCGAGCTAGAGGAGCTAGGCCAATTTCTTTCCCGAATGATACAGAGACTATGATATGCGGACTTCACAGAGTAGCCACCATTCCTTTCCCACATTCACACATACCTATCATTTGGAAAACTCAAAGACAAAGGCACACTGATAATTTTGGCAGCCTCCTGATTATCAAAACACTGGAGTATAAGTGGCCTATTCTAGTCTCTCCTATCAAAATCAATCAAGTTAGAGACACAAGCATCCTCCTCCAAGGTATTAGAAGCCTTCCTTGAGGTAACCATAGAATCATCCCCCAGCCACCTATCCCTCCAAATTCTAGTAGTAGTGCCATTCCCAACTATCCACTTTCCTCCATCTTTGACAATATCCCTAGCACTCATGATGCTTCTCCAACCATAACTCGGTAGGTGACCCAGCTTAGCATCCATGAAGTTGCCATTTGGATAGTATTTGCTTTTAAGAACCTTTGTCAACAAGGAATTGTCCCCATTCACCAACCTCCAACATTGCTTCCCCAACAAAGCCAAATTAAAATCTCTGAAGCCCCTAAAGCCCAAACTGTAACACCCCATTCTAATAATCTTACTATTTAATAAAATCAGAGTTTTTTTTTTGAAAACAATATAAGAGAGTGCTACACTTACGCCATTTAATTAACAACTTCAAATTGCATGCTTCGGCTAAAAGCCACAAGATACATAGCACCATAAAATACCGGTTCAGTTCGCATCAACTAAGTACAGTCACTACCACAGCGGAAAAATATTAAGTTCGAAAACAAATCCAATACATCACCAATAACAGTCTAACAGTATAATTAGAAATAACACATAAACATAAGACGCCCCCCGGTGCTACGTATCAGAGCATGACACACTCTACCAGACGAAGGCATAAGGGTAACCTTCACTCGCTAGTACCTGCACGTTGCCGACATAAGAAGCAACATAAAAGCAGTAGGGTGAGTCTCTTTTCATAATTAATAACATACGGAATAAGCACCGCATGAGAAAAGTAACTAGGCACACCGATTCACAACAATGGCAGCAACCACATCAAAATTACAATTCCAAACGACACTACAAAATATATGGTTATGCATGAAATGCAACCCAAACTCCACGGGCACATGCATGTCGGATCCGTCACCAAACACAATTAGGCCGAAGCCTCTGCTCACCAATTAAAATTAGGCCGAAGCCTCTGCTCACCAATTATGCACATGGTTCATGAGATGCTATAGAAATGCACCACAACACACCACACAATTCATCAATTCACCATTTATTCAACTCACCATTTTATTCATATTCTCACCATTGTATTAATCAGCTCACCAATTAAAATTAGGCCGAAGCCTCTGCTCACCAATTACACCATAATACACTCACCAACTCAACCCACCACTCACACCAACACCAATTTCAATTAGGCCAATTTAGGATTTGACACAGCATAGGGAAAGTGAGTAAAAATTGCCATTTATACACTTGAACACCTCAGCCCAGAAACACCAGTAAAATAATCCATTTTTGCATAAAACCAGAACATTTGGATAGACACTGAAATTAGCTTCGAAACGCATTTTGAACCGTCAAATTTGGATAACCGAGTCAAAAGTTATGATTGAAACAAAATCGGAAAAATACTTAGACATTCTGAAACTGGCGCCCAGGCGCTGGGCGCCCAGGAGCAACACGGGATTGGCGCATAGGCGCTGGGCGCCCAGGAACAGCAACACTGGCCTGGCGCACTGGCGCAGGAACTGGCGCAGGGGAACACGGCGCCCAGGCACTAGGCGCCTAGTGAAAACACGCAAAAAAAACTCATTTGACTTCGAAATTAATTTTGTACGAGCCAAATACTCAGAATATGGGAACCCAGCAAAAATTTTGGCAAAATGTGACACGCCTCTTTGGCGCCTAAGGCCAGGACAGACCACAACTCCTATGACTCCAAAAATTATTTTACACGAGCCATTTATTCAGTGTATGAGAACCCAAAAAGAATTTTGAGAAAATATGCAACGCAATAGTGGCGCCTAGCACCAAAACTGGCAACACAGTGAGACAGGCGCAGGAAAAACTGGCGCAGGGAACACGGCGCCCATGCACTAGGCGCCTAATGAAAACACAGAATACAACTCTTTTTGTGGCAAAAATCATTTTACACGAGCCATTTTACTTGGACATGAAAACCAAAAGCCAAAATTGGCAAAACAATCACCAGAAAATTGGGGCCCTTGGCGCCCATGGCACAAGGCGCCTAGGGCCAAAACAGCAACAGACACAACAGTGGCAGCACAGCCCTTGGCGCCCAGCAGCAGGCACCTGGGACAGAATTCCAGCAACACACACACACACACCTAGGGCGCCTAAGGCTCCATCAATTTTTGAGTTCCTCTCAACATAAAAATACCAAATTAAATCCCCAATGCCAATTAATCATATGAACACTAGCCACCACATTTTCCACCAAAAATTTATTCAAACATAACACCAAACAATGGGCATGCACAATTCCTATTGTGTACAATTCAACACCAAATCAAACATATCTTTGCACCATTAAAATTTCAGCATAGCAACAACATCAAAACACACAATTCATTCATAGAGATCACCCTAGAACCTAACCCTAGACACTACTCATCACATAAGCTATTAAAGATAAAAAGAGGACCCCCTAACCTTATGGAAGTCGAAATTACTAGGCAAGGCTCCAAGGAATTGCAAGTCACCAACAAGCTTTCCCTCCTCCTTGAGTGCTCCACGAAATTCCTCTCCCTTCCTCTTGTAACCGCCGCCTCCTCTCTTCTCACTTTTTCTCTATTCGCTTCTTTTTCTTTCTTTTGGGTGGAATGAGCAAATTGAAAACTAACCCCCAAGACCCCTAAGTGAATCGAGTCCCATGACTAGCCAATGGGTCATGGGCTTACTCGTGGATCATGGGCCCCCATGCACCACCTAATTCGTGACAACTCCTCCTAAATAAATAAAATAAAATAAATTAAATCCTGAATTAGTTAATTAAATTAAATAAATATTGTAAGCCTTAAATAACTTAATTAAATAAATAATTAAATTATTTTGGGGCGTTACACAAACCTCCCTTATACTTGGGTCGAGATAGTCTTCCACAACTCATCCAGTGGATCCTACGGTATTCCTCATCAGTCCCCCACCAGAACTTAGCAAGCATAGAATCAATCTTATTGCAACAACTGATAGGCATCTCATAGCAACTGAGGATATAATTAGGAATAGCTTGAGTCACAGCCTTGATAAGAGTTTCCTTCCCAGCCCTAGATAAGCACTTCTCTTTCCACCCTTTCAATTTCTTCCAAACCCTCTCCATGACAAATGAGAAAATAACCTTCTTAGATCTTCCCATAGGGACAAGAAATCCAAGGTATCTTGACTGAGCATCCACTGCCTTTACTCCCATCATGTTACAGATATTTTGTTTTACATTTGGATGCACATTTTGGCTAAAGGATGCCTCAGACTTGTCAAGGTTAACCACTTGCCCCGAGGCCAACTGGTAAGTATGAAGAATATCAAGGATAGAGCTTGATTCCTCACTGTTAGCTCTTGAAAAGAGCAAACTGTCATCAGCAAAGAATAGATGAGACACTTCAGGAGCCTTTCTAGCAATTTTAACACCATGAATCTTTCCAATCTCCACAGACTTATGAAGCATACCTGAAAGAACATCAGCACACAAAATAAAAAGGTAAGGGGAGAGGGGGTCTCCTTGTCTTAGACCTCTGTGGGGGCAAAAAGGTGCACTAGGCTTCCCATTGATCAAAACCTGGTAGGAAACAGTTGACACACATTGCATAATCAAATGGATCAAGTGAGCCGGAAAACCCATAACATTAAGAATGTTCTCAATGAAACTCCACTCAAGCCTATCATAGGCTTTTGACATATCCAACTTGAGGGCCATGGTACCCTTCTTACCCTTCTTCTTCTTCTTCTTCAGCCAATGGAAGCACTCCTTGGCAATCAGGGAATTATCAGTAATAAGTCTCCCTCGAACAAAAGCTCTTTGTTCCATATCAATCACCTCCGGGAGAGTCACTTTGATCCTATTAGCAATAACCTTAGTAACAATCTTCATAATGACATTACATAGACTAATAGGCCTAAAATCCTTAGGAGAGCTAGGATTCTTGCACTTAGGAATTAGCACTATGTAGGTTCTATTAATCTCAAGAGGGTTACCTTGGTTGTTTAGAATATTAAGAACAATGGTCTAGACCTCCTCCCCAACAATGTGCCAATATTTCTGGAAGAAAAGCGCAGGAAGCACGTCGAGCCCAGGAGCTTTAAGAGGATGCATCTAACCAATAGCCTCCAACACCTCCTCAGAAGAGAACAATCTGCCACACCATTCCCTGTGCTCTTAACTCAACTTCCCTTGGACCACATCACAAATACTCTCACCATCCGTTGGATTAGAGGTAGAAAGAATATCATTGAAGTATTGAAGGAACACAACTTCCACCTTATCTTCACCCCTTCTCCACACCCCATTGTTGTCTTTAATCTTTCCTATGAAGTTTACTTTGTTCCTCTGGCTAGCCTTATTGTGAAAGAACTTTGTATTCCTATCCCCATCTTTTAACCACACAGCTCTACTCCTTTGTCTCCACACATAGTCTCCTGAATCTTGAGAAGCTCCTCATGTTGTTTCTCAGTAGACTTGTATCTTTGGATTTCTGCCACGGACCCAGACCACGTGGATGTGTCCTTTAAAAGCTTCTCCAACCTACAAATCATCTTCTTTATGGAACTCAAATTGTGACCTTCAAAGTCCTTGTCTAACCCCTTCATATGGCCCAACTTATCAACAACAGAGCTACCACCACAGTTCCAGTGTCTACAGATTAACTGCTCACAGCTAAGATCCGCTCTCCAGCTCTCCTCAAACCTGAAAATCTTAGCTCCCCTCCTTTTAGGCCTCCCATGGTTAGCCTGCAGCTGAATCAAAACCACAGCATGATCAGATCTGAATCTAGGAAGGTGACTACTTTTATAGGAGAGAAACGGTTGAGGGCATTATCATTTCCAAGGGCCCTATCCAGCCTAGCCTGAATATTATCATTCCCATTTCTACCGTTTGACCAAGTAAAGGGATAACCCTCAAAGCCCAAATCATGCAAGTTTAGGTCATCAATGGCCTGTCTCCCAATACTGAGTTGCTGTTGAGTTTTAGGATTTCCTCCTTGCTTCTCAGAAGCAGCAATAGTGTCATTCAAATCCCCCACACAAATCCAAGACCCAACCACAGAAGACCCAAGATTTCGAACCAACTCCCAATTTCCATTTATCCTGCTCAGTAGGATACCCATAAATACCCGAAAGGAACCAATTACCCCCGTCTTCATGATCCACCATAGCATAGTGAAAATGGTTTAGTGAGTAGGACACCACAGACAAGTTCACACTATCCTTCCAAAAAAGAGCAATCCCACCAGCTCTCTCCTGCCCACTACCAACACAATCAACAGCCAAACACGACTCAAAATCGATCCTCCTCCTAATAACCTCCACCTCAAAACTTTTGAACTTAGTCTCCATAAGGAAGACCTCCTGGGGATTTTCACTTCTTGTAAGCCTCAACAAGGCTCGAATTGCCCGAGGGTTCCCCTAACCCCCTGCAGTTCCACCTAAGCATTTTCATTGAGTGCGGTGGTGTTGGTCTTCCAACACCACCTCCTTGTTTGTGTCACCACTATCCACCATCTCCACATCCCCTTTCTTGTTTTTTGTCACCAACCCGCAATTCCTCCAAGTCACCCTCAGCCATCTCCACCTCAACAAGAGCTCTCTTACCATTATTCTTAACCTTGGCAGCTTGTCTTGGTTTCCTAGGAAGGTTTGGGCCAATTTCCTAGTCCACTTCCTCACCTTAGCCGCAGGTTTGGGATTATTAGAAGTTTCACCAAGGTGGAATTTAGTTGAAATAGCTACTGTGCCAAGAGTTTCTGCCACTTCCTCCACTGCCTTAGTAGTAGTAGAGTTGACCTTCAACCTAATATTCCCAAGGACTTCTTCATCTGAAACCACACTCCTTGTCACTTGATTCACCTCTTCATCAAGAATTTTCTTCTTCACAAGGGGGATCTTCCTTGCTAGTAATAGAAGGAGTAAAAAGAGATTTCCTACAAGTTCCCGAGCTAGTCTCCTTCTTGACTTCTTCAGTGAACTTTGGTAAAGGAGATGCCCTTAGCCAAGGTCCAAAAGCTTGATCTTTCTCCTCCAATTCCTTATACTCCTCCTCATCCCCGTCCACTGTTTCCTCACAGTCTTTCATTTGGTGCCCAATCCTACCACAAATGAAGCAGAAATTTGGGAGTCTTTCATATTTAAATCTCACCCACAAATTCACTGTAGTTCCCCTTTTAAGAGCCTCCTTTCCATCCATGTCTTCAAACACACCAATCAATCCCCCAATCTTCCTAGCCATATTCTCAGAGCATAATTTAAGGGGGTAAGTCATAGATTCTTACCCAGAACGACACCCTTGACAGCTCCAGATCCGAAAGTTGCTCTTCTCCAGAAATTTTCGACAAAATCAGAAGGTTCCTGTCGAAACTCCATGGTCCACTCTTGAGGACTCCACCCGCCTCCTTCCTCGACGAAAAACTGAACAAATAAAGATTCTTCTGAAGCTCCTGTATCTCGACCGAGTTCTTGAGACGCCAAGCTTGAACAATAGTTGATTTGAAAGCCGACACATTATAAGGGCTATCAGTCCAAATCTTCCCCACCAGAGTTCGATTGAAATTATCTTCGTTGCAGACATCCTCCTCCTCTGCCTTCATACACACTACTTCCTCCTCAGAAAGCTTCGAAATAGGTACCCGCTCCATTTCCAGAAAACTGAGGAACCACGAACGGGAACAAAGAAAACACACGCACTATGGCGGAGATGACTCAGACGAGAAGACGAGGCAGCTCGAAAGAGGGGAAAACCAGAACGAGCTGGGGAAATGAGCCAGAACAAGTCTGGGAGTAGCGCCACCACGTAACCCTAGCGGGGCAAGGGTTGGGAGAAATTTTCCATTATGTATGTCTTAACACAGGGATTAAATAGATCAAGTCACTCTTTAATATCTGAAACAATTTGAGCCCTTAAGTTGAGGTCGTCATCATCCATCCTATTAAAGAAATATGATGATAGGAATTTATAAATTAAGTACTTTAAGAAACAGTAAATTAATGCAACTCTAAAAAGTTAAAAGGCTTAATAATACCTAACAACTGACATCCGGTTGGATACTTCATTTTCAGTGTCATATATATAGACCTGAGCAAATTTTGGCTCTTTATCTGGAAGTGGAAGTAGACTACCAAGTTGATAGTTTTCACCATTTAACACAAAAATTGGAGGTCCACCACCATCATTATTCTTTGTATCAAACTTTCCACCCATAGAAGTAAAAGCAAACATGCTATTGAGTGATCGAATGTTTGCTAGAAAATATTTCCTTCTCTTGTCATGTTTATTAAACAAATCGTATAATCGTTGAGGAGTGCGTCTATAAAGAGTAAAAATGATCCTGCCTTGCTTAGAGCACAAAAAGAATCTTGGGAGTCGAGCTTTGAATTTCTTTTGAACCCTTTCTCCATACCACACCAAAGCACCACAAGACTGGCATACATATTCAGGATCTCCAATATCCCAATACAGAATATCATGAGCTACATTTAATGAAAGAGAGATATATTATTGATTAACATTCTATGATAGATCAAAATTATTGACAATATGTATATAAATAAGAATGGTGAGACAGTGTTTGGACAATACCAGTTGATGGAGAAATCAATGAAGGATTATAAGTAGTGGGCCGTGGAGGATTAGAGTGCACCTTAGCAGATTGTGCAGGTTGAAGTATTGCAGCTTTGGAAGTGCCACCATTAGATTCTGTGTTTTCAAGCACTGTACCCTGGGAAGTGTTGGAATTGTGTGAAGGGAGACCAATATCTTGTGTACCTATAGCATTAGAAGTAGTGGGCTGAAGAGGATTAGAGTGCATCTCAGCAGATTCTGTAGGTTGAAGTATTGCAGCTTTGGAAGTGCAGACATTAGGTGAAGTAAGACTAAAATCTATTACACCTATGAGATTAAAGAAATAATGATTGGTTAAAACCTCACAGGAGTTGAAGATTATTAACTATTGACTAGGTGATATTTTGATAATACTTGTTATTGAAAGAAGTCAAAGAGCATTATTGTTATGGACACAAAGAGCATGGAGATTCAAAACTTGGTACTTGGACCAATAACAAGAGGAAGAGCCAAAAAGATTAAAGAACAATTGGAAGCTTAAATGATTAATTTGCTTAATGATAGCAAATGTTCTAAAATTGTTCCTTGTCTTTTAAATGCTCTTGTAGTTGATATTTCATAGAAATTTATAATTGTAATAAGCCAAACATTTTTAGGCATGTTATTTCCCTTTCTTAGGAGCCTAATTGTGTAAGGCCTAGTTTGGGCTTGAATTTGGGCTTTTAGTTGTTATGTTTGTCTTTTTAGTGAGCCCACAACCTATTCTCTATAAATAGGTGTGGTTTGGCAAGTTGTAAGGAACCTTTGGTCATATTTTTAATTTGAGAGGAATTAGCATAAATGCTCTCTTTAGGGTTCTTCCTTGAACCATCTTTGGGATCTTATCAAGAGCTTAGGGTTTTTGTGGAGATACAAACATGAGGATCATCATCTTTCCATGAAAGATGTGGCTTCTCTTCACCACATAGATTCATTCATTGTCTTTCCATCTTTTCGATTTTCTTCCATTTCCTTGGTCTTTTCTATTTTTATTGTCTCGTTATTTCTTTGATTATGGAACGATCATTTGTTTTGAGTGAATTAGTAATAATAATTCACATCAATTATCAAGGTAGATTTGAACATATTAAAAAAGAATATTAGATATTATACTTGTAGTGTTATGTTTGTCTTTTTAGTGAGAATTGTCTTGATGTTATAAAATTTGTTTCAAATCATTTTCTGGAAATTCAAAAGCCAAGTAGCAAATTAAAAAAAGAGTGACAAAAAAAATATATCAAAAAAAAAAAACTTTCCGAGGTGCGAATAGAGCACGTGGCATAAAAAATGGTGTATTAGTAAAACGACTCTATTAAGGACAAAACTGTCCAAAACAACCCAAAAATTTCAGAAAAAATCTATAAAATTTCTCAACTCATTTTTGATCTTCTGAATTTATTTTGGAATTTTTGGTGTTCATTTGAGGTGTTGTTACCTAGACACACAAATATTACACTATTTTGTCTCTTCTTCAACTAGCGAGTCGGTTTTTGTCTTTTTGGCTTTCATTTGAGTGTGTTTTCTTTGTCATTGTTTCTTGCTTGTCTTTAAACTTCCTTAAGTTTTGTCTTGTCCTTTTTGGCCTCCTAGATGTTAATTTTTATTGCTTGTTTTGTCACAACTTCTCTAAGTTTACCACAAGCTTGATTAGCGATTTGATTGGTTCTTTTAAGAGCCCAAGAGTGACACTTAAAAAAAAAGCCAATTGAGTGACAAACACGAGTGACCATTATTGAGTGTAAACACTAGGGTGTGTGGAGAGGTCCTTTTTAATTTTTTTTTTTAAAAAATTGTTTTTCTTCTTTTTATTGTTCTATTATTGTTGTGATCTTGAATACTTGAATATGGGTGATTCTATACGTCATTCCCCAAGGACGGCTTCTCTTGTTGATCATTTGACTAGAATGATAAATGCTCAAACCATTGCATTAAATAATCAAGTCAATGAATTGAGAGAGGAATTTTTGCATCAAAGAGATACAAGGTCCAATCATGCGAGACATTCTCAAGATGATGAGTTTGATGATGAAACCGATAGAGAAAGAAGGCATGGAAGAAGGCAGAGGGGCCATGGTAGGCATCATAGAAACAATGGAGATGATAATAGAAGGCCAAGGGAAAGGTATGAGGGAGGAAAAATCAAGTTCCCATCCTTTCATGGCAAGAATGATGCTGATGCATACTTAGATTGGAAACTCAAAATTGATCAACTATTTGAGGCCCATGAAATTGAAGAAGAAATGAGGGTGAAACTTGCAACTTTGGAACTTAAAGATTATGCTTTGTTGTGGTGGGATCAACTTGTGAAAGATAGGAGAAGATGTGTTGCTAGACCACTTGAAGATTGGGAGGAGTTGAAAACCATATTGAGAAAAAGATATGTACCTTCACATTACACTAGGGAGCTCCAACAAAAGCTCCAAAGATTGAAGCAAGGAAACAAAAGTGTGGAAGACTATCACAAAGAATTTGAAACTTTGAGGATAACAGCCAACACAAAGGAGGATGAAGAAACCCTTATAGCTAGGTTCCTCAATGGCCTAAGCTATGACATAAGGGATGTAGTTGAACTACAACATTTCATGGACATAGAAGAGTTGGTCCACCAAGCCTCAAAGGTGGAGCAACAAATCAAGAGAAGAAGCAACTACAAGAAATACCTCATCCAAGGATTCCTCATCATGGAAGCATAAAGACTCCTCAACTTGGAAGGATAAGTACAAGAGGGAGGGTGAATCAAGCAAAGAGGCCACGAGGCCTAAGGAAGGTAAGTCTTCTAACCCTTCTAAAGAAAAAAATTCTTTTACTTCTACCACTTCTTCTCATTCATCAATGTGTTTTAATTGCTTAGGAAGAGGATAAATTGCATCTAATTGTCCAAACAAAAGAGTAATGATTTCTAAAAAAAAGATGCATATGAGTCCAATTCCTCATCATATTCCTCCACCTCACCATCTTCCTCAAGTGAAAATGAAAGTGGTTGTGAGTTGGCTCCCGCGCAAGGAGACCTTCTAGTGATTAGGAGAAACCTAGGAGTCAATGTGAAGGAAAATGATCAATCACAAATGGAAAACATTTTCCACACAAGATTCTCGGTGGAGGGAAATGTTTGCTCTTTAATAATTGATGGTGGTAGTTGTACAAATGTGGCTAGCTCTAGATTAGTCAATAAACTTTATTTGAAAACAACTAATCATCCTAGGCCATATAAACTTCAATGGCTTGTTGAAAATGAGGAAATTTTGGTGAAAAGCAAGTTTTAGTTTCTTTTAGCATAGACAAATATAATGATGAAATTATATGTGATGTTGTGCCTATGGAAGCCGGCCATATCCTTTTGGGTAGGCGTTGGCAATTTGATAGAATGGTAGTTCATGATGGTAAATATAACACCTTCACCTTTGTGCATAACAAACACAAAGTGACTCTTTTACCTCTTAGTCCCAAAGAAGTTGTCATGATCAAATCATTTTGAAACAAAAAAGGGAACAAGAGAAAAATAATGCTAAAGGAAAAACCATCTTGAATATCAATTCATCTTGTGCCGCGGATTCCACTCCAAAAGTGGAGAGTTTGTTTCTTAGAGAGCATGTGGGTAGGAAAACCTTATTGGCAAGACAACCTTTATATTTGTTTTATTGTAATGACTTGTGTTTGTCTTCTTCTCAAAAGGTTTCCTCTAATGCTTTGGAATGTCTATTGCATGCTTTTAATGATGTTTTCCCAAAGGATATACCTCAAGGCCTACCCCCTTTAAGAGGCATTGAGCACCAAATTGATTTGCTTCCAAGTGCTTCTTTGCCCAATAGGGCTCCTTATAGGAGTAATCCAGAACAAACAAAAGAAATAGAAAGACAAGTCCAAAAGCTTGTGAATAGTGGTTGGATGGGAAAGCCTAAGACCTTGTGCCATGTCGATCATCTTAGTCCCAAAAAAGGATGGATCTTGGCGTATGTGCACCGATTGTAGGGCCATTAATAACATCACAATTAAATATAGGTACCCAATACCTAGACTTGATGACATGCTTGATGAGTTACATGGTGCTTGCATTTTTTCCAAAATTTACTTAAAGAGTGGGTACAATCAAATAAGGATCAAAGAGGGAGATGAATGGAAAACCGCTTTTAAGACCAAATTTGGGCTTTATGAGTGGTTGGTCATGCCTTTTGGCTTGACTATTGCCCCTATCACTTTTATGCGTTTGATGAACCATGTCTTAAGAAATTTCATTGGAAAATTTGTTGTTGTGTACTTTGATGACATTCTCATATATAGTCTTAATATGCATGATCACATTGACCATTTGAGAAGTGAGAAGTTGTATGCTAATCTTGAAAAGTGTAGTTTTTGCAAAGATGAACTTACCTTTTTGGGATTTGTTGTGTGTGTACAAGGTGTTAAGGTTGATGAAGCTAAAATCAAGGCCATCAAGGATTTGCCTACACCAAAGTGTTTAAGTGAAGTGAGGAGTTTCCATGGCTTAACTAGTTTTTATAGGCGCTTTGTGCCTAACTTTAGCACATTAGCCACTCCTTTGAATGAAATTGTTAAAAAGAATGTGTCCTTTAGATGGGGAAGAGAGCAAGAAGAGGCCTTGAATGCTCTTAAAGATAAATTGATGAATGCCCCAATTTTAGCTTTACCCAATTTTGCAAAGACTTTTGAACTTGAATGTGATGCCTCCAATATAGGCATAGGAGCCGTGCTACTTCAAGAAGGCCATCCTATTGCCTACTTTAGTGAAAAGTTGAATGGCGCTAGTTTAAACTACTCCACCTATGACAAAGAGTTATATGCTTTAGTGAGGGCCTTACACACTTGGAAACATTATTTACTTCCCAAAGAATTTGTGATCCATAGGGACCATGAATCCTTGAAGTATCTAAAGAGCCAAGGAAAGCTTAACAAGCGACATGCCAAATCGGTAGAATTCCTTGAACAATTCCCTTATGTCATTAAACATGAAAAGGGGAAAGCAAATGTAGTGGCGAATGCTCTTTCCAGGCGATATGCATTAATCACCACCCTTCAAACAAGGTTATTAGGTTTTGACCATTTGAAAGAATTGTATGCATTGGATGATGATTTTGCCTCTCTTTTTAATGCTTGTGAACTTATGTCTCATGACTCATATTATAGACATGATGGGTATTTATTTAAAGGAAATCAATTGTGCATCCCTAAGTGTTCTTTGCGTGATTTACTTGCTGGGGAAGTGCATGAAGGGGGGGGGGGGTTAATGGGACATTTTGGGGAGCATAAGACTTTAGAGATGTTGCATGAGCATTTTTTTTGGCCTAAAATGAGGCATGATGTGCATTTGATATGTTCTAGATGCATTGTTTGTAAAAAAGCTAAATCCAAAAAGTTGCCTCATCGTTTGTACACTTCCCTCCCTATACCATCCTCCCCTTGGGTTGATTTGTCTATGGATTTCGTATTGGGTTTGCCTAAGAACAAGCATGGGCATGATTCTATATTTGTAGTGGTTGACCGTTTTTCCAAAATGACCCACTTTATTGCTTGCCATAAAGTTGATGATGTTTGTAACATTGCTAATTTATTTTTCAAGGAAGTGGTCAAGTTGCATGGGGTTCCCAAATCCATTGTATCGGATAGGGACTCAAAATTTTTAAGCCACTTTTGGAAAACCTTATAGGCTAAACTTGGTACTAAGTTTCTATTCCCTGCTACTTGCCACCCCCAAACGGATGGCCAAACTGAAGTAGTCAATAGGACCTTAGGTACCATGCTTAGGACCATTTTATACTCTAATTTGAGGGCATGGGAGGAATGCCTACCTTTTATTGAGTTTGCTTATAATAGAGTGCCTCATAGCACTACATCTTACTCTCCATTTGAGGTAGCATATGGTTTTAATCCACTAACCCCTCTTGATTTGATTCCTTTGCCCATATTGAGATAAAGGTTGAGCACTATGCTAAGAGTGCCAACAAAGGAAGGAGAAAAATGATTTTTGAACACAGTGATTGGGTTTGGATTCACTTTGGGTTTTGATGTAGGCACACATGAGAACCTAGAAGATATTGAAGATTCAAATTCGGGGTCGAATTCTTTTCAAGAGGGAGGGAATGTTATGGACACAAAGAGCATGGACACAAAGAGGGAGGGAAGATATTGCCAATATGTTGTGTACCTATAGCATTAGAAGTAGTGGGCTGAAGATGATTAGAGTGCATCTTAGCAGATTGTGTAGGTTGAAGTATTGCAGCTTTGGAAGTGCAAGCATTAGGTGAAGCAAGATTAGAATCTGTTACACCTATGGGGTTGAAGAAATAATTATTGGTTAAAATCGCACAAGAGTTGAAGAATACTAACCATTAATTATGTATATAACTGATAGCATTGAGGTGATATTTTGATAATACTTGTTTTTGAAGAAGTATTATCAAAATACTATAACTTTCTTTCTGTTTGAACATATTAAAAAAGAATATTAGATTGCATTAATCAAAATAGAATAGATTGATTACCAAGGACATTCACGAGTGAAGGAAGAGTTTCATGATGAAGAATGGCTGGTCTAAGAATGAATTTCCCTGGGCCAACATGTTGTGAAGAAGGCTTGATAAAAGGATGTTGTGTAGATGCATCTATAAGAGAGAGCAAAAGGTTAGAATATTAGAAACAAAATATAAAAATGCACCAAGAAAATGGATAAGCTGAATACCAAAGATATTGACATGTGAAGGAGTACTTTGATGATCAATGTTTCTTGGTCTAAGAATAAATTTGCCTAGCTTAAGAGGTCTGAAAGAAGGTTTGATAAAAGAATAGTGACTTTCCATATTGTTTGAAAGAATGAGAGACCATATTCTGTCAATACTGTGATTTGTTTTCTTGTATCCTCTCATTCTTCTATCCCCAAGAAAGACTAATAGAAAGCTAAAATAGAAAGAACATTGGGAAGAAAATGAAGCAAGATTGGAGAATAATAGCTGGTAGTGATTGAATGAGTAAAGAGAAGAGAGAAATTGTAATGTCTATACTGATTAGAAGAGAGGGGAAAGAAATTATAATGTGAATGTGATAATCAAATGTAAGGGAGAAGACATGTAGAGTGAAAGGAAGAAGAAAGAGCAAAAGGAGGATAATGTGATGTAGATGGTTATTGGTGGAAGAGAAGAGAGAAATTATAATGTCTATGTGGATGAGAAAAGATAGGAAAGAAATTATAACGCCAATGTGGAGTCAGCTGATGTAGATTTTCTTACTTGTGGACCCTCACAGACACCAACTCATGGAGGAAAAAGGTACTTCATTACTTTTACTGATGATTTTAGTAGAAAAGTATGGATATACTTAATAAAAACAAAAGATGAGGCTTATAAGACATTTGTAGAATGGAAAAAGAGAGTTGAAACTCAAAGTGGTTTAAAGGTAAAAGCACTTAGGACTGACAATGGCCTAGAATTTTGCAATGAAGAATTCAATAACTTTTATAAAGAAGAAGGGATATACAGAAATCTAACTGTGAGAGATACTCCACAACAAAATGGAGTAGCCGAGAGACTCAATAGGACACTGTTGGAGAAGGTGAGATGCATGCAGTCATGTGCCAAGCTTCCAATATCCTTTTGGGGTGAGGCAGTGCACACTGCATGCTACCTAATCAACAGGAGCCCTTCTACAGCTCTGAATTTTAAAACACCACAAGAGATATGGACAGGTAAGGCACCCGACTTCAGAAATTTGAGAATTTTTGGCTGTCCTGCTTACTTCCATGTGAGTGAAGGAAAATTGGAGCCAAGATCGAAGAAGGGACTTTTTATGAGGTATCCTGATGGTGTGAAGGGTTACAGGATTTGGTCAAGTGATGAAAGGAAATGCATCATTAGCAGATATGTCATTTTTCAAGAGTCTAAACTAACTGAAACCAGTAACAGCAGTGAGACACTAGAAAAGCAAGACAAAAGTGAGGAATTCAAACTTGAGGTGGAGTTGAAAGATACTCAAATAAAACCTAAAGCTACTGGAGTTAATCAAGAAAATCATGAGAATCAATTGGATGAAATTGATCATGCATCAGATACTGATGAGGATGGTGAAGCTGATGAGGAATACCCGTTGTTCAGAGACAGAGAAAAGAGAGAAATAAGACCACCAAGGAGATTTGGATATGAGTCAAACACAACATATGCACTCAATACTGTTGAATGTCTTATGAATGATGAACCAGAAACTTATCATGAAGCTATGACTAGCAAGCATCACAAGGAGTGGCATGCTGCAATAACAGAAGAAATGAATGCCTTACACAAGAACAAGACTTGGAAACTAGTGAAGAAACCTACTGGTGTAAAGCTTGTTGGATGTAAGTGGATATTCAAAAGGAAAGAAGGTAACAGTGATTCTGATCCTCCTAGATTCAAAGCTAGATTAGTGGCTAAAGGGTACACTCAAAGGGAAGGAGTGGACTACAATGAATTTTTTCTCCAGTTGTTAAGCACACTTCAATAAGAGTGTTGCTTGCTCTTGTTGCTCGTCATCAACTTCAACTTGAGCAGATGGATGTTAAATCTGCCTTTCTTCATGGAATTTTAGAGGAGAAAATCTACATGACACAACCCAAAGGGTTTGAAGATAAAGGACAAGAAAACCTAGTGTGTCTATTACAAAGATCCTTGTATGGATTAAAGCAATCCCCAAGGCAATGGTACAAGAGGTTTGATAGTTACATGATTGACATAATGTTCAAGAGAAGTAACTATGATAGTTGTGTTTATTACAAACAACTAGAAGATCATAGCTACATCTACTTGCAATTGTTTGTAGATGACATGCTTATAGCAAGCAAGAGTCAACATGAGATAACTATACTCAAAGAGCCGTTAAAGCAGGAATTTGAGATGAAGGACATAGGGAAAGCAAGGAAAATACTTCGAATGGAGATAAAAGTCATACCTGATGGTCAAGGACTCTGTGTAACTCAAGAAGGGTACTCAAGGAGAGTCCTTGAGAGGTTCAATATGAATGAAGCAAAGCCTGCTAACATTCCTATTGGCACTCAGTTTAAATTGTCACTAAGTGATTGTCCAGAAACTGAGGAAGAACAAAGACAAATGGATAAAATCCCTTATGCTAGTGCTGTAGGTAGCCTCATGTACTCAATGGTATGGACTAGGCCTGATTTAGCCTATGCATTGAGCCTGGTTAGTAGATATCTGTCTAAACCAGGAATGCAGCATTGGCTTGCTGTTAAACATATATTGAGGTACCTAAAGGGCAATACAAAGCTAGGAATCAATTACAACAAAGGTGACCAAAGGTCAGGTGGAGTAATTGGATATGTTGATTCTGATTTTCCTGGTGATAGGGACAAGAGAAGATCCCTAACAGGCTATGTTTTCACGCTTCATGGAAATGCTGTCAGCTGAAAAGCTTCCCTGCAACATGTTGTAGCATTGTCCACGGCAGAGGCTGAATACATAGGCATCACAGAAGCAATGAAAGAAGCCCTATATATGGTTAAGAAGAATTGTGAATGAACTTGGAGAAAAACAAGACCATGTCAAGCTACTTTGTGAGAACCAGAGTGCCATACACCTATGTAGAAATCAATCTTTTCATGAAAGAACGAAGCACATAGACACTAGATTGCACTGGATCAAAGACATTGTAGCTGGAGGTAAAGTCCAAGTCCATAAAGTTCATACTGCTCACAATGCAGCTGATTTCATTACGAAGGTAGTACCACTAACCAAGTTCAAGCATTGCTTGAACTTGTTGAATGTTGATAAAGGCTAAGAGGATGGTTGGACTAAGTAGTTGCTGTGTTCCAGATTTTTGAACCTTCATGTGTATGCCAAGGTGGAGATTGTTGTATTGTGGCATACACTTGGCGCCATATCCATGTGGTTCTATAGTGATCCTCGTGGTTCTATAGCGATCCTTTTGGTTCTATGGCGCTCATAAGACTCCAAATCCTGCTTAACTTGGCAAGTCAGTTATGACAGTTAAGGCAGCTAGATGGTGGTTTTGACAAGCTGTTATTCAGTTCTAGTTTGTTAGATTCCTTCATGTATATAAGTCCTCTTGATCATTGAGAGAGGCAACGATTTGCAAAGGGTTTTGTGTGGAGTGAAACACGGGACAAGAAGGGAATAGGGAAGAGAGGGGGAAACACATTGGGTTTCTCTAAAGATTGTATCATTTTCCCTATTAAGAAAGGTTCAATGAAGATGGAACTAAGCAATTGCTTAGTCCCCCAGATGTAGGCATCTTTGATGCTGAACTGGGTGAACAAATCCTTTGTGTTCTTGTGTTTATTTCAATTCAGTTTTTTCACTTTCGTTTTGTTTCAAATTGGATTCGCATTTCGTGTTGTTTGATTTCGCAATAGGTGTTGTAATCACAACAAGACTCCACAGAGGCATCAGGTGAACCAATTAAGTCCTGGGCTGGCATACCGAGAAAATTGCTAACGGCTCGATCGAAAACTACCAAGGTTGTAGAGGCTGTTCCATCGATTACGTTCAGCTCAACCTTGTACCTATACATAAACAACAATGAAAAAGCAAAGTATAAGAAGACTATTAATGTAAGTTGTACTTGAAGGCTAAAAACTATGTAAAAAAATAAGAATGACAACACAACCTGGGAACTCCAGTGACCTTGCGTTTGCACTCCTTGCAAAAGAACTTAGGTCCAACCTTGACAACTTTTCGATTACACTTTTGGCATGAATTGTAAAATCACCCAGTAGTCTCAATTTCAACAACTTGAGCAAGGATAGCAGCAAAACCGGCCTAATTTTAATGTTGTTTTTTAGGAAAAAGTTAATAGATTGCCAAATGAATAAATATTCAAAAACTAAATAGAATGGCTTACACTTGTAAACTCCAAAACCTCAGATGTGAAAATTAATTGATTGCTAAATGAACAAATATTTAAAAATTAAATAGAATGGCATGGCTTACACTTGTAGCCTCCAAAATTTCAGATATTGTTTTGTAGGGAGTCTGCATGAAATCATTGTTGAGTCATTATTATATGATAATTTTCATTCAGTTTGCAACCAAAATGTCGGTGGTTTATTGTTTGATTCAGCCAATTGCTAAGGGTTTTAGCATAATTTTAGTTTTTTGTAATAAGTGTGGAGCTGTAACAAAATGTATGAAAAACCTTCAATTTGATGTGGCGTTTACTAGCGAACCAGACACTTGCCTAGTGACGAAACGGAGAAAAGTGTTGCGCCCGAAGAAGTCCCCGAGGGAGAACCTTCCTCGTTTACAACTTTTCTAAAAAATAATGAAGCCGCCACCAATATTTATTAAGGAAAATATTAGGAAAACCTTTTATTGGAAAGCAAGTGGTCTTGCGAAACTAGAGAAGAGGGTTCGGGGGTCGGTTACGCGCGGGGAAGGTATTAGCACCTCACACGTCCTCTCTACTGAGAGGGAACCTTTAATTAAATGTGTGGTTTTAAGTGTTGATTTGAAAAATATCTAATTTGCCTCTTTATTTCTTATTGAAAATGAATTAAAGAACTTAATAAAATTTTTATTTTTGGCGAGAAAGGAGGAAAAAGGGTTTTTAGAAAGAAGTGCTTGACGGGACATGGCCCGCTCCTACGTATCTCCCTGGTGCGATGGAGAATTCAAAGCTACGTAGTTCTGGTTTCTTTTTTTTGAAAGGTTTTTGTTTTTTATCTTGTTTAGTTTTGAAAATCAAGCTTTCATGATGATCAATTGAGCAAGGGCTCCAAGCGATCACCACTAGCACTCCATTGTTAATAATCATGCAAGCGAAGGCTTCGCAAGACTACTAACAAAGTTTTTGATTTAGTGAAAATCTTTAGGAAAATTAGGCATTCATGATGATCAATTGAGCAAAGGCTCCAAGTGATCCCCACTAGTACCTCGTTGTTAATAATCCTGCAAGCAAAGGCTTCACAAGACTATTAACAAAGTTTTTTGATTTATGAGAAATTATTTTGTCTTGAAGAAAATTAAATAAAAAAAAAACGAGAATGGAGGTGAAATGGTAAAATAGGGTGTTATTAGTCGCAGGGGGTTGTATAGTTAATAGCAGGTGTAAAAAGGAAGTCCAGTTCGCATCTGAGGGCCCAGTATGCGAAACTGGGCTTAAGTGAGGGAGGGGTGTACGCGTGAATTGGAGGGGTGCAAGTGTTAATCTGATATTAAAAAAAATAAATAAATAAAAACCCTAACTATATAAAGCCAAACCTAAAAAACTAAACCTAATTCCTAAATTCTCTCCCCCTCAGCGCGCCGCATTCCCCACCCCCAAATTGCTCAACCCTAAAAAAATTTCTCTCTTTCTCCTTGCTCCTTGCTACGGCCGATCTCTCCCTTTTCCTCACCCCATCCTAAACTCATCTCCTCTCTCCGCCGCGCCACCCTCCACCGTACCCTCACTCCCTCTCTCCTTCTCCATTTCTCCACCAAACCCCCTATCGTTTTCTACCTCCTTACCGCCGCTAATGGCGAAAATAGGGAGAGGGCCGTGGTGTTGTTGGTGTACTGTGCGTGGTTGGGGTGGATCGGTGGTCGTATGGGCGCGGTGAAGACAAAAGCCTACAGGCTTCGATGGAGGTACTGGTGATGAGAACGCACAACCTTCGATGACGGGGCTTACGACGCTGCTATGGTCGCCGAAGGTGTTTTACGGCCAACAACCACCATCTACGGTGGCCGGAGATTACGAGGTGAGTTCTACTATTTTTTTTATCTTTATCTTCTATTTCTAATCGTATTTTGCTACTGTTTCTGGTGTTAAGATTGCTTGCTTTCCTAAAGTTCTAATTTTTCTAAAACTAACTGAACCTATTTCAAATTAAGCCCTCATCCCAGTTTCATTTTTTAAGAAACACTGATTTCAAACCCTATTTTCTACTCCAATATGTTATATATTTACAGCATCAAGTTGCTAAAATCTAATCTGTTCGTACTACCTATATACTTACACTATTGATTTGTTCACATATTTTCAAAAAAAGGAGACCTAAAACTTTCGCAACATTGATATCCATAACAAGAAAAACACATGCTTAACCCATTACAGTTTTGTAACTACTCTGACTAATAAACTAAAATGACTTTTTAAAACTAGGCTTAAATATGTTTTAGGCCCCTGCAAATATAGGGTGTTTTGGTTTAAGCCCCTGCAAAAAAAAAAATTTGTTAAAAGCCCTTGCAAAATGAAAAATTTTGTTATAAGCCCTTCTCAACATATCCAGCAATCATAGCATTCCATGTTAAGGCTAACATTTTAGTCATAGAAGGGCTTATAACAAAATATGTCATTTTGCAAGGGCTTTTAACAAAAAATTTTTTTTGCAGGGGCTTAAACCAAAACACCCTATATTTGTAGGGGCCTAAAACATATTTAAGCCTTAAAACTAACTAACTTTACCAACCTATTTTCTAGCCTCAGAAATTTCTCCCTATTACTGCTCTGTTACCGAAAGCTTCTGCCTCTGGATTTTTTGTTACTTTGTGACTAGTGTTTCAGCGTGGAAACCCTAATCTTTTTTGCTTCTGAATTTTCTCTGTATTTCTGTGTGTTACTGTTGACCTCGAAAATCGTGTCCTGCTACTGCTGTTTGACTGCTGATTTATACTGCATTTTTAGGTTTAGGCATTGATTGTATTTTGACTGGGCTTTGAATATTTTTTCAGGTTTTGGATCCAGGCCCAGCAGCAGCTGTAGCAGCTTGGAGTGCTGCTAGGAAACCCTAATATCTGCTCTATGACTTGTATTTTCGGATCTGGCCATTTGGGCCTTTTTTGATGTAATTTATTGTATTTTTTGGACATTTGGACTCCTAAACACCATTAAATTGTAAATAAAAAAAATAGAATTTTTTTTGACATTTTTGGACTATATATTGCCCCAAATAAATTAAAATAGACAAAGTAAAAATAATAAAAGAAATCGGGCCAAATACAAAAGTGATATCGGACCCAACTAGACGAGTGCGTGAGAACGAGGCCCAAATAGAATAAATAAGCCCGTTGACCACTAAATGCTAAAATTATCTCAGAATCGCGTTCTTAAGCCCAAATTGAAACGACAAGCCCAATCGCGAGAAAAATAACTTTGTTAGTCCCAATTAGGTTCGACTTAAATCCAAATACGAAGATTAAATTGAAGAACGCACGAAACGATCGATCATTCGCGTGCATGCCTAATTTAAAACAACGATATTTCGATTTAGTTGAACAGGGTAATTGAAATTGGCTAGGATTAGTAACTGAGACGCCATACTGATAATTCTCGTAATCACGCGACTTCAAAACACAATTTAAGTAAAAATAAACGACTAAAACTAGAAAAGGAAGACGGACAAAATTGGGGTATAACAAAAAGAAGAAAGGAAAAAGATTAGACAGCCTTCGCACCAAGCAGCCAGAACGATCGCGCCACGACCAAACTTTCTGGAGAAAGTTGTAACACCCCTTTTCTACCCCTTAATTTACACGTCATTATCAGAGTATTTTCATTTTCGAAAATAATATTTAATTAGTAGAAAACAAATGTCACATATTCATTTATAAAAACTCATCGCCTGCACCATTAAAATTTGTGCAACAACGCAATCGTCATAAAAGTTAAACTTCAAAATAATCTCATCACAGCGGAAATAGCAATAACTCACCAAAGTCGCTCAAACACGTCTCAAAACATCAATAAAATCATTAAACAGCTAGTTAAATAATTTATCAACTTCAACCCCGCCCCTTAGGTGCTACAATATCAGAGAGCGACTCAAAACATCCCAACAGCTAATCAAGAAGGCAGCAGGACCTTCACTCGCGGTTACCTGCAGCGTTGCCACGACAGAGCAACATTCCAAGCAGAAGGGGTGAGAATTTCAATAAAACATAATCAAGTGCATAATAGAGAATGAGAACAAGCAATCACACAACATCATCACACAACATCATCATCATCACCACGCCACTATCACCAACACCAGCTCAAACCACGAACAATAACAACTCACAGTCATGATTATGCATGTAAATGCAACCCACACCTGGGTATATGTATGATGGTACCATACTCGTCACAATAAGAGGCCGAAGCCTATTCGTCGCAAGAGGCCGAAGCCTATTCTTCACAATATGCACATGCTATGAGACTCTATGGACACATGTGCAATTCACCACAACACTCACCTGGAGTACTCATCATCATCGTCATAAAACACTCATAGAGTGTATTCGTCGCAATTCATCACAATCACGTTACAACATCATTATAATCATACTCATAGAGTATATTCGTCACAATCATCGTAATCACATCACATAATCATCATCATCATCGTCATCATCATCACAATTAATTCACATCATCATCATAAACATCACATTCAAAATTGGAGTAACACGCCTTTAAATTTAAGCAACAGTACTCTTAAGTTTGAGAGAAACGACACACTTTAATTTGAAAAACCAGCACCTTTAACTCAAGAAAATAGCACCTTAAATTGAAGAACACAGCACCTTCTTTTAAAAAACACAACACCTTTAGTTGAAGAACACAGCACCTTTATTTCAAGAAAACACCACTCCTTTAATTGAAAGTGGCACCACATTTAGATTTAGGAAACACCACGTCTTAATTATGGAAAGCATCACCTTTGGTTAGAAACGTCTCTTCTTCATGCTTAGAAAACATCGCACTTAAACGGAGAAAACATCATAATTCCATAGCGGAAAAAATCACATTTAGTTTAGAAAACACCACGTTTTAATTTAGAAAACATCACATTTTTAATAGTGGAAACATCTCATTTTTGTGGAGGGACATCACATTTAAATCGTGAAAAACCTCACATTTTGATAGTGAAAACACCATATTTTTATTGGGAAAACATCACATTTGAAAATTGAGAAAACAGTGTGAAAACAGCAACAAAACAGGGTGAAACAGCAGCTCGCGCTTGAGGCGCGAGTGAGGCGCGACTGGGGCGCGAATGGACCCAAAAATTATTGTCTCAGCGCACCGTGATTGCGCTTGGGGCGCGAGATCAGCGCAGGTGCACGCGACTCAGCAGAAACAGTATTTAACGCGCAGAAATGTCTATAACTCGAACAATTCATCAACATCATCACAGTTCATCAAACATCAACAATTCTTCAAACTATCATCAACATCGAAGCACAAAATTACACATGACACATCATCAATTCATCAAACAACATCACCATCATTCAATTCTTCATCAATACTACACCAATTAATCTCAATTTCACAACAACATCAAAAATTCATCCAACAACATCAAATTCATCAATAACATCAAATTCATCAACATCAACGAAAATTCATCAACAACATCAATTCATTAATAACATCAAATTCATCAATGACAACCCAATTCATCTCAATTACATCAAAACACCCAAAACCCCACAAAACCCCAATTACATACCTAATTATATTAAATTGAAACGCTCACCCTTACCTCTTAAACGTAAGCTCCGTAGAAGAAGATTGAAGACACCAAAGAGTAAGTACAGCAACACAACGAGCAAAGCCTTGGAATTCCTCCCTCCAACTCGCGAAAACCCTAACCCTTAGCTTTGGGAAGATCCAATTTCGTTCTCACCTCCCCTGGCTTCTAACTTAGGAACTGCTCTCTTATCGAAGCCCTCTGAAATATGAGAAGAACGCAACAAACCGCGTCACAAACAGAGTTCTAGAGAGAAAGTTATGCTCAAAAGAGTGAAAATGGGTAAAAATGACCCAATCTGCGCAAAACGCTGCATAAATAGCAGACTCGCGCGCGTCTTGCGCTCGGAGCGCAACTGCAGCGCGAACAGACAGCAACCATACGTGACTTGCGCGCGGAGCGCGACTGCAGCGCCAGTCACGCGCAAAACACCCAACACCTGCTTCGGCGAATTAATTAAAATAGCAAACGACATCGGATTTTAACAAATGACCACTCGTTGGAAAGCTCTCGGAGTGTAGTTTCTATCTATGATTTTTAATTTCCAAAATATGTAACCATTTGGTACAGATTTTCAATATACTACAATGAGGTACCAAACTTGGACAGAACTTCTTACTCAACTTGCAACCAAACTTCCTTTCTCATTTCTTAATGAAATTTGATGAAACCAGTGCCTACTTTGTAGGGAATTCAGTCTACTTTCCAACTAAACAAGAACCATACAAAACGGAGTTCAATTGAGAATGCAAAACCTGCAAAACCGAACCTCAATTCTAATCATTTCTACCATGGTTCCCATGCCAATAACTCTCTAATTTCTTCAATCATTCTACCAATTCATCTCAAAAATAGATTTTAATAAAATTGGGGCGTTACAACTCTCTCCCACTTAAAATATTTTCGTCCTCGAAAATTTACTCCGACTCACGAGACAAAACCCAATCTTCTTGTCACCTCTAACCATCCTTGTCCGTCATCTATCGTATACTTAGCATCAGACCAAACACCCTTCTCCACATTTTTACTCTTAATTAGCTGTTCTAATCTGTAGGTCATCAAAGTCCTACTCAACCACTCAAACACCTTGACACTTCACTTAGGCAACTACACCTCATCATCACTCACCTCTACAACTACCTCGGTTACATCTACTTCGCTTCACCACCACTCTCCTTGCCACCCATACGCTGCACTTAGGCACTCTATGCTTCAACCACACTAGCTTCTTCATACATCTACACTTAAGCTTATATTCACCACACTTCAACAGCTACACTTAGGCTTATATTCACCACACTCCAACAACTACACTTAGGCTTATCACCTACGCACAACACTTCACCTCGACACTATGCCCAACATGTAACTTCGACACACATGCCCTTCGACGTACACATTCCTTCGACGCACACCCACACTTCGACACATTTAACCTTCGACTCACACGTTCGACACCTACATACTTCGATAACACTGCAACACTACACTTCGTCACACTTATACGTCGACTTCCATATATTTCGACACACCTTTAGTCAGGTAACTACGCCTCGGTTCCTATGTCACCTTACACACCTAACCTTCATCTCTTCTCGTTTCTTTGGTCCTCACACTATGATCGAACTTAGCTACGATTACAACACACATTCACTTGAAATTTGTGCAACACCCATTAAAGTACTTCAACGAAAGTGACAACACCAACAACAACATCTTTGCACTGAGAGTTCCTCAACTCCCATCCCTCTCCTAGGTCTCTCATAGGGCCGACTCATCAACAACACATCATAACTTCAGCAAGGTGAAGCACACACCACAACAATCACATCAATCACAATTAATTACGCGACTCCTTCGTCAATAAAGGACTAAGTCAACGTCCATAGGGACCAAACGACACATAAAATCGAGACAGCAACCTCTCAAAATACAGTAACAGTACTAAAGAAAAATAGGAAAGCAGCCCTTTTAAATTTTACGAAACGACAGCACTTGATTCAAGAGAACATCATCTTAATATTAAGAACTCGGCACTTTAAATTATTAAGAAAACAACACGCTATGTAAACAGCACATTTAATTTGAAGAAAGCAGCACTCTAAATATAAGTAGATAGCACCATTTAGCTTTAGGGGAAACAACTCTTTCAACTGTAAGCAAACAGCACTTTAGATCGTAGAAAACAGCACACTTTAACTTCAAGAAAACAACATTTTTAATTGAAGAAAAACAGCATCCTTAATTCAAGAAAATAACACCTTTCATTGAAGAAGACAGCACCTATTGACTTAAGAAAACATCACTTTTAATTGAGGAAAACAGCACCTACAAAAACAGCGCTTAAGACAAAACTGCGCATAGAAACAGCATGCAAAACCGAGTGAATAACAGCAACCCATTTACTTGTAAATACAGTAGCTCATATATCTAATTTAAACAATGAAACAACAACACCTTTTCAACATAAAAACAGCTTACTATTATTTTCAAAAACAAACAGCACTTTAAACAATGTAAAAACAGCACACCATTGTTGCCAAACAAAACGGCAACTCGAAACAGTGTAAAAACAGTACACTATTTATTTTTAAAACAAAACAGCAACACATACACACGCACCCACCGGGACATCTCCAAAATGACGCGTGCAAAATAAAACCACTCGAGCCAAAATATTTAAAATTGAATTTGGGCACGCAAACGCAAAAGATGGCACGGTAAAATATACTCCGAACTCGAAGTTTACACACAATTAGAATTTGGCGCCTATACACCCGTGGGGATGTATAGAATACATACTTTCAAAACATTTAATTTTCTTTTTAAAACGTCTCAACTCATTGTATTCACACATCAAAACATACAAATTAATTATTAAAATTTATAACACATCATACTCCTCATCTTAATTCAACCTCAATCATCATCAAACATCAAGGCACGAAATTACACGTGACAACATCAACATCACAACTCATCACAATGTACTCAATTCCTCATCAATTTTACACCTACTCATCAAATCACAACAATACTAAAAATACCCAACGGCAAACAAACAAAATTCACCACAAAGTCTTCGTCGAAAATCGACGAGAGACACAGAAAACACACCCAGCAACACATTACAGTCATACACAAAGTACTCAGAGTAAACACACACATAGCAGCAATAAGACACTAAGCAGCGCCAGTATCAACAATAGCAGTCATACCGTCTGACCAATTTAGCTAATCACTGCAACACAAATTATGGTTAGAACGAGTACCAAGACTCGAGAGATAGCTAGACTCGACACTGGACAACTTGGCCGGACAGACCGAACTGCTCTGATACCACTAATGTAACACCCCTTTTCTACCCCTTAATTTACACGTCATTATCAGAGTATTTTCATTTTCGAAAATAATATTTAATTAGTAGAAAAGAAATGTCACATATTCATTTATAAAAACTCATCGCCTGCACCATTAAAATTTGTGCAACAACGCAATCGTCATAAAAGTTAAACTTCAAAATAATCTCATCACAGCGGAAATAGCAATAACTCACCAAAGTCGCTCAAACACGTCTCAAAACATCAATAAAATCATTAAACAGCTAGTTAAATAATTTATCAACTTCAACCCCGCCCCCTAGGTGCTACAATATCAGAGAGCGACTCAAAACATCCCAACAGCTAATCAAGAAGGCAGTAGGACCTTCACTCGCGGTTACCTGCAGCGTTGCCACGACAGAGCAACATTCCAAGCAGAAGGGGTGAGAATTTCAATAAAACATAATCAAGTGCATAATAGAGAATGAGAACAAGCAATCACACAACATCATCACACAACATCATCATCATCACCACGCCACTATCACCAACACCAGCTCAAACCACGAACAATAACAACTCACAGTCATGATTATGCATGTAAATGCAACCCACACCTGGGTATATGCATGATGGTACCATACTCGTCACAATAAGAGGCCGAAGCCTATTCGTCGCAAGAGGCCGAAGCCTATTCTTCACAATATGCACATGCTATGAGACTCTATGGACACATGTGCAATTCACCACAACACTCACCTGGAGTACTCATCATCATCGTCATAAAACACTCATAGAGTGTATTCGTCGCAATTCATCACAATCACGTTACAACATCATTATAATCATACTCATAGAGTATATTCGTCACAATCATCGTAATCACATCACATAATCATCATCATCATCGTCATCATCATCACAATTAATTCACATCATCATCATAAACATCACATTCAAAATTGGAGTAACACGCCTTTAAATTTAAGCAACAGTACTCTTAAGTTTGAGAGAAACGACACACTTTAATTTGAAAAACCAGCACCTTTAACTCAAGAAAATAGCACCTTAAATTGAAGAACACAGCACCTTCTTTTAAAAAACACAACACCTTTAGTTGAAGAACACAGCACCTTTATTTCAAGAAAACACCACTCCTTTAATTGAAAGTGGCACCACATTTAGATTTAGGAAACACCACGTCTTAATTATGGAAAGCATCACCTTTGGTTAGAAACGTCTCTTCTTCATGCTTAGAAAACATCGCACTTAAACGGAGAAAACATCATAATTCCATAGCGGAAAAAATCACATTTAGTTTAGAAAACACCACGTTTTAATTTAGAAAACATCACATTTTTAATAGTGGAAACATCTCATTTTTGTGGAGGGACATCACATTTAAATCGTGAAAAACCTCACATTTTGATAGTGAAAACACCATATTTTTATTGGGAAAACATCACATTTGAAAATTGAGAAAACAGTGTGAAAACAGCAACAAAACAGGGTGAAACAGCAGCTCGCGCTTGAGGCGCGAGTGAGGCGCGACTGGGGCGCGAATGGACCCAAAAATTATTGTCTCAGCGCACCGTGATTGCGCTTGGGGCGCGAGATCAGCGCAGGTGCACGCGACTCAGCAGAAACAGTATTTAACGCGCAGAAATGTCTATAACTCGAACAATTCATCAACATCATCACAGTTCATCAAACATCAACAATTCTTCAAACTATCATCAACATCGAAGCACAAAATTACACATGACACATCATCAATTCATCAAACAACATCACCATCATTCAATTCTTCATCAATACTACACCAATTAATCTCAATTTCACAACAACATCAAAAATTCATCCAACAACATCAAATTCATCAATAACATCAAATTCATCAACATCAACGAAAATTCATCAACAACATCAATTCATTAATAACATCAAATTCATCAATGACAACCCAATTCATCTCAATTACATCAAAACACCCAAAACCCCACAAAACCCCAATTACATACCTAATTATATTAAATTGAAACGCTCACCCTTACCTCTTAAACGTAAGCTCCGTAGAAGAAGATTGAAGACACCAAAGAGTAAGTACAGCAACACAACGAGCAAAGCCTTGGAATTCCTCCCTCCAACTCGCGAAAACCCTAACCCTTAGCTTTGGGAAGATCCAATTTCGTTCTCACCTCCCCTGGCTTCTAACTTAGGAACTGCTCTCTTATCGAAGCCCTCTGAAATATGAGAAGAACGCAACAAACCGCGTCACAAACAGAGTTCTAGAGAGAAAGTTATGCTCAAAAGAGTGAAAATGGGTAAAAATGACCCAATCTGCGCAAAACGCTGCATAAATAGCAGACTCGCGCGCGTCTTGCGCTCGGAGCGCAACTGCAGCGCGAACAGACAGCAACCATACGTGACTTGCGCGCGGAGCGCGACTGCAGCGCCAGTCACGCGCAAAACACCCAACACCTGCTTCGGCGAATTAATTAAAATAGCAAACGACATCGGATTTTAACAAATGACCACTCGTTGGAAAGCTCTCGGAGTGTAGTTTCTATCTATGATTTTTAATTTCCAAAATATGTAACCATTTGGTACAGATTTTCAATATACTACAATGAGGTACCAAACTTGGACAGAACTTCTTACTCAACTTGCAACCAAACTTCCTTTCTCATTTCTTAATGAAATTTGATGAAACCAGTGCCTACTTTGTAGGGAATTCAGTCTACTTTCCAACTAAACAAGAACCATACAAAACGGAGTTCAATTGAGAATGCAAAACCTGCAAAACCGAACCTCAATTCTAATCATTTCTACCATGGTTCCCATGCCAATAACTCTCTAATTTCTTCAATCATTCTACCAATTCATCTCAAAAATAGATTTTAATAAAATTGGGGCGTTACAACTCTCTCCCACTTAAAATATTTTCGTCCTCGAAAATTTACTCCGACTCACGAGACAAAACCCAATCTTCTTGTCACCTCTAACCATCCTTGTCCGTCATCTATCGTATACTTAGCATCAGACCAAACACCCTTCTCCACATTTTTACTCTTAATTAGCTGTTCTAATCTGTAGGTCATCAAAGTCCTACTCAACCACTCAAACACCTTGACACTTCACTTAGGCAACTACACCTCATCATCACTCACCTCTACAACTACCTCGGTTACATCTACTTCGCTTCACCACCACTCTCCTTGCCACCCATACGCTGCACTTAGGCACTCTATGCTTCAACCACACTAGCTTCTTCATACATCTACACTTAAGCTTATATTCACCACACTTCAACAGCTACACTTAGGCTTATATTCACCACACTCCAACAACTACACTTAGGCTTATCACCTACGCACAACACTTCACCTCGACACTATGCCCAACATGTAACTTCGACACACATGCCCTTCGACGTACACATTCCTTCGACGCACACCCACACTTCGACACATTTAACCTTCGACTCACACGTTCGACACCTACATACTTCGATAACACTGCAACACTACACTTCGTCACACTTATACGTCGACTTCCATATATTTCGACACACCTTTAGTCAGGTAACTACGCCTCGGTTCCTATGTCACCTTACACACCTAACCTTCATCTCTTCTCGTTTCTTTGGTCCTCACACTATGATCGAACTTAGCTACGATTACAACACACATTCACTTGAAATTTGTGCAACACCCATTAAAGTACTTCAACGAAAGTGACAACACCAACAACAACATCTTTGCACTGAGAGTTCCTCAACTCCCATCCCTCTCCTAGGTCTCTCATAGGGCCGACTCATCAACAACACATCATAACTTCAGCAAGGTGAAGCACACACCACAACAATCACATCAATCACAATTAATTACGCGACTCCTTCGTCAATAAAGGACTAAGTCAACGTCCATAGGGACCAAACGACACATAAAATCGAGACAGCAACCTCTCAAAATACAGTAACAGTACTAAAGAAAAATAGGAAAGCAGCCCTTTTAAATTTTACGAAACGACAGCACTTGATTCAAGAGAACATCATCTTAATATTAAGAACTCGGCACTTTAAATTATTAAGAAAACAACACGCTATGTAAACAGCACATTTAATTTGAAGAAAGCAGCACTCTAAATATAAGTAGATAGCACCATTTAGCTTTAGGGGAAACAACTCTTTCAACTGTAAGCAAACAGCACTTTAGATCGTAGAAAACAGCACACTTTAACTTCAAGAAAACAACATTTTTAATTGAAGAAAAACAGCATCCTTAATTCAAGAAAATAACACCTTTCATTGAAGAAGACAGCACCTATTGACTTAAGAAAACATCACTTTTAATTGAGGAAAACAGCACCTACAAAAACAGCGCTTAAGACAAAACTGCGCATAGAAACAGCATGCAAAACCGAGTGAATAACAGCAACCCATTTACTTGTAAATACAGTAGCTCATATATCTAATTTAAACAATGAAACAACAACACCTTTTCAACATAAAAACAGCTTACTATTATTTTCAAAAACAAACAGCACTTTAAACAATGTAAAAACAGCACACCATTGTTGCCAAACAAAACGGCAACTCGAAACAGTGTAAAAACAGTACACTATTTATTTTTAAAACAAAACAGCAACACATACACACGCACCCACCGGGACATCTCCAAAATGACGCGTGCAAAATAAAACCACTCGAGCCAAAATATTTAAAATTGAATTTGGGCACGCAAACGCAAAAGATGGCACGGTAAAATATACTCCGAACTCGAAGTTTACACACAATTAGAATTTGGCGCCTATACACCCGTGGGGATGTATAGAATACATACTTTCAAAACATTTAATTTTCTTTTTAAAACGTCTCAACTCATTGTATTCACACATCAAAACATACAAATTAATTATTAAAATTTATAACACATCATACTCCTCATCTTAATTCAACCTCAATCATCATCAAACATCAAGGCACGAAATTACACGTGACAACATCAACATCACAACTCATCACAATGTACTCAATTCCTCATCAATTTTACACCTACTCATCAAATCACAACAATACTAAAAATACCCAACGGCAAACAAACAAAATTCACCACAAAGTCTTCGTCGAAAATCGACGAGAGACACAGAAAACACACCCAGCAACACATTACAGTCATACACAAAGTACTCAGAGTAAACACACACATAGCAGCAATAAGACACTAAGCAGCGCCAGTATCAACAATAGCAGTCATACCGTCTGACCAATTTAGCTAATCACTGCAACACAAATTATGGTTAGAACGAGTACCAAGACTCGAGAGATAGCTAGACTCGACACTGGACAACTTGGCCGGACAGACCGAACTGCTCTGATACCACTAATGTAACACCCCTTTTCTACCCCTTAATTTACACGTCATTATCAGAGTATTTTCATTTTCGAAAATAATATTTAATTAGTAGAAAAGAAATGTCACATATTCATTTATAAAAACTCATCGCCTGCACCATTAAAATTTGTGCAACAACGCAATCGTCATAAAAGTTAAACTTCAAAATAATCTCATCACAGCGGAAATAGCAATAACTCACCAAAGTCGCTCAAACACGTCTCAAAACATCAATAAAATCATTAAACAGCTAGTTAAATAATTTATCAACTTCAACCCCGCCCCCTAGGTGCTACAATATCAGAGAGCGACTCAAAACATCCCAACAGCTAATCAAGAAGGCAGTAGGACCTTCACTCGCGGTTACCTGCAGCGTTGCCACGACAGAGCAACATTCCAAGCAGAAGGGGTGAGAATTTCAATAAAACATAATCAAGTGCATAATAGAGAATGAGAACAAGCAATCACACAACATCATCACACAACATCATCATCATCACCACGCCACTATCACCAACACCAGCTCAAACCACGAACAATAACAACTCACAGTCATGATTATGCATGTAAATGCAACCCACACCTGGGTATATGCATGATGGTACCATACTCGTCACAATAAGAGGCCGAAGCCTATTCGTCGCAAGAGGCCGAAGCCTATTCTTCACAATATGCACATGCTATGAGACTCTATGGACACATGTGCAATTCACCACAACACTCACCTGGAGTACTCATCATCATCGTCATAAAACACTCATAGAGTGTATTCGTCGCAATTCATCACAATCACGTTACAACATCATTATAATCATACTCATAGAGTATATTCGTCACAATCATCGTAATCACATCACATAATCATCATCATCATCGTCATCATCATCACAATTAATTCACATCATCATCATAAACATCACATTCAAAATTGGAGTAACACGCCTTTAAATTTAAGCAACAGTACTCTTAAGTTTGAGAGAAACGACACACTTTAATTTGAAAAACCAGCACCTTTAACTCAAGAAAATAGCACCTTAAATTGAAGAACACAGCACCTTCTTTTAAAAAACACAACACCTTTAGTTGAAGAACACAGCACCTTTATTTCAAGAAAACACCACTCCTTTAATTGAAAGTGGCACCACATTTAGATTTAGGAAACACCACGTCTTAATTATGGAAAGCATCACCTTTGGTTAGAAACGTCTCTTCTTCATGCTTAGAAAACATCGCACTTAAACGGAGAAAACATCATAATTCCATAGCGGAAAAAATCACATTTAGTTTAGAAAACACCACGTTTTAATTTAGAAAACATCACATTTTTAATAGTGGAAACATCTCATTTTTGTGGAGGGACATCACATTTAAATCGTGAAAAACCTCACATTTTGATAGTGAAAACACCATATTTTTATTGGGAAAACATCACATTTGAAAATTGAGAAAACAGTGTGAAAACAGCAACAAAACAGGGTGAAACAGCAGCTCGCGCTTGAGGCGCGAGTGAGGCGCGACTGGGGCGCGAATGGACCCAAAAATTATTGTCTCAGCGCACCGTGATTGCGCTTGGGGCGCGAGATCAGCGCAGGTGCACGCGACTCAGCAGAAATAGTATTTAACGCGCAGAAATGTCTATAACTCGAACAATTCATCAACATCATCACAGTTCATCAAACATCAACAATTCTTCAAACTATCATCAACATCGAAGCACAAAATTACACATGACACATCATCAATTCATCAAACAACATCACCATCATTCAATTCTTCATCAATACTACACCAATTAATCTCAATTTCACAACAACATCAAAAATTCATCCAACAACATCAAATTCATCAATAACATCAAATTCATCAACATCAACGAAAATTCATCAACAACATCAATTCATTAATAACATCAAATTCATCAATGACAACCCAATTCATCTCAATTACATCAAAACACCCAAAACCCCACAAAACCCCAATTACATACCTAATTATATTAAATTGAAACGCTCACCCTTACCTCTTAAACGTAAGCTCCGTAGAAGAAGATTGAAGACACCAAAGAGTAAGTACAGCAACACAACGAGCAAAGCCTTGGAATTCCTCCCTCCAACTCGCGAAAACCCTAACCCTTAGCTTTGGGAAGATCCAATTTCGTTCTCACCTCCCCTGGCTTCTAACTCAGGAACTGCTCTCTTATCGAAGCCCTCTGAAATATGAGAAGAACGCAACAAACCGCGTCACAAACGGAGTTCTAGAGAGAAAGTTATGCTCAAAAGAGTGAAAATGGGTAAAAATGACCCAATCTGCGCAAAACGCTGCATAAATAGCAGACTCGCGCGCGTCTTGCGCTCGGAGCGCAACTGCAGCGCGAACAGACAGCAACCATACGTGACTTGCGCGCGGAGCGCGACTGCAGCGCCAGTCACGCGCAAAACACCCAACACCTGCTTCGGCGAATTAATTAAAATAGCAAACGACATCGGATTTTAACAAATGACCACTCGTTGGAAAGCTCTCGGAGTGTAGTTTCTATCTATGATTTTTAATTTCCAAAATATGTAACCATTTGGTACAGATTTTCAATATACTACAATGAGGTACCAAACTTGGACAGAACTTCTTACTCAACTTGCAACCAAACTTCCTTTCTCATTTCTTAATGAAATTTGATGAAACCAGTGCCTACTTTGTAGGGAATTCAGTCTACTTTCCAACTAAACAAGAACCATACAAAACGGAGTTCAATTGAGAATGCAAAACCTGCAAAACCGAACCTCAATTCTAATCATTTCTACCATGGTTCCCATGCCAATAACTCTCTAATTTCTTCAATCATTCTACCAATTCATCTCAAAAATAGATTTTAATAAAATTGGGGCGTTACAAAAGTCGCGACGCGACCAGGCACCATCGCGACGCGATGCGTGGCCGAAACTTTGGTTAAAATATCAGTTTTGCGTTTTTTGAAGCTCTCTTCGGCTGGGGAACGATTCTAGGGTTTGGAGCAGCAGCTGGAGGTGATTTTGGGGCCTTCCCAACACCTTGGGAACAAGGGTTTTGAGGTTCTCATGGATCCATCTCTATGTAATCTTCTTCTACTCTTTAATCTTACCCATTTTATGCCATGTAATTAGATAGTTTTGATTTGGGAGAGATGACTCTTCCTTAAACCCTTGTATGAATGCTTTGTTATGGTCAAGTCAAGTTTTTATTCATTTTATCCATTCCCTATGCCTTATGTTCTTAATGCTTTACAAGTACACATGATATTTGTATCGATCTAGGTTTACCATCACCATAGGAATGTGGGTTGTTTGCTGGAAATTGAGGCTTAGGTCACGACTTGAATTATCATAGGAATATGTAATTGGGTTTCGTGAATTCTTATTTCATTCGGTCGCCATTGATGATCGTAGGAGTGGGAATTTGTGTGAGTGAATTCTTTATTTCTTGAACTTAATGCTTTACCCTTTGGCATGAATCACCTAAAGAATTAGGGTAACTCTTAGGGTAATAGGGGTTTCGAGACAAGGGATTGTTCTTAGCCTAATTTAGTGAATTGAATCGGATAATTTGGAAAATTACTTTGAGAGTGACTGAAGGTCATATAAGAGTAGAGGGGAGATGAGTCGATCCCAATTCGCTTCTATCTTACTTTATGTTATTGCACTTTCTATTTCGTTGTTACAATAAACCAATTATATCACAAGTATCACGACTTAGAATTAACAACTTGCCTATTGATAATGAATCACAATCCCTGTGGATACGACCGGTACTTACCGTAAAATTATATTACTTGCGACATTTGGTACACTTGCCAAAAGTCTTAACAATCATCAAAAGCATATACAATGGGAGGAGCAGTAAGCTGGCGCATGGACTGAGTCAAAGATAATTCAAAAGCCTCCATCCTAAAAAAAATTGGAAAACAAATTACACCAAAGAGAGATAAAAATCAAATTGGTTAAAGAAACTTACAAAGTGCATCAACCTTACAAATTAAGGAAAAAAGCATAATAATACATACTTGGATCTGTAAGCCACAACTGCCTCCAAGTCAGCATTAATGAAAAGCTTGGTACCATAAAAAGCATTTGAAATGCCCATAACTCCTGGTCCCGAACAACGACAGTGAGGTAAAAGGAGAAAAATAAGGCAAATATGAAAAACACTCATGGAACAAATATGGAACCTTGGTATTTTTTCAGCTTACAAAGCTGAATAACAATGATAAGAGTGGTTGGAGAGGATGTGTCAGCAAGATTCACAGCTATCATTTCAGCAAACTCACCCCAAAGAGTATAATGGAGCCTATTGAATCTAAAAGATAGAAACATTGAGGAAGCTGGTTACATGCAAGGAAAATAAAAGTTTTTAACCATATGGGATGGTATCAATTGATTATTAACAATGGAGCCTTTGCTTGCATGATTATTAACAATGGAGTGCTAATGGTGGTCACTTGGAGCCTTTGCTCAATTGATCATCATGAAAGCTCAATTTTCACAATCAAACAAGATAAAAAAACAAAAACCCTTTTCTAGACAACCCAGAACTACGTAGCTTTGAATTCTCCATGGCACCGGGAGATACGTAGGAGCGGATACTCTCCGTCAAGCACAACAAACCCAAAACATTTTTCCTTTCAAAAACCAAACACTTTTCCAAAATAAAACATTTTTCAAAAACAAGAACTACGTTGCTTTGAATTCTCCATCGCACCGGGAGATACGTAGGAGTGGATCCCCTCCATCAAGCGCGAAAACTAAAGATTTTTCATTAAGTCATTCATCAACAAAAGAGGTAAAAACAAAGCATTTTTCCAAATAAACTTTGCAAATCACATATTTACTTAAGGTAACCCTTCTTTGAAGGGACGTTATGGGGTGCTAATACCTTCCCCATACGTAATTAGACCCCCGAACCCAAATCTAATGGTTCCAAAGACCACTGCTTTCCAAAAAAGGTTTTTCCGGTGTTTTACCTTTAAAAAATATTGGTGGCGACTCTAAAATCCCGTTGTGCGAAGAAAAATCCCGCCAAGGATTTTTCGGGGTGCGACACCGCCTTGGGTCAGCTTGAGGCTCGGGAACGTGTTGGGGCTGAGCTTGAGCATTCTGCTGCAGTAGTAGCATATCTTCCATCATCTTTTGTTGCCTTTCGATCATATTCTGCATCCATGCGGAATGTGGATTAATTGGTGGGTTATTCCTCGATCCTCCTGTCATAATTCTGCAAATGATACACCAAGTATTAAGTTGATCAGTCTCAATGTCTCTTAGCATCATAAGAAGCAAAATAGCAGAATTACTCGAGGGACAAAACCACCCTAACCATCTAAGCCCGACTAGGTCGAACAGCTCTGATACCATAATGTAACACCCCGATAATTTCTAACCTGTTGAATTACCGAAATGCACTAAATGGCATACATCAGAGTAACTTCCTATTAATGAATATTGAACACAAACTAAAAATTTCGATAATAAATATCAAGTGGTTCTCTGAACCTCATTAACTTCCTGAAGAGGCTTAAGTTTCACAACTTAAGACTCATATAATCCTGGTGTTCAATACTCAAAACATAAAATATCGGAAACGATTTTACAACTTATACAATGATAGTCATACAATCGATAACATAAACTAGAAAAGTACAAAGGACTAAGCAGGAAATCAAATCTCCCATGACTCCATGAGTCGCACCGGCGAACCGTACTTCTTCGCCTTTGCTTTTCCTTGCTTCTCTGTAAAAACCACAATATATGAAGGGTGAGATAAACATTATCTCAGTGAGTCCTATCGAGACCCCTTACTAACTCTAGCGGTTCATTAACTTTTAACTTGAACTCATGGCCCTAATAAACGACCATGTGGACATATATTTTATTTATTGTAACTTGTAGCCCTAATAAGCGACTACATAACATGTCTTATCTTTTCTTTAACTTAGCACAACACCTCGAGCCACCTTAAGCGGTGATTCTTTCTGGCTTCCGGTGAACCCAATCCACTAATCACTAGTGGGCAAACATCATGGGGCCTAGGTTTTGGGGCTTATGACTTCCCCTCCCCTAGTATGCTAACCCTTAGGGTCGTCACCCTAAATATACACATTTTATTACATGTATACCATCTACCTTTCCTCGAGGGAAAGTAACTCGACTTGTATTGATTTACAATCTTTTATCTTGTCTTGACTTGCATAACTTAACATGTGTACACTCGCGTTTTACTAATGTACGGTTTTTCTTAACTTTTATAACTCATGAGGTTTCTTTCAAACATACCTAATTCCATGATAATAACACATTTCTATCATTGGGGAACCATGGGGAATTGATTAGAAAGGAATTGGAATCATTTGGAATGGACTAAGGTGTATTTTCAAAAAGGGCAACAGAAGCCCACGCATGGTTCGTGCTCCTGGGGCGCACGACCCGTGCGTGTCTTACGCACTTGGTCATTTTGAAACTGGACATAATGCACGATCCGTGCTCCATAGGGGCATGACCCGTGCGTGTCCTAAAATTTTAAAACAGTGGTTTGCGTAGGTTACGCACGATCCGTGCCACGGGGGGCACGATCCGTGCGTAACTGACAGTAGCCCAAAACTTGCTGATTTCTTGTAAGTTCCATTCTGTTTCGATTCCAATCTCGTTCCGATCAAAATCCTAACTTAACAATCAATTATCCAGTCCAGCGAAAGCGATAAGCAATCAATCAATCAATTCACACAATAATCAAATCAATTCAATCGATTATAAAACAACGACTTCACGATAAAACGGTTTTTCGCTATTTTTCTCAAAACGGATTTCAAAAGGGTATCGGTTCGGAAAATGTAACGACTTAATATCAAAAAAATCCCTAGCGAGTTATAGAACTCACCTAACGTGATGATAATCACGCGAATTCTGAAACGGTTGAAGTTCAACGGCACCGAATTTACACGAACTCTCCCCGTAACGGTCCCTCTTGCTCTCACGAACTCCACGCCCTCTTCAATTCAAATCCAGCAATTTGAGCTACTGACCTTCTTCCCAAATTTCTTCAAACAGAAAAGTGATTTCCCCCAATGTTCTCTTCTAGCTCTAGGATGACATGCAAACTACTAGGAGCATTAAAACTCCATTTTTGCTCTATGGAGCTTTGGGGATCGAAAATGGTGAATGAGGGAGGAGGAAGATGTTGATGATGAGTTTTATATCAGTTGGAAGAGGAGAATGTAGGGATCAAGATGGTGAAATCGTTTCAGACATGCATCCAGAATTTCTCTTCCCCTCTTTTCTTCTCTCCCTCTCGCCAGCTCTTTCTCTCTATCTCTCAAACCCTCTCTTTTGCTGAATTTCTGAAAATGAGGTGGTGCTGTGTGTTGTGGGGTGTGGTTTAGATGGGCTATCAAATAAAGGGGTGCAAAGACCAAAATGCCCTTCAGTCACTTATTCCTCTAATCTTACCAAGACATGGCCTAATCTAATGATCTTAGTCAAATTCCTAGCACTTAAGCACTATTAATTATTTATGCTAATTAATCAACTCATAATAAGCCTTTGTGCTAAATATTAGATTTAGCCAATGAATTATCTTAACCTCTTTGCTAATTTAAATAAATTAAATTAGCTAATTAGGGGATGTTACATCACCCTTTGGCGATGAAAATCGCACACAACAAAGACAACACTTCTCGAACCAAAAATCGTAACTCCCGAACCGGCTCCTAACGTCCAACGCTCCTCAAACTCGAACCAATCACCCAATGTGCAGAAATCGAACACAACAAGTCACCACTTCCTTTTCGCTACTCCAAAGCACAATGTAGCTACCCCAAAGTCCTATCCTTGCTCTAAGACCAACATGCAAGGCTTTGGAACTCCATTTCTAGCCTTTCAAGCTCATGGGCTGATAATGTTGATTTATCGGAAAGGAGGGAATGGGTGGCGAAACTATCATCAGTAAGAAGAGGAAGATGAGCTGACTTCAATGAACTAAAAATGGAGGGCATGCATTAGGATTTGGTGGAGTTCTCTCCCTATTTCCCTTCTCCTCCTCTCGCCATTCTCCTCCGTCTCTCTATCTCTATTTCTGTTTTTCTTTCAGAATTGTACAAGCGAGGTGGGTAAGCGATGACTGCCTCAGCTGAAAGGGTTTAAGTGGGGGTGGAAAAGTCATTTCTGCCCTCACTTATTCATTTCAAATGACTAAACTGCCCCTTTTCTCTTAACACACCACTACCTCATTAACTATGACTCATTCCCTTCTAAACTTTTAGTTTTGCTAAAACAATGTGAGTTGTTGGGTGTTTTTATCAAGTGTAAGCTGAAGATGTTCTAAATGATAGGAAATGACTAAAATACCCCTATCTTCAAATTTTAGTCTAAACTCCAAATGACTCGATACAATCAAACCATAGATCATATGACTCACATAATTAAGAAATCAAACATAGAATTCAATCAATTAACTCATAACCTCACGCTAATTTAAATCAACGAGACTAGCAAAATCTGGGGATGTTACAGGACCCTTATTCTTCAGACAGACATGTGGCACAACTAGAATATTATGACGGACATGATGGCATAGCTAGAAAAGATGGTACGATACAAAACTCAAATAGCATATCACCTCCTCTAACTACGCCACATGTCCATCACACTAATGTTAACAATATTGTGCTCTTACCCAAAATTCTCAGTGTATTATTCATCTCCTATGGGAGTCTAAAGAGCAATACGTGTTATACTAGATTCCATTTGTTCTACCAAAAACTTAACGCTATGTAGGAGAGAAAATAGAACCTTCAAAGCATATGGAATTTTGGGGAGAGCACAATACTGTTAACACTATTGGGGATTGATAATCCTTACCCTTGATTAACATTCTATCAAAGACATGAGTAACTAGCCTTTAAGGAAAATAGCCGTTAGTGCTAAAAGGTTTGTTTCTATAGAAGTTTGTTGTCGTACCAAACTTAACTAAATATCTACCTAATAGAAAAATGTATAATATATAACGTCCATGTTGTACAGTTCTAATTACAGAAAAAAATATTATTACAATTTTACATTTACCAAAATTTGTCTAAGTGTAAAAACTTCTTCTTTATTGCTCTCTTCATTTTGTGTGTTACTGAGTTCCTTAAGAGAGAGAAATGAGCGAAAAGAAAAAAGTAATAGAGAAAGAGAGGTGGGTTACCTGATTGTAGTTTCTGTGTGTGGTTTTCTGAGTGGTGAAGCCCTTCACAATCTCAACATTCATTGAGGGTACATGCTAACAGAAACCCAGAAAGAAATTGGTGTTTGAAGTAAAGAAGGAATTAAAACGAAATTAAATCACAAGAAGGTGATTTAATACCTTCATAAGCCTTCGCATCGAGTTTCTTAAGAATTTGGCAGATACTACAAGATAAACCAGAAGAAGTTAGAGTTCAAAAGATTAGGGTTTTTGAACAGAAACTAAAGCAACAAAACTAAAGGGGTTTTGTTGTATACCTGTTCAATGTCACTTTCGAAGTTTCGTTATAGCATCTTCAATGTTAGAAACCTGCAAAATTGAAGCTAATCGATAAGTATCATGTCAAAATTTGTTGATCCATAACCGCCAAGTAGACTTCCTCTCTCTCTTCTTCTTTCTTCAAAATATTTAAAACAATGAAGCTGATCCATAAGACTAGATAATAATTTTTATCTTGTTTAAATTATAAGTATCATGAAAGCAACCAATACTGAAGTAAATGTTTTATTTCTTTTATTTATGTGCTTGTTACTTTTATTGAATCATTTTGTACTTTATTAATTTCAAATTTTGTTTAAATCTTAGAATTAGAATTTACACAAAAATATTTCTTATAAGCTAATACAGTGTTAAATGTTTTTTTAATCTCTATAACATGAAGACCTTTTAAATTTAGTCCCTAAACAAATTATTAATTTCTAGTCCCATTTTGAATTTTTTAAAATAAAATCAGTTCCTCTAATGATCAAAAAATAGTCCATATAAAAGTTAAATAGGGACTAAAATGATTTAAAAAAAAGTGTGGCTTTCACCCTACTGCATCTTTTTTCATTGTGATTGTCGTTGTTTTAAATTAAACATAAAATTAAAACACAAAAAAAAAATGAAAAAAGTAGTACAAATGAATAAATCCTGACCATGGCCACAACCAAAACTAACAATGCTCTTTTTTGGTAAAAATAATAATGTTTCTTAAGGCATTCAAGAAAATGTGTTTTTGGTAAACACTTTATTTTTTTGTGAGTAATTCAAAAATATGGCTTCTTCACATCATAAAAGTTTTAACGTAAAAACCTAAAAAATTCTATATATTATAGATGTGGTCTTAAAAGTCAGATATTTTATGACATGACTAAATAATAAGGTTCCATTATGGTGGACCCTTATTCTTCAGACGGACATGTGGCATAATTAGAATATTGTGACGGACATGATGGCATAGCTAGAAAAGATGGTACGATACAAAAGTCAAATAGCAATCACCTCTTCTAACTACGCCACATGTCCATCACACTAATGTTAACAGTATTGTGCTCTTCCCCAAAATTCTCATTATGTTATTCATCTCCTATGGGAGTCTAAAGAGTAATACATGTTATACTAGATTGCATTTGTTCTACCAAAAACTTAACGCTACGTTGGAGAGAAAATAGAACCTTCAAAGCATATGGAATTTTGGGGAGAGCACAATACTGCTAACACTATTGGGGATTGATAATCCTCACCCTTGATTATCATTCAATCAACAACATGAGTAACTAGCCGTTAAGGAAAATAGCCGTTAGTGCTAAAAGGTTTGTTTCTATAGAAGTTTGTTGTCGTACCAAACTTAAATAAATAACTACCTAATAGAAAAATGTATAATATATAACAGTCCATGTTGTACAGTTCTAATTACTGAAAAAAATATTATTACAATTTTACATTTACCAAAATTTGTCCAAGTGTAAAAACTTCTTCTTTATTGCTCTCTTCATTTTGTGTGTTACTGAGTTCCTTAAGAGAGAGAAATGAGCGAAAAGAAAAGAGTAATAGAGAAAGGGAGGTGGGTTACCTGATTGTAGTTTCTATGTGTGGATTTCTGAGTGGTGAAGCCCTTCACACTCTCTACATTCGTTGAGGGTACATGCAAACAGAAACCCAGAAAGAAATTGGTGTTTGAAGTAAAGAAGGAATTAAAACGAAATTAAATCACAAGAAGGTGATTTCATACCTTCGTAAGCCTTCGCATCGAGTTTCTTAAGAATTCGGCAAATACAACAAGATAAACCAGAAGAAGTTAGAGTTCAAAAGATTAGGGTTTTTGAACAGAAACTAAAGCAACAAAACTAAAGGGGTTTTGTTGTATACCTATTCAGTGTCACTTTTGAAGCTTCGTTAAAGCATCTTCAATGTTAAAAACCTTCAAATTGAAGCTAATCCATAAGTATCATGTCAAAATTAGTTGATCCATAACCCCCAAGTAGACTTTTTCTCTCTCTTCTTCTTTCTTCAAAATATATAAAATAATGAAGCTGATCCATAAGACTAGATAATAATTTTTATCTTGTTTAAATATAAGTATCATGAAAGCAACCAATACTGAAGTAAATGTTTTATTTCTTTTATTTATGTGCTTGTTACTTTTATTGAATCATTTTGTACTTTATTAATTTCAAATTTTGTTTAAATCTTAGAATTAGAAATTACACAAATATTTGTTATAAGCTAATACAGTGTTAAATGTTTTTTTTAATATCTATAACATGAAGACCTTTTAAATTTAGTCCCTAAACAAATTATTAGTTTCTAGTCCCATTTTGAATTTTTTTAAATAAAATCAGTTCCTCTAATGATTAAAAACTAGTCCATATAAAAGTAAAATAGGGACTAAAATGAATTAAAAAAAGTGCGGCTTTCAGCTACTGCATCTTTTTTCATTGTGATTGTCGTTGTTTTAAAATTAACTTAAAATTAAAATACAAAAAAAATGAAAAAAGTAGTGCAAATGAATAAATCCTGACCATGGCCACAACCAAAACTAACAATGCTTTTTTTTGGTAAAAATAATAATGTTTCTTATGGCATTCAAGAAAATGTTTTTTTGGTAAATACTATATTTTTTTGGTGAGTAATTCAAAAAAAATGGCTTCTTCACATCATAAAAGTTTTAACGTAAAAACCTAAAAAAATTTATATATTATAGACGTGGTTTTAAAAGTTAGATATTTTATGATATGACTATATAATAAGGTTCCATTACGGCGGACCCTTATTCTTCAGACGGACATGTGGCATAACTTGAATATCATGACGGACATGATGGCATAGCTAGAAAAGATGGTACGATACAAAAGTCAAATTACATATCACCTCTTCTAACTACGCCACATGTCCATCACACTAATGTTAACAGTATAGTGCTCTTCCCCAAAATTTTCACTGTATTATTCATCTCCTTTGGGAGTCTAAAGAGCAATACGTGTTATACTAGATTGCATTTGTTCTACCAAAAACTTAACGCTATATATGTAGGAGAGAAAATAGAACCTTCAAAGCAATTGGAATTTTGGGGAAGAGCACAATACTGTTAACACTATTGGGGATTCATAATCCTTACCCTTGATTAACATTCAAACAACGACCAAGAGTAGCTAGTCGTTAAGGAAAATAGCCGTTAAGTGCTAAAAGGTTTGTTTCTGTAGAAGTTTGTTGCTGTAACTGTTGAAACTTTGTTAAATATGAATTTGAAAAAAGTCCCACATTGGGTAGACTAAACACCTCTATAGTGTAAAAAGACTATAAAAAGGAGACTCCCCCTCACTCATTTCCCACACCAAAAGTTGATGCACTTCCAACTTTTCTCTCTTCTCTCTCAACTTCTCTTCTTCTTCTCTAGAAAACTTGACGCATTTCCAAGTTTATTTTTAAGAGTGGTTTTCATAACCAAAATCTCTTTCTTCTCTAGAAAGCTTGAAGCATTTCCAAGCTTAGTTTCTAAAGAGTGGTTTTTCATAACCATATTGAGGGTGTATATCTTAGAGCGAATTTTCACGGTGCAGTGAACTTTCGTAGCAGTTTTGACTGGGCTGTTTTATCCTGGGGACGTCGTGGTTGATAGCCTGCTTGCACCTTGGAGCAGTGCCACGAAAGGTCTTAAAGAGAGCGACCTAGTCCGCGACTCATCCCAGTAATCTCTTCGGCTTGATTTTTGAAAACAGTGTTGTTTTGGAGAAAGTTCGTGCTAGGAAAGACTTGGTACTTAAGAGTGTCCATTGTGACCCACCTCTCTTTCCTGGGAACCTACTCGGATTAACATTTTTAAGACGTTTCTAATTCAGCCATGACAACCGAAGAAATTACTGGTGCTGGTTCCGCTGAAACAGCTGAACAGACTAAAACAGCAAATGAAATACTCCTATGGAAGGAGCTTGACTATCTCTACAAGAATTTTATTCTGGACGGACTAACTGATGATCTTTATGATTATTACAGTATCTGTAAGTCCGCCAGGGATGTCTGTGATGCTCTGAAAAAGAAATATTCCTATAGAAAGAGAATAATTTTCTCTATACTATTTATCAATAGAAAGAAAAGTGTTTTCTGTATACGGTATAATAATAGAAAGAGAATGATTATCTCGATAATTTTTAATTCTACGGAAAGAGAATAATCATCTCTATAAGAATGAATTTTTTTAATTCATATTTTTTGAAATTATTTTTATTCGTATCTTTTGTTGCCGTTAGTGGTTAACATTTAACGGTTAATAGTTTTATATTATGTTTTATATCATAGAATTGCTTTTGATCTCATTAGCAATAACATCTTTTTTTGAGAAGTTATGTGTTTCACGATATATTGCAATATATAATTTTGAAAATTGCAATATAACTTTCTAGAAAACCTTTCAAATTAAAATCGTAATCAGATTCAAAAGAACCACAACAAGAATGGGAACCCTCCAAAGTCCCCGTATTCTAAGCCTCAACCACCACCACAACCTAAGAATGATGTTTGCTCCTCCATTTAATTGTTTAAGTTGCGAGTGACTAGGTCATATGACATGCAAGTGTAGGAACAGGCCAAGCTCTGCCCCGCAGGCTAACCTCACTGAATAGCAATCGGTTGCTATAATTTATGAAATCAACATTGTTGTTAATTGCGAAGGTTGGTGGATGGTCACTGGCTTTGCTCGATGTGATCATGCTATGTTTCGAACATAGACCATTGCTGAAAAAAAGTATGTTGAGTCTGGTGAATATTTTTTTAACGCATTGTTTACTTCATCTATCGGAAGTTTTGAACGCTATACTATTTTTTTAGACGTGTTTGACTTTGACGTTTAAACAAACACATTCCTTTCAAAAAGAGCCAGATACCTTTTTTCAAAAGTTATTTTCTTAAATGACTTAAAGAAAAAATTGTGATTTTTGTAGTCAAGCAAGAATTTTCGGGACTTCGCATAAATCAGTAAGGAACTCTGAGTATTAGTTTTGACTCATTCAGATATATGCGAATAAGATTGAACGTTAACCAGAAATGGAAAACGATAGTTCACGACTTTTATTTATAATCTATTTGACTACATTGTAGTATACTTTGTGAAAAATAAAAGTGAAGTGCTTGACATATTCAAAGTTTTCCATTACAGATTTCAAAAATCAATTAAATAGAAAGGTTAAGAGCTTTTATAGCAATTGAGAAATGGAGTATGATTCCCATTAATTTAATGGAATTATACATGAAACGACTGCACCATATTCTCTCGAAATGAATGGTAAAGCAGAAAGAAAGAATAGAACTTTTACCGAATTGGTAGTTGTTATTATGCTTTATTCTGGTGCTGCATCTCACTGGTGGGGGGATATTTTGTTAACCGTATGTTATGTCCTGAATAGACTTCCAAAGTCTAAAAGCAAAATTTCTCCTTATGAAATCATAAAGAAAAGACAACCTAATGTGTCTTATTTTCGAATCTGGGGTTGCTTGACTTATGTCAGGATTCCAGACCCAAAAAGAGTTAAACTCGCCAGCAGAGCCTATGAATGTGTATTCATTGGGTATGCAGTAAACAGTAAAGCTTACAGGTTTTATGACCTTAAAGCTAAAGTGATCATAGAGTCAAATGATGTTGACTTTTATGAAAACGAATTCCCTTTTAAATCTAGAAAGAGTGGGGGCACCGGAACTAGTCAAGTCTCTGTGCCTAGGAACGTTGAAAACAACGAACAAAGGGAAATAGAACCTCGAAGAGGTAAGAGAGCACGTGTTGCTAAGGACTATGGACCCGATTATATGGTCTATACGTTAGAAGAGGATCCAACTAGCATTCAAGAAGCATTTTCTTCTTTTGATGCCGATTTATGGCAAGAAGCCATCAATGACGAGATGGATTCTCTAGAGTCTAACAAGACATGGCACTTAGTGGATTTGCCTCCTGGTTGCAAACCCATTGGTTGTAAATGGATTTTGAAAAAGAAACTAAAACCTGATGGCACTATTGATAAATACAAGGCTCGCCTTGTAGCCAAAGGTTTTAGACAAAGAGAGAATATAGATTTCTTCGACACATATTCACCTGTTACTAGAATAACATCCATAAGGGTACTAATTTCGCTGGCCGCAATTTACAATTTGGAAGTACACCAAATGGATGTTAAAACTGCCTTTTTAAATGGTGAATTAGAAGAAGAAATCTACATGGAACAACCTGAAGGGTTTGTAGTTCATGGGCAAGAACACAAGGTCTGTAAGTTGGATAAGTCTCTGTATGGTCTCAAACAAGCTCCTAAGCAATGGCATGAGAAGTTTGATAATTTGATTATATCGAATGGGTTTAAAGTGAATGAAAGTGACAAATGCATATATTACAAAACCGAAAATGACATTTGCACTGTCATATGTCTCTATGTAGACGACTTACTCATATTTGGATCAAACATTCATGTTGTAAATAAAATGAAATCACTGTTGTGCAACAACTTTGATATGAAAGGCCTCGGAGAAGGAAGTGTAATACTTGGTATTAAGATCACTATAGGTCCGAGAAAGGAATTTCATTTGATCAATCTCATTATATTGAGAAGATCTTAAAGAAATACAATTATTTCAATTGTAAACCTGCATGTTCACCATATGATCCGAGTGTCAAGCTCTTTAAGAACATTGGTGACAGTGTAAGACAAACGGAATATGCAAGCATCATTGGCAGCCTAAGGTATGCCACTGACTGTACTAGACCCGACATTGCCTATGTTGTGGGATTGTTCTGCAGGTTTACTAGTCGACCTAGTATAGAGCATTAGCACGCTATCGAGAGAGTCATGAGATACCTTAAAAGGATCATGAATCTCGGGCTACATTACCAGAGATTTCCAGCTGTACTTAAAGGATACAGTGATGTAGATTGGAATACTCTATCAGATGATTCTAACGCAACCAGTGGCTATATTTTTAGTATAGTTGGTGGTGCTGTCTCTTGGAAATCTGAGAAACATGTCATATTGGCTCAGTCCACTATGGAGTCTGAAATGATAGCATTGGCGACCGCTGGTGAAGAAGCTAGCTTGTTGAGATGCTTACTAGCAGAGATCCCTTTATGAGAAAAGCTGATGCCAGCTGTGTTGATCCACTGCGATAGTACCGCGGCTATTGCAAAAATAGAGAACCGTTATTTCAACGGTAAAAGACAACAAATACGTCGTAAGCACAGCACTGTGAGAGAATGTCTCTCAAAAGGAGTTGTGAGAGTGGATCATGTACGCACTGATCAGAACTTAGCTGATCCTTTGACGAAAGGATTAGCTAGGGAGAAAGTCCAAAATACATCTCAAAGGATGGGACTACTGCCTTTAGAATCATGAGTCACTCACGATGGTAACCCGACCTAAAAGACTGGAGATCCCAAGAATTAGGCTCAATGGGTAATAACAAGATGTGAAGTGATACGAGATGAATATGCTATTATAAGTAAAGAAGCATGATTCCTGGAGCGACGTAAGGTTGAGGTAATAGAAACTCTTAATGAGATCTATACTCTATGTGGAGTGGAGTACCTAGCAACAGGAGTACTCTCGATAGACTCACCTTTGTGAATGTGGAAGTGGGGCCGCTTCCTATGGAATCGTTGGCAGGATTCCTAGAGCGTTCACTAAACTGGGATGGACGTGCAGGGCCATAAAAGCACGGGCTTATAAGAATACACCCATGGAAAAGGTTGTGTGTGGTTTTGATGATTAGAGATAGAGTTCAAGACTACGAGTCACTCTTGTTGAATCTAAATCTTAACCGCTATGCAAAGGTTCAAGTCGTAAGACACCTCTGTTTATGCACAATCTTATGGAAGCATTTGACGCTACTTCCGAAATTCTTTTTTAAATTCAAGTGGGGGATTGTTGAAACTTTGTTAAATATGAATTTGAAAAAAGTCCCACATTGGGTAGACTAAACACCTCTATAGTGTAAAAAGACTATAAAAAGGAGACTCCCCCTCACTCATTTCTCACACAAAAAGTTGATGCACTTCCAACTTTTCTCTCTTCTCTCTCAACTTCTCTTCTTCTTCTCTAGAAAACTTGACGCATTTCCAAGTTTATTTTTAAGAATGGTTTTCATAACCAAAATCTCTTTCTTCTCTAGAAATCTTGAAGCATTTCCAAGCTTAGTTTCTAAAGAGTGGTTTTTCATAACCATATTGAGGGTGTATATCTTAGAGCGAATTTTCACGGTGCATTGAACTTTCGTAGCAGTTTTGACTGGGCAGTTTTATCCTGGGGACGTCGTGGTTGATAGCCTGCTTGCACCTTGGAGCAGTGCCACGAAACGTCTTAAAGAGAGCGACCTAGTCCGCGACTCATCCCAGTAATCTCTTCGGCTTGATTTTTGAAAACAGTGTTGTTTTGGGGAAAGTTCTGGCTAGGAAAGACTTGGTACTTAAGAGTGTCCATTGTGACCCACCTTTCTTTCCTGGGAACCTACTCGGATTAACAGTAACAAACGTAACTAAATAACAACCTAATAGAAAAATGTATAATATATAACAGTCATTCTTGTTTGAAGTAAAGAAGGAAGTAAAACGAAATTAAACCACAAGAAGGTGATTACATACCTTCGTAAGTCTTCGCCAAGCCTTCGTATCAAGTTTCTTCAGATTTCAGCAGATACAACAAGATAAACCAAAAGAAGTTAGAGTTCTAAAGATTAGGGTTTTGTTGTATACATGTTCAATGTCACTTTCGAAGCTTCGTTATAGCATCTTCAGTGTTAAAAAACCTGCCAAATTGAAGCTAATCCAGAAGTATCATGTCTAAATTAGTTGATCCATAAGCTCCAAGTAGACTTTCTCTCTCTTTTTTCTTTCTTCAAAATTTAAAACAATGAAGCTAATCCATAAGACTAGATTATAATTTTTATCTTGTTTGTCTTATAAGTATCATGAAAGCAAACAAAATTAGTTGTGAGCACAAGAGTACAATTATGCTTAAAAAGAAAGAAAGAAAATGTCTACAGAATCTCCCATTATTATAGATGCTTGTTTACAGCAACCGACATCCTTCATCCTAATCCCAATTCAGTACCATTTTTCAAAGGCTAGAAACTTAGAATCTTGAGGAAAATAAAGTATAGTTACAAAGACCGATCAAGTAGGATTGTGACATTGATGACCAATAATGAATGGCCAACTACACTTTATTCCTTATATAGGGTTAAGATGTGGGACTATTTCCTTGTGTACAGTGTGTAACATCCCTAATTTTTAAAGATTCGATTTACGGAAATCATGAATGAGTTAATCATTTGAACGAAATAATTAGCCGCGAATCGAATGTGGGGTAGTCGAGAAAGCTATGCCGAGTGGGAAAACCATAGGATTAAAACGGGTTTTAACACCAAAACCATGAACTAATGAGCCAAGGGCATTTTGGCCTTTTCCAACCAATTAAAACCCTCATCCCAGTTAAAACTTATTAACCCTCCATTCCTTTCATTCCCAGCTGAGCCATTTTATCACTTTCAACAAAACAGAAAACTTGAGAAAAAAAAAGAGGGAGAGAAAGAGAGAGTGGGGCGAAGGGGAGTGAGGAGAAGGAGTCATCATCAGTGTATTGAGAGATCAGATTCGTATAGCTCAAGATGTTGATGTGAAACTACAATCCCAGAGAGGGTTACCAAACTTCACTGAGGACGGTGATGGTATTATCTGTTTCAAGGGTAGGATTTGTGTACCTACTGATGAAGACATCAAGAGGCAAGTAGTAGAAGAAGCTCATCGGAGCCAATATTCCGTACATCCTGGATCCACCAAGATGTACCGAGATTTGAAGCGGATGTATTGGTGACCTAGAATGAAAGCTGATGTTGTTGAGTTTGTATCTCGATGCATAACCTGTCAAAAGGTTAAGGCAGAGCACCAAAGACCCGCGGGTCAGCTGCAACCACTTGATGTGCCAGTTTGGAAATGGGAAGATATCTCGATGGATTTTGTTATGGGTTTGCCAAAGTCGCAAGCCGGTAATGATTCCATTTGGGTGGTGGTGGATCGATTGGCTAAATTCGCTCATTTCATTCCCATTCGCTCAAATTATAAAGTCTCAAAGCTAGCAGAGGAGTATGTGAGGATTATTGTAAGATAGCACGGAGTCCCTACTAGTATTGTGTCAGACCGTGGTCCTCGGTTCACCTCCAGATTTTGGAAAGCATTGAATGAAGCTTTGGGGACAAGGGTGCTTGTTAGCACTGCTTATCATCCTCAGACTGATGGTCAAACAGAGAGGACTATTCAGACTCTTGAGGACATGCTTCGGGCTTGTGTGCTAGATAGCGGGAGAAAATGGGAGAATCATCTTCCGTTAGTAGAGTTCGCCTACAACAACAGTTACCACTCCAGTATTGAAATGGCACCGTTTGAAGCACTTTATGGGAGAAAGTATAGAACTCCTTTGTGTTGGTGGGAAATTGGTGAAGATAAATTTTTGGGACCCGACTTGGTTCGTGAAACTACTGAGAAGATACGACTGATAAAAGAAAGAATGAAAGTTGCTCAGAGTCGGCAAAAGAGCTATGCTGACAACCGAATGAGACCATTGGAATTTGAAGTTGGTGATCATGTGTTCTTAAGGGTTTCTCCAACCATAGGCACCGGTAGAGCTTTGCGAGCGAAGAAGCCCAGTCCTCGATTTGTTGGACCATTCCAAATTATCGAGCGTATTGGGCCAGTTGCCTATCACCTTGCTTTGTCTCCGGCCTTATCAAATCTTCATGATGTCTTTCATGTATCTCAGTTGAAGAAGTATCTTGCCGATCCGGATCAGCCGCTGAATATCGATACAGTTGATCTTCGATAGGATCTATCATTCCAGCCTTATCCTAGCTATATCCTGGAGCGTGGCGAGAAGACACTGCGAACAAGGACCATTCCCATTGTCAAAGTGGTCTGGGACGGCTTCTCAATCGAAGAGGCTACCTGGGAGTTGGGAGATGACATGCGGACTCGATATCCATACCTATTCCATTGAGGTACATCTTTTCAATTTTGAGGACAAAATTTTAAAAGTTGGGGTGATTGTAACATCCCTAATTTTTAAAGATTCGATTTACAGAAATCATGAAAGAGTTAATCACTTGAACGAGATAATTAGCCACGACTCGAATGTGGGGTAGTCGAGAAAGCTATGCCGAGTGGGAAACCGTAGGATTAAAACGGGTTTTAACACCAAAACCATGAATTAATGAGCCAAGGGCATTTTGGTATTTTCCAACCAATTAAAACCCTCAGCCCATTTAAAACTTATTAACCCTCCATTCCTTTCATTCCCAGTTGAGCCATTTTATCACTTTCAACAAAACAGAAAACTTGAGAAAAAAAAGAGGGAGAGAAATAGAGAGTGGGGCGAAAGGGAGTGAGGAGAAGGAGTCATCATCATCATCTAACCTTCATGCATGTGACTTCCCAATAGCTCACCTTCTTCCATTTTCGTTTTCCTTCCTATTGATACTAAATTCTGAAGCTAACTCCTCTTCCTTTCTTCTTTGCCATGTTCGACCATAGAAGCTCCAAGTGAAAAGAACTGGAGTTTTGAGCTCTAGGCTGCCATGCATGTTCAGTAGGAGCTAAGGAGAGGGGGATTCAGAACCTACATTGTGGATTGGAAGCTGTTTTTGAGGTGGAACTGTTGTTGGTTCGAATTGGGCTGAGTTGTGACTTCACGTAGGAGCGGTTTGAACTCTAGTGGGGATTGTTCGAGCGGCTTTGATCGATAGTTCGAGTGAGGAAGAGATTTCTCGAGGGATTCGTCAAATCTGTCAGTTTTACTCACGTTAGGGATTTTACTTCGTTGATTTCAAGTGTCTAAATAATTTGTTCTGGAAAGCTATTTGGTTGCAAAATAATTTATCGAGTCGAAAGCCATTTTTCGGAAAATAACGTGTTACAGTTTTTATAAAAATATATGTGTGTTCTATTGATTTGTTCATTGAATGTTTGGATTGGATTTGCTGGATATATTATCTGTTTTGAGGTTGGAATTTGATCGGAATTCGGATTGGATGCGAACGGAGAAGCAGAACAGGAGAATCAGATTGAATTTCAGAAATAGAACAGGACGCACGGGACGTGCGCCCCTGTGCACGAACCGTGCGTCCACTTCGCAGATGGCCATTTAATTTGGCACATCACGCACGAGTCTTGCGCTCCTAGGGCACGGACCGTGCGTGTGGTTCTGTTTCCGGGTGCAAATTTCTCGTTTCGTCGCTCCTTTCGATTCCAAACCTCTTCTAATCTTCTTCCCAACCAATTGTGATGATATTTCCCTAATAAAGTCAATGTTTTGAGTGTGTTCAACTTGATTTTGAGAAAAGGGTTTTGAAGGTTATAATTGTTCGAAAAACCGAAAAGTAGATCGCGTGTGAGTTCACGTTTTGAATAACAAACCGGATTATATGTCCAATTTTGTACTGTGATTATAACGCCGGATGTCTAGTATCGTATTCATCAAAACGGGTTATAGAACAACTTTCGATATAGATTATATCGAACTTAGAGTCGGCCCAATGCGGGTATGATATATAATTATATCAAGTTGGGTGACGACCCAACGAATAGCATACTAAGAACACGATTCGCCGAGAATGTGGCTGTTGCATGGTCTGTGTTTCGATTATTAAGCTTGTAATTGTATAGTAACTTACAAGGCTTAGAAACAAATAATTAGCGCATTAGATACCGAGATTTTGGCTGTTGCACGGTCGGTAAATGGCTAAGTATATATTTGAGCAAATAGTTTATAAATTTAACTTTGTTGCAATGGTTTTATAAATGAACCGAGTGATAGTGAGGGGCACGGTAGAACTCACTGAGATGTGTCATCTCACCCTATCATTATTGTGGTTTTTACAGAGAAACAGGGGAAGCGAAAGACAAGGCGACACGAGTAGGTGACGCGCTTACGGAGATGCAAGAGACTTGTAGTCTTGATGTTTTCCGATTGTTCTTCTTTTATTGTCTCTGTTTTGGTTATGTAACTTATACTTGATATGAGTTGTATGAACCCTTTTATTTCACTGTTTATGGTATAGAACAATTGGGTATGTATTCCTTTTGAGTTGTGAAAACAGTGAAGCTTTATGGAATTTAAGACAGATGACTCCGAGATATAATGTTTTATTGTCGGAAAAAGTTTGTACGTTCAATATCTAAGCAGGGATTGTGTCCTCTGATTATTGCTAAGCTGTGCATTTCAATTTATCTACACGTTAGAAATATTGGGGTGTTACACAGTGCAGCAAATCTTACCCATATAATGATTCATGATTTTCTTAGAAAAAAAATGTTTCATGATTTTACTGAAGTAAATGTTTTATTTCAATTATTTATGTGCTTGTTACTTTTATTGAATCATTTTGTACTTTATTAATTTCAAATTTTGTTTGAATTTTAGAATTAGAATTTACACAAAAATATTGGTTATAAGCTAATTTAGTGTTAAATGTTTTTTTAATCTCTATATCATGAAGGCCTTTTAAATTTTGTCCCTAAACAAATTATTAATTTTCTAGTCACATTTTGAATTTTTTTAAATAAAATTGGTTCCTTTAATGATAAAAAATAGACCACATAAAAGTAAAATAGGGACTAAAATGAATTAAAAAAAATGTGACTGTCACCCTACTACATTTTTTTCATTGTGCTTGTCTTTGTTTTAAATTAAACTTAAAATTAGAACACAAAAAAAAGAAAAAAGTAGTGCAAATGAATAGGTCCTGGCCATATGGCCACAACCAAAACTAACAATGCTTTTTTTTTTTTGTAAAAATAATAACGTTTCTTATTGCATTCAAGAAAATGTTTTTTTGGTAAACACTGTCTTTTTTTGTTTAGTAATTCAAAAAAAATGGCTTCTTCACATGATAAAAGTTTTAACGTAAAAATCTTAAAAATTCTATATATTAAAGATGTGGTGTTAAAATTCAGATATTTTATGATAGACTAAAGTGCTCCCAGGGTCCCTTATCTTTATTTAAATTAACGATTTGATCCTTTATCTTTTTTTTGTCCCAAATCAGTCATTTATGTTTTAAATTTTTGACACATAAATCATTTCTGTCCCAAATCAGTCCTTTATGTTTCAAATTTTTAACACATAAATCCTTTTTTTTGACACATAAATCAGCACTGTTAACAGAAAAGGATTTATGTGTCAAAAGTTTTAAAGATAAAGGACTTATCTGGGACAAAAAAACATAAAGGACTAATTCGTTACTTTAAATAAAGATAAGGGACCCCGGGAGCACTTTAGCCTTTATGATAAGACTAGATAATAAAGGTCCATTTTGGCGGACCCTTATTCTTCCGACGGACATGTGGCATAGCTAGAATATCATGACGGACATGATGGCATAGTTAGAGAAGATGGTACGAAACAAAAGACAAATAGCATATCACCTCCTCTACTTGCACCACATGTCCATCACACTAATACCATCTTCTCTAACTATGCCACATGTCCATATGAAGAATAATGGTCCATTATGCAACATCTCTATAAATAACCTGAAGAAAAATTGAATGAAAAAGGATATTTGATTAACTTTCTGAGATGCACCAGAAGATGTAACATTCTCTAACTAAAATCTTATGTTCGCACACAAGATCAGGGTACTTATCCCAGGCACCAACCCATTTTCATCGTATTATTCATTTCCTGTGGGAGTCTAAAGAGCAAAACTCGTTATACTAGATTGCATTTGTTCTACCAAAAACTTAACGCTACGTAGGAGAGAAAATAGAACCTTCAAAGCATTTGGAATTTTGGGAATACTGTAAACACTATTGGGGATTAACTAAATAACTACCTAATACTAAATTGTATAATATATAACAGCCCATGTTGTACAGTTCTAATTACAGAAAAAAATATTATTACAATTTTACATTTACCAAAATTTGTCTAAGTGTAAAAACTTTTTCTTTATTGCTCTCTTCATTTTGTGTGTTACTGAGTTCCTTAAGAGTGAGAAATGAGTGAAAAGAACAGAGAAATAAAGGAGAGGTGAGTTACTTGATTCTAGTTTCAGTGTGTGGTTTTCTGAGTGGTGAGCCGTTCACACTCTCAACATTCACTGAGGGTACATGCAAACATAAACCCAGAAAGAAATCGGTGTTTGAAGTAAAGAAGGAAGTAAAACGAAATTAAATCACAATAAGATAATTTTATACCTTCGTAAGTCTTTGCATCAAGTTTCTTCATATTTCAGCACATACAACAAGATAAACCAGAAGAAGTTAGAGTTCTAAAGATTAGGTTTTCTGAACAGAAACTAAAGCAACAAAACTAAAGGGGTTTCGTTGTATACCTGTTAAATGTCACTTTCGAAGCTTCGTTATGTAACATCCCTATTTCATAAATTTTAGTTTACGAATTTAACTGGCGATTTTTTCTTTGATTTGATGATAAATCGAGTCATGGATAGGTTAATCTCGCAAATGCAATATTGAACTGCTCAATTATATGAAATACACACACAAATTATCCGAATTGTGTGAATCGTTGTGTGAATTAGAGCACAAGGGTAAAATCGTCATTTCGTCTCATAATGAGGAAGTATCATTTATAAAGTAACGGATTGGGTCCTAGTCAATCTAGGATTATGGAAATGTTATTTAAATTGCTAAGTCACATGGATGGATGGGTATTTGATGAATTAAAATGGACCTAAATGGATATTAAGGAACCAAGGGCATTTTGGTCATTTCCATATTCTTCAAATCATAAACCCAAATTACCCTTCACCAATCATGCTTTTAAATATCCCGAAGATCATAATCAAGGATTTTAATTAGGGTTATGAGTTAATTGTTGGTTAAGTGATGATTTGGTAATAAGATTTTGCCCTAATTTAAGAAGCACATGACCAGCTGATCACTCTCCTCCTCCTCCTCCTCACTTTAGCAATATTCAGAAATTAGAAGAAAGAGGGAGAGAGAGAGAGAGGAGAAGGGGGCGAAAGAAGAGAAGGAAGGAGAAGAGGAGGAGACATCACCATTTTCATTGCATGTGAGTTTTCTTGCTACCATTCTTCTCCATTTTCTTTCCTCTTTCTAATGGTATAAGTTTCATTAGTTGAAACTCCCTCATTCTCACTTCACCATTGTTGGTCTTTAGAGCTCAAAATTGGGTTTTCTCCATCTTGAAGGTTTGCATGTTAAATTTGAGCTAAGGAGAGTGAAATTGTGAAGCTACATTGTTGTTTGGAACAAATTCGGCAACTACATTGGGAATTAAGGCTCATAGAAGATTGTTGAGTTGTTGTTTTGAAGTCTCTAGAGTGTTGAATTCGAAGCTGGAGTTGTTAGTGAGTGAAGTGGTGTCAAATTCGTGGAGATGAGGTCTTGATGAAGGACAAGGGTTGCTAGAAATTCTGCAGCAAACTCAGATTGAGTAGTCTCTGGTAATTTCGATATTTCTCTCACCACGGACATCATTTGAAGCTGATATTGAATTCTTTAGAAATTAGACACAAAACCCTTCAGTTTAGGAACAAGAACCACTTGAATTGACTGAGTCTTAAGGGAGAAACTTTAAGTACAATTTTCACTTTTGTCACAGTAATGTTTTCGAACCAGTCTCCATATTTTAGCCGTAACTCCCTGAATACTCGTCATGTCAGTGTGGGATTTGAACCATAGGAAAATAGACGAAATTCTCCACACGTTAGAGACTGGTTTGAATGATTTTGGTTAATAATTGAATTAGTTATGCCTGATGCAAAACAGCTTGCAGATGCTACCAAATCAATCTTGGAGTTAGTTGCCGCGTTTCTAAGAGTCGGGGTTAGGTCGGGATAGAACTAAACGTGGCTTTGGAGTTAGTTTTGAAGATGTTTTGAGTTCATTGGAGCATGGGAATCAAATTCGGGGATCGTTCGAGCGGTTACGTGTTGATGCGTTTCGAAGTCTTGGCAAATTCCGTGATTTCATCACGATCGGTGAGTTTTACTCACGTTAGGGTTTCATTCCATTGTTTGCAAATGAATTTCATTTCTGGTTCCGTGACAAAATTCTGATTTCGAAAGATTATCGAGTCGAAAACCGTTTTTCGGAAAATAACTTTTTACGGTTTTTATCGAATTTTATATGTGATTATATGAACTGAGATTGTACTAGAATATGGCTGGAATGTTTGATTGTTTTGTTGAAAATTGGATTGGATTTCGATCAGAAGCGATTGGAGAAGTGAAACGGAACGAAACGAATAAATAACGAATCTGCTATAGGCTGCACGGGTCGTGCCACCTGCAGCACGGGTCGTGCTAGATTTTCGGGTTGAACTGAAATGTGTAATTTCAGTCTAGCCCGGGTCGTGCAAGGTTTGGCATCTGTCGTGCAAGACCTTCTGCCACCCGGTTGCCAAAATTTCGTTTCGCCGCTCCTTTCGATTCCAAACCACTTCTAATCCTTCTTCCAACCAATTGTGATGATATTACCTTGATAAAATCATTGTTTTGAAGGTGTTCAACTTGATTTTTGAGAAAAGGTTTTGAGAGTATAACTATTCGAAAAACCGAAAAGTAGACCGCGTGTGAGTACATGTTTTTAATAACAAATGGGATTATGTGTACAACTTGGTACCGTATTATAACGCCAGATGTCTAGTATCGTATTCATCAAAACAGGTTATATAACCACGATAGATATAGAATATATCGAATATAGGAGTCGGCCCAATGCGGGTGTGATATATAATTATATCAAGTTGGGTGACGACCCCCACGAAATAGCATACTAGGAAGGGAAGGTCATGATCCCTCACCCTAGGCCCGGGAAACGTTATGGAATGGTCTAACGTGGGTTCATCGAGATTGTGGTTGTGTGCACGGTCGATGTTATGCTACAATAAGCTCACGATTCGCCGAGATTGTGGTTGTGTGCACGGTCGGTGTTTCGATTTGGTAAGCTTGTAATTGTAAAGTAACTTACAAGGCTTAGAAATAATTAAATAGCACATCAGATGCCGAGATTGTGGCTGTTGCACAGTCGGCGATGGGCTACGGTTTTATGAACAATTAAACTATGTTGCAACGGTTTTATAATTGAACCGAGTGATGTGAGGGGTTACGGTAAAACTCACTGAGATATGTTATCTCACCCTATCATATGTTGTTGTTTTTACAGAGCACAAGAAATAAGGATAGCAGGCGGCCTGGTCAGTTGTCATGCTCGAGGAAAAGTTGGAGAATTAGTCTTCCATCCTTGTTTTTGATTCCGGTGTTGTTTCTCTAATTCGGTCTTGTGACTCGAATTTGATTAATGATGTGTAAGAGTTTCCGCTGTTTCTTGCAACGATGTTTATCTAAGCAGGAATTTTTATACTCTGATGTAAACCAAATTGAATGTTTAGGTAATTCCTTGTATTTCCTTGTCTTAGAAATACCGGGTGTTATATTTTGTATCAGAGCAGTTCGGCCTTGTCGGACTTAGTGACCTTCTGGTCAAGAAGTAAGATCGAGTCAGCTAGGGACTCAGACAAATAAAATGTCAGAACCTTTTAGTATATTATGTGACGTATTGAGTCAGGATCCACTCAATGTTTCATGTAAATTACTGAAAATTATGACAGTTAGTTGTCTCGACCCCGGAAATGTCTGAAACACTAAGCCAAAGGATTTCTAGCCTTCTCGTTTCATCAGAGCGGCAGCAGAAGCGGAGGGCTACAGATGACATATGGGAACGATGATGGGCATCCGCGATGGTTCGAGGAAACTGTGGGCGGTTGTTCAGTTAATGAATCTGATGCCACTAGTGAGTCGCAGTGTAAGACGCCGTAGGTCTTACCGAGAGTACAAGCTAAGCAAAGCCATTGGGCAGTAGTAATGTCAGTGTCCTGAGATCTATCAGATTAGTTAACATTCGATACCCTGACCATTGCTTAGTCAGCCTATCAGTTACCGAAATACTGTTTCACGGTAAGCCTTACCTTCTGGCATGAACTAAACCCAGTTTAGGTAGAAGTTAAGAAAGTCCTTTTGGATAACCCCAAGCATAGATCCCGATTCTTCTTCTTCCGAGTCACAATGTGACGGGTGATAAAGCCAACCGAGTAAAGATAGTCCATCGTCATTATTAACTAGCAGAATCACAATGTGCCGATCAGGTTAAGTCCCATTCAAGAATTATGAACCAAATCCTTTTAAAGCGGGTTAGTATGTGGGATCGGTAGAAGTAACCTTATTTCAATCCGATGACTAGAAGCATCAGGATCACGGTCTGTAAGAAATTGTCGTTAGTCTTCTGACTCATTTTGTTTATAACTTCTGCTCCGGAACTCTGATTTTTATGTTCCGAGAGGCGTTGGAAAGCTAGCGAAAATATCTACACCTCTGAGTGGGTTGTGAACCGTGTCTCCAATTGTTTTATGTAGTGTACCTCTAATTTAATCTAAACAGTGAACTCTAAAGCATTCGTGGAGTGTGAACCTCCCTGTTGTGCGGGAAATTGGAAGAACGAGAAGCTTAAGGTCACCTAAGTGGCGAACATGATGTTGTCATGGGAGTGGAACTCGTTCTGAAGCTTGATTGATTTACGTGATCGTAATAATTATGTTTGAATTGTTACGGGAAATTCGGAAAGAAGCTGGGCCAAGGAAATTCTAAATTATATATACTCAGATTTTTTGATTCAATACGAAGATACTTATGGTGTGCTCGTTTGATTCCGTAAATAACATTTTGTTTTCAAAATCCCCTTGGTGCCACCGCGGTTCCAATTTCGTAACTGATCCGAGAATAATGGTTACGCTAAAGTTAATCGATAAACCAAGGATTTCCTAAGATGACACTAAATCTTACCTTCTAAGGAAAACCTTATGTCATTCTAGTAAGATTCCTAATACAGAAATTCTTATTCACTTAGAGTCTGAGTGATCAAGACCTAAGAAGGCATAGGTATCAAGTTCTAGCCTGGTTGATCGAGAAAGACAGCTGAAATTGGATAAGTCGTTGACTTAGTCAATTCCGAAAAAGCCATAGGCTGTGGAAGGGCGTCAGGCTGTAGGGTTGAATTTCGTGGACCGAGTTATAAGGGTCGAAAGACGCACTCTTATTGGTATTTTGGGTTAGTCTAAGGAAACCGACTTCCTCGGGTATGTGATGAAGATGGTCTTACATTTAAATGTTTTTCACAAAAAAAAAAAAAAATTCCTGCAAACCTTACCCATACGTGAGTTAGTTAAAAACATCGTTTGTACCGGTGACTGCCTGAAATGCTAGAAGTGTTTCTAAGACAACCGAAGATGTAAGTTACTCAAACGTCTACTCAGAAGTAATGGAAGACTGGGTTAACATATGAATAAAATTGCTAGAAGGAGAGGTATCAAGCCATGTTAGAGCAATTACCTTTCGGCAGTTATAGTGTTCAAACTTCGGCTATTGAGGTAAAACTTCAATCGTAATCTTGATCTCGTTAGGGTTAACAGTAAGTTACTGTGACTTTGATCCACTGGACGGATCAAGACTAGTTTCTCCATTCTGGTACTCTATTGGTTAGATGTCAAGAGAGCATGTATGTGCTGAATTTGGAGTTGTTCTGATTATGGCACAACGTACAAGATTGTTTCTATGACAAGCCGAGAGTTTGGATATGTGTAGTAAAAAGCCTTACCCACTACACTATTTTGATGGAAGAATATCTGAGGATGAACCACATGTCAGCCTGAGACTAAATGATTGGACAACGAGTGTATAACACATGAGTCCTTGATAGTGAATCCTATAACCATTTTGTGTAGTCTCTCGAGACACTTGATTCATGCCTGATTTTCATCACGAAATGCAATTCTTTGTGTTAACCTTTAAGTTTTATCTTTGGGCTAATTCGAGAAAAGGATTGAAAGGAAATGAATTAGATCGAATAAAATAGCGGTTTAAGAAAAACAACGTTTTCGACACAGGTACAGAATTGGGAGCCCGAATCTTGCACCCTAAGGCCCGATCTAAGCACCTGACTCTGTACCTATTTTAAAATAAAATATACGCCTTCCTTTCGACCCAATGTCTTTCCTGATTCCTTCCTCAACGAACCAAGTAATTTTTAATCGGGAAGGAGCCCAACTCAAGAACGATAAGGGAAATTTGTTGGATTCTGATCACACAAATGGTTGATTTCAACAAAGTAAAACTTTTATTCTCACTGTCGACATAGTAAATTTTAAATCAGAGAATGAGATTACCGCTTTGTTGAAACGTCGTGCATTGAGCAAGGTCATTTATAAGTTGGGGTTGATTAACGTTTTGGATAATAAATTTTTAGTAAAATGAGTCAAGCGCTTATGTAAGCGTAACTCGGGAAGAGAAGAAAACTGTTCTTCGGATACTGCATGGTTTGATCTCAAGGTAATCTTCTCATAGACATCGTTTCTTCCAATTCAAGCTACGGCTAAGCGGGAACCTTCTGAGTTTTTGGCTTTGATAGTGGAGGACGTATAAATACCCTAAGCTATATATATAAGGTTGTGTTCACAACAGATTGTAGATATACCATTGGCGCATAACTATTAGTGTCTGCAAACGATAGGTCAAAATAGTCAATAATCGGATAAAATTGCTTGTCAACAAGGTATAGAGGATTGGAACGATTTTGAGGACAAAATCTTTCAAGTTGGGGTGATTGTAACATCCCTGTTTCATAAATTTCGGTTTACGAATTTAACTGGCGATTTATTCTTCGATTAGATGATAAATCGAGTCATGGATAGGATAATCTCGTGAAAGCAATATTGAACTACTCAATTATATGAAATACACACACAAATTATCCGAATGGTGTGAATCGTTGTGGGAGTTAGAGCACAAGGGTAAAATCGTCATTTCGTCTCATAATGAGGAAGTATCATTGATAAAATAACGGATTCGGTCCTAGTCAAGCTAGGATTATGGAAATGTTATTTAAATTGCTAAGTCACATGGATGGATGGGTATTTGATGGATTAAAATGGACCTAAATGGATATTAAGGAACCAAGGGCATTTTGCTCATTTCCATATTCATCAAATCATTAACCCAAATTACCCTCCACCAATAAATGCTTTTCAATTTCCCTAAGATCATAATCAAGGATTTTAACAAGGGTTATGAGTTAATTGTTGGTTAAGTGATGATTTGGTAATAAGGGCAAAATGGTAATTTTGCCCTCATTTAAGAAGCACGTGACCAGCTGATCACTCTCCTCCTCCTCACTTTAGCAATGTTCAGAAATTAGAAGAAAGGGGGAGAGAGAGAGAGAGGACAAGGGGGCGAAAGAAGAGAAGGAAGGAGAAGAGGAGGAGACATCACCATTTTCATTGCATGTGAGTTTTCTTGCTACCATTCTTCTCCATTTTCTTTCCTCTTTCTAATGGTATAAGTTTCATTAGCTGAAACTCCCTCATTCTCACTTCACCATTGTTGGTCTTTGGAGCTCAAAATTGGGTTTTCTCCATCTTGAAGGTTTGCATGTTAAATTTGAGCTAAGGAGAGTGAAATTGTGAAGCTACCTTGTTGTTTGGAACAAATTCAGCAACTACATTGGGAATTAAGGCTCATAGAAGATGGTTGACTTGCTGTTTTGAAGTCTCTAGAGTGTTGAATTCGAAGCAGGAGTTGTTAGTGAGTGAAGTGGTGTCAAATTCGTGGAGATGAGGTCTTGATGAAGGACAAGGGTTGCTAGAAATTCTGCAGCAAACTCAGATTGAGTAGTGTCTGGTAATTTCGATATTTCTCACACCACAGACATTATTTGAAGCTGATTTTTGATTCTTTAGAAATTAGACACAAAACCCTTCAGTTTAGGCACAAGAACCACTTGAATTGACTGGCTCTTGAGAGAGAAACTTTAAGTACAAATTTCACTTTTGTCATAGTAATGTTTTGGAATCAGTCTCCGTATTTTAGCCGTAACTCCCTGAATACTCGTCATGTCAGTGTGGGATTTGAACCATAGGAAAATAGACGAAATTCTCCACACGTTAGACACTGGTTTGAATGATTTTGGTTAATAAATGAATTAGTTATGCCTGATCCAAAACAGCTTGCAGATGCTGCCAAATCAATCTTGGAGTTAGTTGCCGCGTTTCTAAGAGTCGGGGTTAGGTTGTGATAGAACTAAAATTGTATTGAGGATTGAGGTGAATTTGGATGAGGATCAGTAGCTTGTGGCTCTGGAGTTAGTTTTGAAGCGGTTCCGAGTTCATTGGAACATGGGAATCAAATTCAGGGATAATTCGAGCGGTTACGTGTTGATGCGTTTCGAAGTCTCGGCAAGTTGCGTGATTTTCATCACGATCTGTGAGTTTACTCACGTTAGGGTTTCATTCCATTGTTTGCAAATGAATTGCATTTCTGGTTCTGTGACAAAATTCTGATTTTGAAAGATTATCGAGTCGAAAAGCGTTTTTCCGAAAATAACGTTTTACACTTTTTATTGAGTTTTATATGTGATTGTATGAACTGAGATTGTACTGGAATATGACTGGAATGTTTGATTGTTTTGTTGGAAATTGGATTGGATTTCGATTGGAAGCGATCAGAGAAGTGAAACGGAACGAAACAAACAAATAACGAATCTGCTACAGGCAGCACAGGGTCGTGCCACCTATAGCACGGGTCGTGCTAGACTTTCTGGTTGAACTGAAATGTGGAATTTCAGTCTAGCACGGGTCGTGCAAGACCTTCTTCCACCTAGTTGCCAAACTTTCGTTTTGCCACTCCTTTCGATTCCAAACCTCTTCTAATCCTTCTTCCAACCAATTGTGATGATATTACCTTGATAAAATTATTGCTTTGAAGGTGTTCAACTTGATTTTTGAGAAAAGGTTTTGAGAGTATAAATATTCAAAAAACCGAAAAGTAGACCGTGTGTGAGTACATGTTTTGAATAACAAATCGGATTATGTGTACAACTTGGTACCGTATTAGAACAACGATAGATATATAATATATCGAATATAGGAGTCGGCCAATGCGGGTGTGATATATAAATTATATCAAGTTGGGTGACGACCAGAAGAGATAGCATACTAGGAAGGGAAGGTCATGAGCCCTTACCCTAGACCCGGGAAACGTTTTGGAATGGTCTAACGTGGGTTCATCGTGATTGTGGTTGTGTGAACGGTCGATGTTATGCTACAGTAAGTTCACGATTCACCGAGATTGTGGTTGTATGCACGGTCGTTGTTTCGATTTGGTAAGCTTGTAATTGTAAAGTAACATACAAGGCTTAGAAATAATTAAATAGCACATTAGATGCCGAGATTGTGGCTATTGCACGGTCGGCGATGAGATACGATTTTATGAACAAGTGGTTTATAAATTAAACTCTGTGGTAACGGTTTTATAATTGAACCGAGTGATGTGAGGGTTTACGGTAAAACTCAGAGATATGTTATCTCACCCTATCATATGTTGTTGTTTTTACATAGCACGGGAAATAGGGATAGCAGGCGGCATGGTCAGTTCTCATGCTCGAGGAAAAGTTGGAGAATTAGTCTTCCATCTTTGTTTTTGATTCTGGTGTTGTTTCTATAATTCGGTCTTGTGACTCGAATTTGATTAATGAGATGTAAGAGTTTCCGCTGTTTCTTGCAACGATGTTTATCTAAGCAGGAATTTTTATACTCTGATGTAAACCAAATTGAATGTTTAGGTAATTCCTTGTATTTCCTTGTCTTAGAAATACCGGGTGTTACATTTGGTATCAGAGCAGTTCGGCTTTGTCGGACTTAGTGACCTTCTGGTCAAGAAGTAAGATCGAGTCAGCTAGGGACTCAGACAATTAAAATGTCAGAACCTTTTAGTATATAATGTGACGTATTGAGTCAGGATCCACTCAATGTTTCATGTAAATTACTGAAAATAATGACAGTTAGTTGCTTCAGCCCCGGAAATGTCTGAAACACTAAGCCATAGGATTTCCAGCCTTCTCGTTTAATCAGAGCGCACAGCAGAAGCAGAGGGCTACAGATGACATTTGGGAACGATGATGGGCATCCGCGATGGTTCGAGGAAACTGTGGGCGGCTGTTCAGCAATGATTCTGATGCAACTAGTGAGTCGTAGTGTAAGACGTCGTAGGTCTTACTGAGAGTACAAGCTAAGCAAAGCCATTGGGCAGTAGTAATGTCAGTGTCCTGAGATCTATCAGATTAGTTAACATTCGATGCCCTGACCATTGCTTAGTCAGCCTATCAGTTACTGAAATACTGTTTCACAATAAACCTTACCTTCTGGCATGAACTAAACCCAGTTTAGGTAGCAGTTAAGAAAGTCCTTTTGGATAACCCCAAGCATAGATCCCGATTCTTCTTCTTCCGAAGCATCCCGATCACTGACTAGAAGCAACCTAAACTGGGTTTAGTTCATGCCAGAAGGTAAGGTTTCAATCCACTGACTAGAAGCATCCCGATCACGGTCTGTGAGAAATTCTCGTTAGTCTTCTGACTCATTTTGTTCATAACTTCTGCTCCGGAACTCCGATTTTTTATGTTCCGAGAGGCGTTGGAAAGCTAACGAAAATATCTACACCTCTGAGTGGGTTGTGAACCGTGTCTCGTTATACAAGATTGCATTTGTTCTACCAAAAACTTAACGCTGCGTAGGAGAGAAAATAGAACCTTCAAAGCATTTGGAATTTTGGGAATACTGTAAACACAATTGGGGATTGACTAAATAACTACCAGATACTAAAATGTATAATATATAACAGTCCATCTTTTACAGTTGTAATTACAGAAAAAAAATATTATTACAATTTTACATTTACCAAAATTTGTCAAAGTGTAAAACTTTTTCTTTATTGCTCTCTTCATTTTGTGTGTTACTGAGTTCCTTGAGAGTAAGAAATGAGTGAAAAGAAAAGAGAAATAAAGGAGAGGTGAGTTACTTGATTTTTGTTTCTGTGTGTGGTTTTGATCTGTGGCTCGTTTGTGTTGATCTGTGGCTCGAAATTTCTTATGAGAAGTCGTTCTCGTGTCACTCGCATACAATGTTCAGTCATAGCTTACTCCTGGACTTGCGAGGGAGCTTGGCACTTGATTATGTCAGAGCTAATCGTCACCGTTACACTAGTTTGTACTAAAATAAAACAAAATTCCGCACCAAAAAAAAACTAAAACAAAACTAGCTATATATTACAACTTGCAAGTATGAACATGACAAACTCAATAAAATAAATTTACTTCAGCTACTTTTTTTTTTGACATAAGGAAACTCATTGCATTTCATTGATAATCAAAGGCGATACAGGTAGGACTACCATAAAAAATATGGGTGCTAGCATGTTGCCTTCACGCTTTAGCAAGAGTATGAGCTACAATGTTTGTTTGCCTCCAGATAAAACTAACCTGATAGTTTTGTAATTCCGAAAGCAAAGTTTGACAATTTCTCAAAATAGTTCCATACTCGGTTACAAAACAAGCTCCGCTGATACCATCAACTACCGCTTTGCAATCAAGCTCAATGGTGACTCTTTAGACATCCAATTGTTGTAGCCAGTATATTGCTAACAAGAGACCCAAGGCCTCGGCTTCCTGAGGTTGTGGTGAGCCAATGAACAAAACTATTTTTGCTTTCACAAAAGATCCCGTAGATTTCCTGATACAAAACCATTCCCAAATCTTCCATCGTTGAACAAAGAGGAATCTACATTACACTTGACTGAATTTTCATCTGGCTTGATCCAACACGTTGCTGAATCACGTCGTGGAGACTGTTGCGACGCCAGAGTAGCTAGTTTTGAACTCTTTGCCTTCTGCCAGTGGTATAATAAATCAAGAGAATTTTTAATAGAGATCCGAAGTGGCTTTACCAAATTGTCCCAAATCTTCTCATTCCTCCTCTCCCAAATACGTCGGCTATCCTTATTTACTTCAATTCACCAAATTAAATAACTTACACCATTTGTGCTTATCTGTGGCTCGGAATTTCTCATGAGAGGTTGTTCCTGTGTCACTCGAGTACAGTGGTCGGTCGTAGCTTACTCCTGGACTTCCGAAGGAGCTCGACACTAGATTAGATTGGAGCCAATCATGACCGTAACACTAGTATGTACTAAACTAAAACAAAACTCCCCACAAAAAAAAAACTAAAACAAAACTAGCTATTACAACTTGCAAGTATGAACGTGACAAACTAATTAAAATAACTTTACTTCAGCTATCCTTATTTACTTTAATTCACCAAATAAAATAACTTACATTTACTATATTTAATTAAGCAAAAAAGACATAGTGTGTGGAATAAGAGGTCAACTACGAGAAAGGATCCTCTCTTTAGAGCTTAGAAAAAAAGTTAACTGTTCAAATATGCGTAGTTCATTTCTCAATAATCAGTTTGGTAAAGAAAAAAAATTCGTGATAAAATACGTAAAGTGTGGTGCTAAGTAGTGTGTTTTGGGTACTTTAGCCATTTCTTGACCGGTTAGATGAAAAAAATTAATTCGATGACAAAATACGTAAAGTGAGGTGCTAAGCGGTGTAATTTGGTGTACTTTAGGGTTCACAAAAAAATTTAACCGTTCAAACACGCAAACTTTGTCTTTCATTAACCAGTTTGTTGAAAAAATAATAATTGGGACAAAATAAGTAAAGTGAGATGCTAAGTGGTGTGTTTTTGAGTAGTTTAGAGTTTGGAAAAAATTTACTCGTGACACTAACTCGTGGAACTTAGTTTCACCTCCTAAGCATCGATCAATCATAGGAACAAGATTGGTGTTCAGAAACAAACTAGATGGAAATAGTAAGGTGGTGAGAAACAAGGCAAGACTTTTTGCTCAAGGGTACAATCAACTAGAATGTATTGACTATAATGAAACATTTGTTTCAGTAGCAAGGTTGGAAGCAATTAGAATTTTACTTGCATTTGCTGCTCACAAAAAACTTTAAATTATTTCAAATGGATGTGAAAAGTGCTTTTCAAAATGGCTTCTTAAATGAGAAAGTTTATTTCAATCAACCTCCTGGTTTTGTTGATCAAAAGAAACGCAACCATATTTTCAAACTTACTAAAGCTCTATATGGGCTCGAGCAAGCTCCTAGAGCTCCATATGAAAGGTTGAGTAGCTTCTTAATCAAAAATAACTTTACAAGAGGAAATGTTGATACTACTTTATTCAAAAAAATCTCTTGAAAAGGATTTGTTGATTGTGCAAATTTATGTAGATGATATCATTTTTGAATCAACAAATGAAAAATTAGGCAAAGATTTTGGAAATCTTATGAAAAGTGAGTTTGAAATGAGATGATGGGTGAGTTAAGATTCTTTCTTGGTTTACAAATCAAACAACTTGATGAAGGTATTTTTATTTGTCAAGAAAAGTATATCAAAGACTTTCTCAAGAAATATAAAATGAATGAGGCCAAAGCCAAGGCAACACCTATGCATCCTTCCATGCAAATTGAGAAAAGATAATGAGGGAAAACTGGTGTTTGAGAAGGAATACAGGGGGTATGATAGGGTCACTATTGTACCTAACTACCAGTAGACAGGACATTGTGTTTTTTTAGTTGGCATATGTGCTAAATTTTTAAGTTTCTCCTAAAGAATCTCATCTTACAGTTGTGAAAAGAATTTTCAGATATTTGGTAGGAACTACCAATATTGGATTATGGTAGAAGAAAAATACTCATTTTAACCTAACTATCTATTGAGATGTTGACTATGCTGGTGATAAGATTGACAGAAAAAGCATTAGTGTTACTTGTCAAATTTTGGGAGAATCTTTATGCTCTTGGTCTTGTAGAAAACAGAACGCAATTGCATTATCAACAACTGAAGCAGAATATGTATTTGCTGCTGGATGTTGTTCACAAGTTCTATGGATAAAATATCAATTGGAGGACTATTAATTAAGGTACTCATGTATTCCCATTCTTTGTGATAATACTAATGCAGTCAATTTATCAAAAACTTTCATCCATCACTCAAGATCTAAACACATTGATATTAAACACCATTTTATTCGTGATCGTGTTAAGAAAAAGGATGTTGAATTGATTTTTATTGACACTAAGCATCAATCAGATGATATATTTACCAACCCTTTATTAGAAGAAAGTTTCAAATTTATTCAAAAGGCTTTGCACAGTATTGAATCTCCTTAAAGATAAGTAGTTGTGTGAAAAACCCAGCAATGAGAAAGTGCACTTGAGAAAGTTCACATGAGTTAGTAGGAAACTTTTTGGGAACCGTTTCAACACGGGTACAATGTTAAAAACTTTCATAAATTTTAGTCACATCATAACTAAAATCTGTCCCATCTATCCACACCCAACGGATAATTATCTATCTCTCTCTCCCTCTCTCCTCTTACCTCTCTACCCTTCGCTCTCTCTCCCATGACTTAATCATTCCATTCCTCATTCCCAAAAGCTACTCATATTAATAGCCTCTGTCATCTCTCTCTCTCTCTCTATCTCTCTCTCTCTCTCTCTCTCTCTCTCTCTCTCTCTCTCTCTCTCTCTCTCTCTCTCTCTCTCCTTCTTCTTCACCACCATTTCTTCTCCTATTTATGGCTAGAACTAAGATACCAAACATTCCTAAAGACTCAAACCCTCAATCAAGCAACATGAAGCCTGTTTCTGTAACTCAATCATCTCGTTCTCCTCCCTTAAAACCATCACCATCCAACTCAAAATCATCTCAAACTCCCTCACGAAGATCCTCGAGACTTAAAACTGGAGCAAAGAAGCCACTTGCGGGTTCTGGAACAAAAAGTAATGGACCAATAATTGTAAATGACAATGATTCTGACACCGCCATTTTTGACATTATAGCCACACCTAAACTCTCTTCCGCTTCTAAGAGGAAACCCTCGCCTCACCCCGAACCCTCATCAATGAAAGTTACTGAAGATGGACAAGTGGCTAAGGAAAATGTAGATGATCAAAATTCTCAAATGGATGCAGAGAAAGGTGATGAGCAAATGGATAAGGGTCGAAAAGAAATCGAACCTTTTCAAGACTATGACTTGCCTAAGTGGCAGAGAAGAGGCATCTTAATTGGAAGAGTTTACTTGTTCAAGCTGTTAAAAGAAACTGGTTGGGACCTTTCGAATTTGCACGACGTGTTTCACGTGTCGCAACTTCGGAAGTACATTTCGGATCCATCTCATGTAATCCACATGGATGATGTGGAGGTGCGGGATAATCTCACGGTGGAGACGATGCATGTGCGGATTGAAGACCATGAGGTGAAGGTGTTAAGAGGCAAGGAAATTGCATTGGTGAAGGTGGTCTGGCTAGGAGCTGCCGGTGAGAGCATGACTTGGGAGTTGGAGAGTAAGATGCGGGAGTCCTAATCAGATCTGTTTGATTTAGGTGAGTTTTCGAGGACGAAAACATTCTAATTGGGGGAGAGTTGTAACGCCCAAATATTTAATTAAATATTTAGGTATCCAATTATTTATTTATTTATTTTAGTTGGTGTAATTATATTAGCATTTGACTAAGAGGTGTATAATCGAATATTAGGGGATGGTGTTAGTGATTGGGCTTAAGCTGGAAGAAAGCCCGTGATCCAAGAGCCCACTAGCTAGGCGCATAGGTGAAGCGCCTAAGCTAGGGTTTGGCTCATTATGCGAATTGTTTTGAGAAAAAGAAAGAAAAGTTGCGAATAGAGGAGAGGAAGAGAGAAAGGGTTTCAGCGCATCCAAGGGAGAGGAGGAGGAGGAGGAGTTCGCGAATTCAAGGGAGCAGAGAGGAGCTGTGTTGCTGAGGTTTTGTCGGTGACTTAATCAAGAGGATTAGTGCTCTCCTACTATAAGGTAAGGGTGGGATTCTTCCTTATAATGGGGTTTCATGATGGGGTTATGTGGGGATAGGTCCTATAGTACCCTTTGATTGATTTTGATGTGTGATTTGGTGTTAGTTGAATTATATCTAGGTTGAATTGAAATTTGGCATCGTTGGTGATTGTTGTGACTCTAAAAATTGGTGTTCATTGTAGTTATTACTAAGTGCATGCTAGGTGTTCGATTAATTGTTGTTTGGTGTGATGATTGACAATTCATGGTGATTGGCATTGGTGATTAAGGATTGGTGATTTAAATTGGTGAAATAACGAAAATATTGACCCCTAGGGTTCCATGGGCGCCATTGTCCTAGATGCTGTTTTTGGGGCCCTAGTGCTGGGCGCCATCCCTGGAATGTTGTGGTGCTGTTTTTGGCGCCCTGTGCCTGGGCGCTGTGTCTGGTGTGTGTGTGTGTGTGCGTGTGCCAGTGTGTGTGTGTTGCTGTGTCTTGGCGCAGCGGCGCCATGGGCGCCTGTTCCTGAGTTGTGTTGCGCGCTATCTTGGCGCAGGGGCGTTATGGGCGCCGTTTTCGTGTCTGGTGCCTGTTCCTGTTCTGTGTTGCGTTTGTGCCATGTTGCGTTTTCTGGCGTGTTTTGGACTGTCTGGGCGCCAAGGGCGCCAATTCCTGCTGTGTTGCCTGCTGGGCGCCTCCCTGGGCGCCAAATCCTGCCTGGGCGCCAAGGGCGCCAGTTTCTCTCGCTGGCCAGTTTCCAGCATGTTGCCTGCTAGGCGCCCTGTGCCTGGGCGCCATTTTCAGGATGTCTCTCAGTTTTTCCCCTGTTTTGTTTTTGACATATCTTTTGACTCGGGAGTCCGATTTAGACGTTTCAAAATGTTTTGGAAAGCTTATTCAGAGGCCTAGATGACTATTCTAATTTGAGGCAAGGTGGTCCATTTTCTGGAAAATTGTTAACCGTTGGTGTAGTCGTTAAATGTTGCTGTTTTGAAAAAGAAAGTTGTCACGTCTCAAATACTTTGGAAAAACTGTCGTTGTCCCAAATGTTTTGGAAAATTGTCGCTTGTCTCCGGTGTTGGGAAAAATCATCGCGTCTCAAATGTTTTGGGAAATTGTTGTCATATCGGTGTCTTGGTGCTGTTTGAGCTAGGTGTGAAGGCTCAAGTATTAGTGTTGTGCGAGCTAGGTGTGAAGGCTCCAAATCTTGGTGTTCCGTTGTTTCGGGTAGTCTTGGTGTTTTGGTGTCGTTGGGCTAGGTGTGAAAGCTCAATTTTGGTGATATCCGGTGATTGATTTTGGTGTGTCACATTGTGACTAACTTGATGATTGTCTGTGTGCATTCATGGTGTCACATACATCATGTGCATTTATTTTGGTGAAGGCCTTTGGTCTTGGAGCTGGGTGTGAAAGCTCAATTTTTCTAAAACTAGTGAGCCGGGTGTGAAAGCTCAATTTTTTCTAAATTGGTGAGCCGGGTGTGAAAGCTCTCAATATTGGTGACGCCTCTATTTACAGGCAAAACTTTTGGTGATTTGGTACCACATGCATATGTCTGTTGGTGTGGGTTGCACTCATGCATTGTCATGACATTTGGTGACTGATTCTGGTGTTTACAATTTGAATTGTGTTTATGAATATATGTGTGTAGTGGAATGGTAGATATAGTTGTCATATTCTAGCATATTGCCTATCATTTTACGCTATTATATTGAAGATATCTCACCCCTTCTGTTCGAATGTTACCCCTATGCGGTAACGTGCAGGTGATTGCGAGTGAAGGCCTAGTTACCTTCGCTATTTTGAGTCGGTGTCCTTTGCTTTGATATGTAACACTCAAGGGGGGAAACGAACCTAGACTTTGGCTGTTGCATTTTATTATTTGGAGTCCACTCAGGACGTTATTATTTTATGTTTTATAACTTATTTCTTTTCCGCTGCGTGGTGATGTATTTTGACGATGTGGTTAACTAAACTGGTGTTATGGGCTTCGACCCTTTTTGACAAAGTGTTATATATCGTATGTGACGTTTTGAATTATCGATGAATGTGTGACATCTCTTTTCGAAGTATGAAATTTTTTTATAACTCTGATTTTATTAAATAATTACCGGGTAGAAAAGGGGTGTTACACCTCCCATTGTGGAACCAACCACTATTGAACCCTCTGTTGTTAATGATAATCAAGTTGAAAATCTGCCTCCTCAGAGAATGCTTTTAGTTCCATATGACTCCTCTCAGGGGGAGCATGGAAATCAAGCAGACGCAACTGATGTCTAATTTAGGGGGGAGCTTGACATTAACCCCAATCTTTGAAGAAGAAAAAAACCATGATTCCATTCTTAACCTCAACAATCTCTCTCAAATAACACAAGTTGTCCATGACATTGTTCAAGACCTTGATAATCAAACAACAACATTGAATCCTCATCCTACACAAGAAACCAACCCTGAAGTCATAGCATTCATAGAACTTACTAAGATGCTCAATACACCAGCTCAAAATAAGACAATTTTTGAATCCCTTTTCTCAATGGCGTGATCAACCCAAATCCTCCCCTAGAAATACCTTGGCTTCTAAGAACATAAATAGGTTCATTCATTCCCCCACTCCCATCTATGACTCCTCAATTCCAAGAATTCCAGATGCTTCTAGTCCCTCCAGATTTCCTCCTGATCTATCTGCTCAATTCGGATCCCTTGGATACTTCTGTCAAACCACACATGCTCCTCTCTCCTCATCAGATAAAACACCTCTTAGCAGCAAACCATCCGTTGGTAAGGATGACTCTTATCCTTATGATGATAAGAGGTCATGACTGCCATGAAGAAAATGAGAGCCCAACATGACAAGCAAATGAAGAAGATGAGGGTCCAACAGAACAATATTCTATTGAGCATAGGGATACTGTAGCACAAGCACATGGTTGAAGCCCAAAGGAATTTTGCCTATCAACAATGGGTGTTGCAAAATGTGATTCCATTTGTCATGCCCAACATCTCTCCACCAGAATTCTCTCCACCTCAACCCTTCGAAGACATACCCAAACTAGCTGCCTCCACTAACTCCTCTGATGATTCCTCTACTACAAACTAGCATTCCAATTTCCTATCTTCCTTCCTTTTTGTTGTTGACAAAAGGGGGAGAATGGAGATTATGTTTTAGTTATTAGCTACTTAGTTAGTGTGTTGGGTTTTAAGTTTGACACCTAGGAATCTTTTTGGATATTTTGTTGTGTGACTTGTGACCAAATATTGTCACACAAAAGATTATCACAAAAAATGTTGTTGTTTCCGTTTTTATATTATGTATAGTTATCAAACAAGTGCACTCATGCTATGAATGTTTATTGATAATTATCCTTTTGCTTTTTGTTGTTTAAAATGTTTAGTTTCTTTTGCACAAAAAACTATTTAACATGTTCAAAGTTTATATTGAGAAAAGTAGAAAACTTAAAACTTACACATTTGTTAAGTAAGAGTTTAAAGTTTTATGGATAGTGGTGATTTAACATGTTTGTTAAGTGTTGACTCATCGTCTTATGTATATTGTTGTTCAGTTTATAAGCCAAAATTGCTGTTATTTGATTGTATTTCAGTCAATTGTCTCGGAAATTAGCATAGATTTACATTGATGTCATTAGGATTGTATTGTAAGCTATTTCCCTCATCCCTAGTGCCTATTGTAATAGAAGACATTCGATTTGATGTGTCGTCAACTAGCGAACCAGACAGCTTGCCTAGTGACGCAACAGAGAAAAGAAGGAGAAAAATCTGTGTTGCATCGCGTCGCGACCAGGCAATTTTCTGCACCATCGCGTCGCGATGGGTGGCAGAAATTACTGGTTTTAAGCGAAAATTCAGAATAGAGAAGGCACTTCTTCTTGGATGCGAAAATAGGGTTTTGGAGCTGCGAACAAGGGCAAGATTTGGGGCTTCTCTACACCTGGGAACAAGGAATTGAAGGATCCAATGTACTCTTCCTTGTGTAACTTCTCTTTAATTTTAACTTTCATTACTTTGATTATGAGTAGCTAGTTTCCTAGGGTTAGGGAGATATGAATCTCTCCAAAACTATCATGTGAACCTTTTGATATGCTCAATTCGATTAATATTCAGTTTAACAATTGCCTTTACCTCCATTCGTACTGCTTTACAATAATATATGTTGTTGTACTGAATTAGGGTTTGTGTTCACCATTGGGAGATGGGTATGTTTACCGGATATTGGGGTATTCGGCCACAAAGGTGATGATCATAGGAATATGAGATTGTGTTTGTGAATTCATTAATTCTCGTGTTTAATGCTTTGTCTATTGGTGATTCACTTAAGGAATTAGGGTTCCCATTAGAGAAAAGGGGTTTTGAGGCAAGGGATTGCCCTTAATCTTATAACTGAATAGAATCTTTTAAATTGGGTAATTACATTGAAATTGATCTAAGGTGTATTGCATGATAGCGTAGGGGAGAGGATTCGATTCCTAATCGCTTTTACTCTTAGAATTTATTTACCAATATTCTGTTTTCGGTTAATATAAATTACAAACTTATTAAATCACTTTATGCCTAAGAATTACCACACTTGCTTAGTGGATAATAACTCTCAATCCCTGTGGATACGACTAGTGGCCCTTACTATTTTATTATAACTCTCAATCACTTTAGCGACGAAAAAATCCGTCGTCCATCCTACTTTTTTTTGTAGTGACACTGAGTGCTGTCATAGCATCACTCACGGCATTGCATCAATAGTGATTAATTACAGATCCTTGTCTTGGCTATACTCATCTCTCTGATTCTACCCCCTTATTTTACAGTTCTACTGTCCTCAACCATTAACCTTTGCACAACAATGAGTTTTTACCATGCTTTTATTTTTACTTTTTACTCATTATTTCAAGTGCTATCAAATAGAGTTAGTTATTAAACATTAATCCTCGTGGGATGATCTTTTTTATCACTTTATTACTTGTTTGACTGTGTATACTTGCACACGTTTTTGCACAACAAGTTATTGGCGCCGTTGCCGGGGATTAATTAATTTAATTTCTAAGTGTTAGTTAGTACTTGTTGTAGTGAGTTTTTGTTTTCTCACCTTTGTGTTGTGAACTTCGGTTTTAAGAGAGTTGTATGCACAGAACTCACGATACAGAGCATCCTCTTGATCTTGAGATTGAAAGAACAGCAAGGAGGTTGAGAAGAGAGGCTAGAGAGAGACTTGAAGCACTAAGAGCAACCCAAATGGCAGAACCAATTCCTCAAGTGATTCTTGTGATCCAGGTAGATCTAGAGGGGCATGCAATTATTGTTCAGGCACCAACAAACATTGAGATGGCTAATGATAAGGAGAGGTCCATGAGGGATTATGATGTATTTGACCCTACCACCATGGACACTGGCATTGTAACAACTGCTATCAATGTTGCATACTTTGAATTCAAGCCAATGATCTTTCAAATGTTGCAAACAGTAGGGCAATTCGCTGGAGGACCCACTGAAGACCCTCACTTGCATTTGAGACAATACCTTGAAGTCTGCAGCAACTTTAAGATGCCAGGGGTGACTGAGGATGCATTCAGGCTAAGGCTATTCCCTTACTCATTGAAGGATAGAGCTAAGGGTTGGTTGAATTCTCTGGAACCCAATTCGGTGGATAGTTGGAACCAAATGGCTGAGAAATTTTTGGTTAAATATTTCCCTCATGTCAAGAATGCTAGAATGAGGAATGATATCACATCGTTTAGGCAACAAGAGGATGAATCCTTATATGAAGCCTGGGAGAGATTCAAGGAAGTGCTCAGAAAGTTATACAACTGGAGACATTTTACAATGGTCTAGTTCCTCAATCTAGGTTGTTGTTAGATGCTTCTGTAGGAGGTGCCATTCTGAATCATTCCTATAATGAAGCCTATGATCTGGTGGAAACAATTGCTGCCAACAGTTATCAATGACCCACTGCCAGAGTAAGTGCTGCCAAGAAAGTTGCTGGAATTCATGAAATGTCTGAGATGACTGCTCTGTCAGCACAAATGGCTTCCCTTACCAATATGCTGAAGAGTTTATGTACTGCTGCTGCAGCTCCTACTGCTGCAGCACCTGCTGCTACTGTTGCTGCTGCTTCCGCATCTGCAGAAACAGCTTTTGCAGAAAAAACTGATGCACCTAATTGTGTGTATTGCAATGGGGGACATTTGTTTGAAGAATGCCCAGGGAACCCTATCTCTGTTAATGATATTGGGAACTTCAGCAAAAACAATAACCCCTATTCTAACACATACAATCCAGGGTGGAGGAGCCATCCAAATTTCTCATGGAGAGACAAAGGAGAAACAAATGCAGCACCAGCTCAAGCTAAACCTGCTACACCACCAGGATTTCCAGCACAACCCACTCTCAAGCCCAATGCTGGCAACTCTTTGACTGAGGAACTCAAAGCGTTCATGAATGAAACTAAAGCCCAGTACTAAAGCCAAGGAGCTACCATCAAGAATTTAGAAAATCAAATTGGTCAACTTGCAACTACAATTATAGCTAGACCAAGTGGTACTTTGCCAAGCACTACTGAGCCAGCAAATCCACCTGGTAATGAGAAAGTTAAGGCCATTACACTCAGAAGTAGTAAGGAAACTGCTGCCTTGCCCAAAGCTACTGACATAGGTACTGTTCCAGATGATACCGGCACTGGTGCAGAACCTGTTGTTGTGAATTCTGATGCTACAGCAGATGCTGCCACTCCAGCAGTAAACACCCCCCAGAAGTTAATTCCTGAGAGTCCCCCTCCACCTTTTCCTCAAAGGTTAAAGAAGGCTAATCATGATAAACAATTCGGGAAGTTCATGGAGATTCTCAAACAGCTCCACATCAACATTCCATTGGTGGATGCTCTGCAACAAATGCCAAACTACGCCAAATTCATGAAAGATGTTTTAACTAAAAGAAAGAGACTTGGTGAGTTTGAAACTGTGGACATGACTAAAGAAACTAGCATGCTCCTACAGAGTAAGGTTCCTCAAAAGTTGAAAGATCCAGGTAGTTTTACAATTCCTTGCTCCATTGGAGGTAGTTATTGTGGTAGAGCTTTGTGTGATTTGGGTGCAAGCATCAATTTTATGCCCAAATCTATTTTTCAAAAGCTTGGTATTGGTGAAGCAAGACCTACCACAGTAACCCTTTCATTGGCTGATAGATCAACTATTTATCCTGAAGGTAAAATTGAAGATGTTTTAATTAAAGTTGATATATTTGTATTCCCTGTGGATTTTATAATACTTGATTTTGAGGCTGAGAAGGATGTGCCAATTATCCTTGGAAGACCATTTTTGGCTATAGGTAGGACCTTGATTTATGTTCACAAAGCGGAGCTGACTATGAGAGTCATTGACCAAGAAGTCACATTCAATGTGCTCAATACTATAAAGTACCCAGAAGACAGCACTAGTAATGCAGAATGAAACTTTGTTTCTGCTGTTGACAGCTTAGTGCAGAAATAGTTGCTACAACAACATGATGTGCTGAAACAAGAGCTTGGGCATCTGAAACGGAAAGAATCGAAAAAAGAGGGGCTGGCCGAACTCAATGTAGATAAAACCAGAGGTTCAAAGATGGGCAAAAAGGTATGAATCTTTGGAGATAACTTCTGAAAGCTTCAAAGATAACATACCTTCCATTGTGAAACCACCCAAACTTGAGTTGAAACAACTTCCTCCACACTTGAAATATGCTTATTTGGGGAGTGAAGACACCCTCCCTGTGATCATTGCGGCTGGGCTAAGTGCTACCCAAGAAGAGTAATTGCTTGGTACTCTGAGAAAGCACAAGAAGGCTATTGACTGGTAAATGTCTGACATTAAAGGGCTAAGCCCCACTCTGTGCATGAATAGAATCTCCATGGAAGAAAATTCCAAAAATAGCATTGAAGCACAGAGGAGGCTGAACCCAATAATGAAGGAAGTTGTCAGGAAAGAGATCATCAAATGGCTGGATGCTGGAATAATTTATCCTGTTTCTGACAGCACTTGGGTAAGCCCTGTTTAGTGTGTTCCTAAATGAGGAGGAGTTAATGTGGTTCATAATGAAAAGAATGAGTTGATTCCTACCAGGTCAGTCACTGGTTGGAGAATTTGTTTGGACTATAGGAGGCTCAACAAAGCCACCAAAAAGGATCATTTCCCTCTCCCTTTCATTAATCAAATGCTTGGCAAACTTGCAGGAAAGGAGTTTTATTGCTTCCTTGATGGCTACTCGGGTTACAACCAGATTGTGATTGCCCCAGAGGATCAAGAGAAGACCACATTCACCTGCCCTTATGGTACTTTTTCCTTCAGAAGGATGCCCTTCGGGTTATGCAATGCTCCAGCTACCTTTCAAAGGTGTATGATGGCCATCTTCTATGATTTCATTGAAAAATCTATGGAGGTATTCATGGATGACTTTTCTGTCTTTGCAGAGAATTTTCAAGCATGTTTGTCAAATCTTGAAGATATCTTGAGAAGATGTGAAGAAACAAATTTTGTCCTAAATTGGGAGAAATTCCATTTCATGGTACAAGAAGGAATTGTCTTGGGGCACAAGATATCAAAGAAGGGCATTGAGGTAGACAAAGCAAAAGTTGAAGTCATTGAAAAATTGCCACCTCCCACATCAGTTAAAGGAATCAAAAGCTTTCTTGGACATGCTGAATTTTATAGAAGATTCATCAAAGATTTTTGAAAGATCTCTAAGCCTTTGTGTATGCTGCTACAGCATGACACTGTTTTTGATTTTGATGAAAAGTGCTTGGCTGCATTCAACACACTCAAGGAAGCACTGATGACAGCACCAGTTATTGTAGCACCAGATTGGAGTAAGCCTTTTGAATTGATGTGTGATGCTAGCGACTACGCTATAGGAGCTTTGGTCAAAGGCATGGTAAAGTGTTTCATTCAATACACTATGCTAGAAAAAATCTTGTAGATGCTCAATTGAATTATACAACTACTGAAAATAGTTGCTAGCAGTAGTGTTTGCTTTTGACAAGTTCAGATCCTATCTGGTAGGAGGCAAAGTGGTGGTATACACTGATCACTCTACTATTAAATACCTCATTGCAAAGAAAGATGCTAAACCAAGGTTAATTAGATGGGTGCTACTGCTGCAAGAATTTGATCTTGAGATCAGAGACAAAAAGGGAGTTGAAAATCAAGTTGCTGACCATCTATCAAGAATTCCTGATGCTGACTCGCTCTCTTTTGAATCTGAAATCAAAGAGAAATTCCCTGATGAGCAGTTGCTGGCCATAACAGCAACTGTAAATGCTACAAATTTTTTGTAGCAGAGGCGCCCTGGTATGCTAACTTTGTAAATTACCTGGTTAGCAATGTGGTGCCAGAGAGTTAAACTCTATTTGGGTGAGCCTGTGCCCAGAACAAAGGCATCCACCCCCTTGAGTGATTCTCCTTGATAAATGCATTTTAGTCAGGCTGAGGTTAGCTTGTCTTGTTTTAGTTTTTATTTTGAGTTTCAGGAATAAATATGTGTGATTGATGTTTAGGTTTGATGTGGAAAAGTAGTGGAATTTGAAAATTCGTTAGTGATATGTGCTGATAGCACTGAATTCGTATCTGGTAGCATTGCTGGAAGCACCTTCAAAAAAGAGAATTATGATTGACAGTGATGAAGATGATGAGCCATTGAATGATCAGCAAGGCAGTTCAAGTAGCTCCTCTCCTATAAGTTCTAAAGGAGGGGTGAATTCAGCAGGAAAAATGGAAGAAAACTCCCATGATGCTCTAGATAATGCTGGCGAGGTCAGTGGAGATGCAAGTGCTGCTGTGGAAAGAGAGAACAAATAAAAGCATGATGCTGAGAAAAAGAAACCTGCAGGAAAGCCTACCAGTGCCACGGGTGATGCTGTCACAGCACCAAACCCTGAAGAGATTCAGCTCAGAAGAGGAAGAAACCTGTTGATGCCGTTCCAGAGTCTGTTCCTTTCCAGCTGCCTCCCAAGTCAACTCGGACAAGGAGAAAAACTTGGGCTGTCAGACCCCCTCGAACACAAAGAGTGTTGATTGAAGAAGAAGAAGAGGAAGATGAAGAAGATGCTGCTGTGCCCAAAGCACAGGCCTCAAAGCAATCTCCCCCTGTCAAAAAGAAGAAGTGATCCTACCCTTTTCTATTCGGCATTTTAATCTCTGTTTTAGTTTTAGTTTTGTGTACTCAGTGCCCATCTCTGACTTAGTCATTTGACAGTGAGGACACTATCATATTGATTAAGTTGGGGGGTGGAGCAGTGTAACACCCTCAAAATAATTAGTAGAATTATTTGGGTGTTAACCCAATTAAACTAATTTAGTACTTGATGGGTAAATTTATTGAGTGCTAAAATTATTTATTGGTTGTCATCGGATCGTTAACCGGATAATACGGGTCAAAGAAGTTTTGGAATCGAAATAAGAGATTTAGGTCAATATGGTAATTGGACCACGTCACCACGTATATATTAAATAAATATATATGTGTGTGAGTGTGTGTGAGTAAAAAAGAAAGAAAAGAAAGAGAGAAGGCAGCGAGAGACAGAGAAGAGAAACAGAGAGAAAAGAGAGGAAAAAGAAAAGAAGAGAAAAGAAAGGGTAAGGAAGAAGAAAAGGAAAAATAGGATAGTTCGGCTCATCAAAACGACTTCCTTCCAACACGAAAAACGTTCAGCGTTACTTCCTCTTCGATTTGGTATCAAAATCATCATCATCAACTCACTCTCTCTCACTTTGCCATTTTCGAAAATTTGAAGGAAATGGAGGTATTTGATGGTTCAAGCTCAAGGATAGCTTGGGATGGTGTTTGGTGCGAACCCAAGGATGGTGGATCGGTTATTGAAGTTCGATTGGGAGATTGGAAGCTAGTTGGGTGAGTTGGGGTTGAAAAATCAAGATTTGGGGTTTTTGTGAATAGTAGCTTTTGGAGGTTAGGGATGATGAATAGTGTTCATGGAGGATTTCGAGGAATTCGGTATTTCGGTCAAAAAGGCGTCTCGGTTGAGCGGAAAGCTTTGGAAGCGGATTTGAGCATCGTCGGAACGGAAAGTTTATGCGGGGAATGTTCGTGTGGTTACTCGGTGAATTCGACTCAATCGTGGATCACGCTTCAAGGGTGAGTTTTACTCACGTTTAGGTTTATTTCGTTTTTGAAATGAAAATCATGTTGATTGGTTACGAGCAATATGAGTCAAAAACTGTTATTTTTAAATATATCGAATTTTGATGAGAATCGAATGTGTTGAGTCTTTGATTGGATTGGTTGATCGAGTGAGGTTATTGGATATGTTTTTGTACTATTTTGGTGTTAGGATTGGACTGGAACAGGTACCGGAAGTGATCGGAATTGATCGGAACGACGAAAAACGCAAAGCGGAATGAAAATAGAATGCTGTCAAATGCGCACGATCCGTGCGCCCCAGGCGCACGAACCGTGCGTCTGGTTCTGTTTCCATTTCGCAAATTTTTATAAAAGGGCGCACGACCCGTGCGTATGGGAGCGCGGTCCGTGTGCAGTGTTCTGTCCAAATTTTCCAAACTTGCCCGAAACGATCCCGATTGATTCTAATCCTCTCCTAATCCTTTCCTAACCCTTCTATAATGATATTAGGCTTATAATGCCATGATTTTGGGTATGTTTCAAAAGTGTTTTATAAAATACTTTCGAAGTTGAATTGTCTTGGAAAAACCGAATAATAGTATACGTGTGCGGATATGTTTTATTGATAACTTTTGATCCGGGAACCCGACTGAGGTGTTCTAAGATGCGTTTGAAAGCTTATTCAGAGGCCTAACTGGATATTCTATTTTTAAGGTAAAACTGAATGTTCGAGTATTGGTATGAATGTAAACGGACCTTGAGTTCATATGATTGTAGATATATGTTTATACATATATCGAGTTGGGTGACGACCCATTGTTCGACATACTAGGCAGGGCAGTCATGCTCCCCCAACCTAGACTCCGTGCCAATAGGAGAATGTACTATTGGTAAGGGGGTTCACCGGGTATGTAGCACTGGATTGCAGTCGATGTTATGTCATGAGTTTGTTGTACGTACACCGGGGTTTAGCACTTTATTGCAGTCGGTGTCGTACTGTGCGATACACCGGGGTTTAGCACTTTATTGCAGTCGGTGCCGCACTTTGTTTGTTAACGTTCACCGGGGTTAGCACTTTACTGCAGTCGGTGTCGTGTTGATTTTAAAAAGGATTATTAATTGAACCGAGAGAGTTAGTAGGGGTCTCGGTAGAACTCACTGAGATTGTATCTCACTGTTTAAATGTTGTTGTTTTACAGAGACACAGGGACAGCGGAAATCCAAGAGGCACGAGTAGGTTGAGCTCGGACTGGTTGCTGATAGCCTAGCTTTATGTTTAAGCTTATTTCCCTTTTGCTGTCTGTATACTAAAACATTATGTATTTAGTGTATATCTTTCTTCCGCTTTCTTGTATGATACTGAATACTATAGATGCTGATGGTATATGGTCTGAGAACCATATTGTCTTGTTGTAAATAAGACTGTTTGGGTTATATTCAGCGAAAAATTTATAGTGATATTCAGTGTCTAAGCAGGAAATGTATCTCTGATGTGTCACTAATGTGCACTTGGGTATTTTTAGTCAATAGAAATACCGGGGTGTTACAAGCAGCTATTTTGTTATCAGTTTTAATGCATTGTTGTTTAAGTTCCTTTTATTCTGCTGTGTTGTTGGTGTGTTCTGATTCTTTTTGTGATGTAGTGTGTAGCTTCTGTTAGTGTAGTGCTAGCATAGCAGTAGTGATAGCATCTAAAAAAAAATTTACTTTTTGTACCAAGGCAGAACCCAGTGAGGATAACCAGAATTGGTGTGGACTTAGAACTTTGAATGAAATAGCCTAGCCCCTCTAGTATACACTTAGCTCTTGCTTTTGGAAAATAGATGTAAGGCATTACTTAGGTAGAAGTTAGGTGAAAACTTAGTAAGGACTGAAGTTGCCTGGAGGTAGTGCTGTTAGAAGTAAGGCCATGTGCTGTCAAATCCAAAATCATGTAAAAGAGGGTGTACACTTGCAAAAACAAAGGAAAAAGTCATAGCATCAAATAAGTTGCATTCTTGCAGAAAAGGCTAGTTTGGGTGCTGTGGAGGGAGGCTGTTTTGTGGCGACACCATTACAGTTTCAGTCAAAGCAGCAATCAAGCTAGTTAAAAAAAAGTGTGCACCACTCTAAGTAAAGTTCAATTCAAGTAATTAGGCCTAGTCATGCATTATTCATCTCTTAGTATAGCTACCCCCATAAGCATACATCAATGTAAGATGTGATTGTAGCCATTGATAAGGAAGGGCAGTGTAGGAAATTCTAAGTGGGATCCAAGGCCAAGCCTAGTAATTGTTGGAGTCTATGGAAGAAGTGCACGAGAGCACACACACACTTAAGCTAGAGGGCAAAAGCTATCATTTCATATGTTGCTAAGGGTTCTAAAGTTTTAAGTCTGAGGGAAAAGCCTTGAGAAAATAAAAGCTGAGTCAAAAATATGTTTTGAGTGCTATCATATGCTGTGTGCTAAGTGCTAAGCTATTCTGTATGCTTTGCTTCTATGCTGTTAAGTGTTTTGTCCAGTGCTGTCATTACTTGAGGACAAGCAATGGTTCAAGTTTGGGGGTGTGATAACTAACAGAAATGTGAGTTATTTATGCCAAAACAAATGAGAATTATCTTGATCCAAGAGTAATTTATCTGAATAAATGTGGAAATTGTATAGAGTTAGCTACAAGTGTATTTAGTTGTGAAAATTATAGTTTGGGCACGCAAGTGCCATTTTGTGGGATTTAACTTGTGTTTTCAGTGCAGTTACTATTTTGATAGTTCCATTTATGGTAGTTAGGTTCTATTTTGTAATGTCTAAGCTCAATATGGGCTAGATCTTTATATAGTCAAGATTATGGTGATGTAGTTAGGATCTATTGATGTTTAATGTGATTAATGCTTGACACTTCATTAATTTGCGTGAGTAAATGCTATACATCTTTTTAAACTTGATCACTTTAATTTGGATAACGTGCTTTTATTTTTGGAAAGAAATTTAAGTGCTGAATTCGCAAATTAACATAGTTTGAAGAGTAATAGGAATATTACCCTTTCCTAGTGAAGAATAGGAATATGAAGCTAGGCCTATGGTGTGAACTGAAACATGCTTTTCAACCTACGGAATGAACCTCATGAGAGCTTAGGAATAAGGAAACCTTGACAACATTCGGTTTCACAGAGATAGGAATATCCATATGTATTCTGCACACTGAGTACTGGCATAGCATCACTCACAGCATTGCATCAATAGTGATTAATTACAGATCCTTGTCTGGGCTATACTCATCACTCTGATTCTATTCTACCCCCTTATTTTACTGTTTTACTGTCCTCAACCATTTACCATAACCTTTGCACAACAATGATTTTTACCATGCTTTTATTTTTACTTTTTACTCATTATTTCAAGTGCTATCAAATAGAGTTAGTTATTAAGCATTAATCCTCATGGGACGATCTTTCTTATCACTTTATTACTTGTTTGACTGTATATAAAGGGCAAATTACACTAACCTCCCCTGAACTATTTTAAAATGTAACCAACAACCCCTCTAGTTTCTAAATGACACTAAGCTCCCTTGACATTTAACACCGTTACTCAAGGGATAAAAAACCCTGGAATTATATGCAAGACCAACAATGACGTTGTTCTAAAAATACAAGATCTGATCCCGACATATAATCAAACAGTTTTGGTGCATCATCAAACCATAGGTAGCATGTCCAGGATGTGGGTGTTCCTTGAAAAAGAAATTTTAAACGGTGTTTCACAGTTTTACAGAATTGGTGAATGCACAGACCATCATTGTCCAATAAATTATGTTCCACTCAGGTATTTCGCCGAGAAGGGGCCTATTCACCATCAATCAAAATGGAACACTTCTACAAAAATGGAGATCATATTGTTTAGAAGAAAAACATGATTAAAAGCCAATTTTTTATCACGTAATAATGGAGTGATTTTTCATGTATTTTTTAGTTTGAAACAACGTAAAATTGGACATGGTTACAACATAGTGGGAGAATATTTCTCAGCAAAACGTAAACCTTCCTTCTAGAGAGTTTCTGCGTGTGAAAGTGACAGTTAGAAGAGTTTTAACAGAGAATAAACGGCGTTAAGATTGAAGGGAGGTCTGTCACTTATAGAAAAATTAAGGGAGGTTTGGGTTTACTTCAAAACTAGAGGGGGTATTTGTGCTATTTAAGAAGACCTCAGAGGAGGTTAGTGTAATTTACCCTAATATGAATGCTACCCAACTTTCGGCGGAGACCCGTCGCCCAACTTATATATTGTGTTAGTGTTTCTATCTCAATGGTTAGTTGCACACAATATATCAACCATCAAGCATAATAATCAATGATATAAATATATCACACAACATGTTACTTCATCAATAAGTGGATAAGGATACATCAAAATTCAAAGTTCAATGTAAGATAATGACATTTGCCTTATGCAACAAGGTATTAGCTAGGATAGGTCAACAAGACTTCTTAGAATAAGTTGAAAACACAATTAATAATTTAATTATATTTTAGATCTTTTCTTCAGTTTTCTAACGCATCCAAGAGCACTTAAATCAGAGTTCCGGATCAAAAGTTATGAATGAAACAAGTTGGAAGGCTACAGAAAATTCTTAGTCAAACCGAAACTAACACAAGTGCCCGTGTTTATCTAACATGGCCATGTTTTCTATCTTTGTACAAAAATGCAGTTTTTGTGTTATGATATCTATTCTAAGTGCTTCTAATCTTCCCTAACTAGCATACAAATACATCAAACAGCACAAATCACCCAAATTCCAACACAAACAACATAAATATATCGAACACACAAACATCAATCAAGCTTGATTACACAACATAAGCAATCATTTTTGAAGCCAATCAACCTCATTGAATTTTTACACAAAGTCAAGAATCAAACTTAACATACAAGCACTCAATTCAGCTCCAACATTTCATTTAAATCTTCACAACCACTTGATATAAGAGACCCTTAATATATTGAGAAGATGAGTGAGAGGAACTCCCTAGTTAAGTAGAATATCTACTTTGAAGCAAAGAGGTAAGCTCCCACAACTCACACAAGATCGTAGGATTCCTAAGTAACACTAACAGCACCAAGAACTCTTCTTTGAAATCTTTTTCTCCTAATGTAACTTCCCAAACTCCTTTCTCAAGTCTCTAAGCTCACATGCAACCCAAAAATCCTGATGTCAGCTCCTTCCAACTACATGCAAGCTTCGATTCTTCATGTGAGGGAAATGTGGTTCAATCCTCTGTTATTTTTGTTGCTAGGGAAATGTGTGTTCTGAATCTATCTCAGTTATGGAGTGAGATGTGAGATGAGTGAAGTGAGGGTTTCATGGTATGTGAAGGAAGATTGGTGAAAATGATGATTTTTCTTTCTTTCCACTCCCTTCTCTCTTTCGTTTGCTCTCTCCCTCTCTCTCTCTCTCTCTCTCTCTCTCTCTCTCTCTCTCTCTCTCTCTCTCTCTCTCTCTCTCTCTCTCTCTCTCTCTCTCTCTCTCTCTCTCTCTCTCTCTCTCTCTCTCTCTCTCTCTCTCTCTCTCTCTCTCTCTCTCTCTCTCTCTCTCTCTCTCTCTCTATATATATATATATATATATATATATATATATATATATATATATGTTTTTACTTCTTTTTCTAAAACTGAGGAATGACCAGCAACTAACACACTCCCTCTTTTTGGGTTTTTTTTTATACCCCTTCAACTCCCTTCTACACCCACACATTATCGTAATCTCGAAAATACCCCTGACATAATTAACAAAAATTGACTTTTGGAAGATTCTCTGGCGGGGGACCACTTTATCTAGTAATCGGATTTACCTAATTGAAAGGTAAATCCAATTAGGTTTAAATATGTAATAAATACACACGCATAAGTCAAACCGGATGTATCAAACTGACAGATAAATCCGATTTGACCATTTATTTCAGTATAGAAAGCGAAATTTTGTCCTGACGGATATAGCTAAATCCGCTCATATCTATTAATGAATCAGATTTACCTGGATGGGGTATATCCAATTTTGAAAAATACAAAGCGATTTACGTTTGAGGTACGTAAATCCAATTTGTTTTTTTTAATTAATTTCTGTATAACTGTTGTTCTATTTTGAAACAGATATTGACTCGCATACAGAGTCGCGGGTTGTTCCTTTCGTGGTAGACACTACAGAGGCATTCTGGACGGAGAGGGTATATTTTTCATACTAATTTTTTTAATCAAAGTTTAGTAGATATTTATTTAAGTACGTAACATTTTTCTATTTTTTCTATTTTCTAGATATTTTCTACACGCGAGAATGCAGAAGAGTGGGCTAACGCGGTTGAGAGACGTATTGGAGTTGTGGTTATCATTGTAAGATCCGACAAAGCTGGAGTTAAAAGGGGTTCTAGAGATATGATTATTTTTTGTTGCGAGAAGCAAGGGAGGTGGTCTAATGATTCTAGAGTTTTCGGGTCTAAGAGAAGAAGTTGTCCGTTTACACTGAGAGCTACTTGTACAATACGTCATGGGGGTTGGCGTGTGAAGAGACATTTGAGGACTTCTGGAGGTGACTTGTCTAAGTCTTTTAAATCTATGCATGGGATGCTTACTCTTCAATTTGATAAAGTCATCGGGTCTTTTCAAAGAAGCATAAACCGTATTGAAGTGGCTTCCAATACTCCTTTGTTTAAAAAGCTTTGCAGTGTTGTCTTTAAATGCTTTAAATCATATTGTTAAAGAGTTTTCAAAATCGGCATCTGGGGTTGAATATGACAAAGCCCGCTGTGGGTGCATTATTTGAAAGACACATCTTCTTCCTTGTGCTTGTGAGCTAGGTGTGTACCATGTCTCCGGTACTCCTATTCCGTTGGATGTTGTAGACGACCATTGGAAAAACTTGAGTTTGGATTCTATAGATGATAAATTCTCCCAAGAAAAATCTGCTGATTGTGATATTTCTTACCAAATGGGGATGATTTGGGCGAGATATAATCGTATGACTCCCGAGGAGAGATTTGTCCTCAAGAAACAACTTAATGAGCTTGCATTCCCTGCCACTTCTTCAATGGTTGCACCACCATTTAAAGTTAAAACAAAAGGTTCACCAAAGAAGAAAAGGCAGAAATTATACGATGTCAAGCGCGATCCTTCTGGGTGGGAGCATGTGGATGAGAAGATGAAACTGACTCAAGAATCTGTGACTTCTTGTAAAAATTCATCACAGCGGTCTTCTTGTATAAAATCATCACAGCGGTCTTCAAAGCTATCTCAGAGTGTTGATGTTGAAAGGGATGTTGAAAGGGATGGTAATTGTGGGTTCCGAGCAGTAGCGGTTGGTCTCGATCTTGGTGAGGATAGTTGGCCTATAATTAGGCAAGATTTAATCAAAGAAATAAAGGAGAGGGAGCAACTATATACTTACATGTTTGGAAAGGACAGACTTGCAGTGCTTAGAAAAGCGTTATCCATTGAATACCCCGGTTTTCAGAAGGAGGATAAGTGGTTGAGTTTGCCTAAGATGGGGTACTTTATAGCAACTAAGTATAATGTGGCCCTAGTTCAATTGTCTTTGGATATGAATTTTACCTATCTTCCTTTGAGAGGTAGTTATTCTTCTTCTAAGTATAAAATCATATGTATTCTGAACGTCGGGGATATCCATTGGATGCATATTTTGATCTCTCCTGTTTTTGATCTCTCATGTCTGTCCGTTGCCTCCAGTTGCTTTGATGTGGTCTCATAATCGATCAGAGGAATCTACTTCATGGTTGGATCCTTATACCGGCCGTTTTGCCCTTTGGCAGTCTACCGTTTTGAAGATGCCTCGTCTCCCTCCCATTGATGCGCCCACCATTGTAGACTTAGCCCATGATTCCGACGATTTTGATTGACATTTCTTGTATTTATTATTGTACCAACATTTTTGTAATTATTTATCCATATATATATATATATATATATATATATATATATATATATATATATCCAACAAATTAAATGTGTAAAAAATAAATAAATTAAATGTTTTAAGTTTTTTTTACAAGTCGAATTTACCTTGGTAAAGGGTAAATCCGCTTTTGAATTTAACAAAGCAGATTTACCTGTTGTGGGGGTACATCCGCTTTGCTAAATTCGAAAGCGGATTTACCCTTCTATCAGTATATCCGATGCGATTTTTTATGTTTAATCGGATCTAGGTAAATCCGCCTTTGATTAATCTCAAAACGGATTTACCTATTTATAAGGAAAATCCGATTGAATCAAAATTATGGGGGGTATTTTGGGATTTTCATATTTGATGGGGGTATATTGTGATATGGTGGGGGTATAAAAAAAAACCCCTCTCTTTTTATGTAAAAAGGTGATGAGTTTTTAAAAAGATTTGGGCTCTTAACTTAGGCTGATTTGGTGTCAAAACAGAATTTCTGTCTACACCCCTTAATTCTCTTAAATACACCCCACAGAATACAACTCACACAACATCTCATTTACACAATAAGGATTTTATCGACAATCAAGGTAACATATAGTTCCATGAATCAATTCACAAACATATATTATTATTAAGTAAAACACGGATAATCATGTCATTACAATTAAGTATCATTAATTAAACCAAACAATCTCACAATGCTAGTCAAATTCATTGATTTTTTTTAAATCACTTGTCAATCATCCATCACAAACTTTGACTTCAATTGATCGTATTTTAGAATCTATTCTCGACTTTTGGGGTATTACAATTTCATTTTTTTAATCTATATATCTACTATTTATTTAATAAAAACACTAATCATTAACTATCTTATTGAGTTTAATAAAAACACTAATCATTAACTACCTTACAATTACTCGGTCCACCTTCCCTTCTAGTCATTACCAAAACTCAACAAATTCAAGCAATGCTTGAATTTGGTTAGGGCTACAACCTTCGTAATGAAGTCAGCAGGATTATGTGCAATTAATATACACCTTGTGTATCTAAACATTTCCCTCAGATACAATGTCTTTAATACAATATAATCTTGTGTCAATGTGCTTGGTTCTTTCATTGAAGGATTTGTTCTTGCAAAGATGTATTGCGCTTTGGTTATTACAATGCACTTTTACACTATCTTGTGCAAAGATGAATTGCACTTTGGTTGGTCAAGATTGCACAAATATCTTCTCACTAAGCTCAAAGCATAGGCAAGATCAAGCCTAGTACGCACCATGACATACATTAAACAACCCACTGCACTGACATATGGAATTCTCTCCATTTGCTTATGTTCCTGCTCAGTATCAGGACAATCAAACTTAAACAATTTGAATTGAGAGCCAATAGGATTATTAGTTGATTTAGCATCAGTCATATTGAATCTGCTCAGCACTTTCTATGAATAACCCTCCTGTGTTATTAGGAGCCCTTAAGCACCTTGTTTTCTATTGATCTCCATTCCCAAGATTTTCTTGGCTTGTCCTAAATCCTTCATTTCAAACTCCTTTTTAAGCAAATTTTTGAGTGTGGCAATTTCTTGTTTACTCTTGCTTGTTATGAGCACATCATTTACATACAAGAGTAAATAGATGTAGATTTCACCATCCAGTTTCTTGTAGTAAACACAACTGTCACTGTTTCTCCTTTTACATTTGATATTATTTTTTTAAATTGGGGAAGGGGAAATTTAATTGATCAAAGTGGAAATAATGGCTATTTTTACAACTGTCCCCAAGGGGATTCGAACTCAACACCTTGAGGATATAAGACTAAGCTCCTACCACTGAAATAGCACCTCAAGTGTGTTTTTTTTTATATTTGATATTCATCATGAACTATCAAACCTTTTGTACCACTGCCATAGGGGATTGTTTTAACCTATTAAGAGACTTCTGCAACAAACACGCCAAGTCTCTTTTCCCTTCTATTTCAAGCCATTTGGCCAAGTGATATAAATTTTCTTCTCAATCACTCTATGCAAGAATGTTGTGCTATCATCCATTTGTTCTACATGTAATTCAAACAGAGCAACAAGTGCTAGTAGCACTCTTATGGATCAGCGCTTGACCACTAATAAGAAGATTTCATTGAAATCAACTCCCTCTCTTTTAGTATAGCCCTTAACTACCAGTCTTACTTTATATTTAGGGGGTCCTTGTCTGAGTTTCCGTCCTTTTTCTTGTAAATCCACTTACACCCAACCAACTTTTCTCCTGTGGGTTTCTTTACAAGTTTCCAAATCTGATTCTTTTCTAGAGCTTCCATTTCATCCATCGTGGCTTCTTTCCACTCATGATGTTCTTTTCAAGTCATGGCCTCCTCAAAGGTGTTTGGTTCATCATTTTTGAGGCAAACTACAGTGTTCAATGCATCTGCAGTCATTGATTCATACCCAAACATATTTGGAGGTCTAGTTTGCCTCCTTGCTCTTTCCCTGCATAGGATATATTCTTGTTCTGGTTCCTCTTGCTCAAACTCGGAGATAGAATACTTTTTTGCTCTCTATGCATCAGGATGATCTACATCTACTGGTTCAATATTAGATTGTTTCTGAACATGATCAGTATCTAGCTCCACCTCAAGCTGAGCTTCCTGATTTGTTGAATTTTCCTCAAGGACTTCACTGCTCTTTGTTTCCTCAAGCAATTAAGATTCTTCAAAAAATAACATCTCTACTATGATGCACTTCTTTTCATCAGTAGATCAGATTCTATATCCCTTAACACCTTCAGGATACCCCATAAAGAAACCTCTTTTTGATCTTGGTTCAAGCTTCCCTTCATTCACGTCGAAGAATGCAGGACAACCAAACACGCTTAAGCTATAATAATCTGGTGGCTTTCCAGTCCACACCTCTTGAAATTTTTTGAAGTTTAAAGTTGTTGAAGGGCTTCTATTGGAAAGGTAGTGAGCTTTATGTACTACTTCACCAGTGATTCGGTACTCAAATGATGTCATAGTTGACCCAGTGTGGTTGAGTCTCAGTTAGCTAGCCTGTGAGAGGCGACCAGTGTCTCCGAGTCTGAGTTAATTAGCCTGTGATGAGAGGCAGTAATTGTGTTTAAGTGAAATATAACTCACTTAGTTTCCTTGAGTCTGAGCTATCTAGTCCGTGAGAGGTGAAGATGGTGCTCAGGTGCTACTGTGTTTGGTTACGTGTCATTGAGTCCGAGTCATCTGGCCCTAAGGTGAGGCGAAGATGGTTCTCCTTTTTTTTCTTTTTCTCTTGAGTCTAGGGAGAGACATTCTTGTGTTGGCATTATGAGACATGCATATCATACATTCGTGACACGTGATGATTTATGATTTATGGTGATTTATGACTCGTGATTATCTCTGTAAAATATTGATGTTTGTAATGACCTGCTGGATTTACCTTATATAAGAGTTTATTGATTTTCAACCTTTTACATGAAAAGACAGTGTATGCCCTTTAATGACTTCTTTATTGTTGTGCTTAACTTAAATGAGACTAGTGTCTTCCTTGATGTTTATTTTATGGTCTTAATATGGCTCGAATGTGATCACATTTTTCTGATAATTGTGTTGTGTTGCATGCTTGGTTAGAATTTTATTTCAATGGGACGTTTTTGAATATGAGACACAATTCCTCATGTCCTTGTGATTATATGGTGTCAAGTTTTGACTAGGTGTGATGTCGGGGGATGATGGTTTTTATTTAAATATATTTATATGTTAATTATAAGTCTCCATACAAGACTCTATAAATGTAAAAGGAAGAATGATGCAAGTGGTGCATTTTTCCCGAGTGTGAATAAAATTAGTCAAATCCAATATGTAAATCTTTTCTAATACTATTATATCAAATTATTTTAATTTATTTCAAAAAAATTCCTCAAATTTTCTGTAAATTTCATTATTAAATTATTTTTGGGAAAGGGGTGTCACACTTTCCGGTCTCAACAATTTAACTCCAAATTTTCTTATTCTTTTGGGCACCAACTCCATTCCAAGTCCCTCCCTAACTCAACTAACATTAGTTACCATAGGATTAGATCTTTGTATGACTTAATTAGGATATGATGGATTGTCGGAGATATCATTTCATGAGATGAGTGAGGAAGAACTATATGTCTAAGTATACAATTATAAATGAATTAAAGAATTATTGATGTACTTGAGGTGGGTGTCATGAACCTAATCACAAGGCCCGGAGGTTTAGCTCACATAGAATATTGTTGAGTAAGGGCTCCGCAAAGTGTACGTTATAACATTCAGATGTGTAAGTATATAGCGTTAGGGAGATGCATAGTCGGTAAATATATCAAAAGATATCGTGAGTATATGTATAGTGAGGTGCTGCTGAGGAACTCACTGAGATTTTATAATCTCACCCTTTATATTTATGTTGTGGTTTTTAGATAAACATGTGAAAACTATCGAAGCAATAGCAGAAAGGGGAAAAGCTCCTTGATTACCCTATGGACTGAAGTTCTTTTAGGGATGGATTAGAGGTGTGAACCACTTAGTTTGTCTATGTATTTTGAATATCATCTTCTTTTGTTGTTAGGATGTATACACCTTGTAGTTTGGATTAAACTATGTATTCTAACTCTAGTGAAATTTCATTTCATAAGTTGATGGAATTTCTTTCCAAGTTATTAAGGTCATTAGTCCTTTAAAGATCTAAGTTATGGAAAGTTATTTGTACAGATTTTAATCCAAACTTACAATTGTGTACTTCTGATTGATTATCTAATTGTAATATTCTAGATTTTATTGACGAGTAAAATTCAGGATGTTACATAAAAGGTACTTTATAACCTTTACTAATGACTTTAGTAGAAAGTATGGATATACTTGCTTAAAACAAAAATGGAGCATTTAAAGCCTTAAGAACTGATAATGAGTTGGAATTTTGTAATGAGGAATTCAATTGATACTGTAAAGAGCATGCAATCTATAGAAATCTCACTATGAGAGGAACTCCACAACAGAATTGTTTGGCTGAAAGGTTGAATAGATTACTATTGGAAAAAGTAAGATGCATGCTCTCATGTGCAAAGCTTCCTAAGACCTTCTAGGGTGAAGTAGTACATAAAGCTTACTACCTTAATTTTCAATAGAAGCCCTTCAACAGCTTTAAACTTCAAAATACCTCAAGAGGTGTGGACTGGAAAGCCACCAGATTATTAGAACTTAAGAGTGTTTGGTTGTCCTGCATTCTTCCATGTGAATGAAGGAAAACTTGAACCAAGATCAAAAAGTGGTTTGTTTATGGGGTATCCTGAAGGTGTTAAGGGATATAGAATCTAGTCTACTGATGAAAAGAAGTGCATCATTAGTAGAGGTGTTAAGGGATATAGAATCTGGTCTACTGTAAAGGCACGACTCTCACACGCTTGATAACTCAGGCTCAAAGATACCGGGTTTGCCATAGCATGACTTGATTATTATTGCCGCCTCTCACATGCTAGGTGACTCAGACTCAATGATATCATATCACAACACGCACAACCAAATATTGAATACAAAAATATATTGTAGACGAAGCATCACCTGAGCACCATTCTCACCTATTACAGGCTAGGTAGCTCATCACAATAATATCAAGTCATAGTCATACATCGCATAGTATGAGGAAGACACACATGTTTTACTCGCATCTTTAATTATTTGAATCCATATAATTCTTTATACTCTTAAATCCACCAATAGTATTCATTTCTTATTCAAACATTAGAACATCAAAATATAAATATAAGTTTAATTACTACCTCTAATCGTATTATTTTCTCTTTTAATATAGCATACAATATTTTTAAATGTCAAATATTACACTACTCATTGGCTCTTTTAATCAATCCTTAAGACAGCAACATTATTTTATATTCATAATAAGTCAATCTTTCAAAAATATCAACTTACGAGTCAAGTCTCAATTCCGATACATGACAAGCACCCCAAAACAATTCATTTTAATCGATTTCTACAAACATAATAACAACATTTAATCACACATGAGTATCAGACTGGCATATCACATAGGATACTCAATTAACACTACAACTCAAGAGTTCAATAAAAGCAAACGCGTACAAACAATATAAATAATAAACATATATGCAACTTTCATTATTAATAATTAAAATATTAATCAAATGCTCAAAACAATTCCTTAGGTGCTGGCCAAATTTTATCAAGCCATATGCATATTTAATTAGGTATTCAAGGGACTAGTTGAAATCCCTACAACTTTAATGATACCCTACAGCCCGAATATAACCCGAAGATCATCCCCGTACCTGGTTTGACGATCTAGTACTGTAAATAACATGGAGTTTCGGCACATCATTCTAGACAACAGTCGAGTCCAGATTTAAATTGTTTGTAAGCGGGTTCACAGAGCTAATGAAATAAGGCAACACAACATAGTGACGTCAAATTTGCCCAATTGAGTGAAGTCAAATAACAACTAATAGAGAGATGAATGGCTAAACCCAACAAATTTGGCTACCCTTGAAAATTCGACTTCACTCAATTTGGCTACCCTTGAAAATTTGACTTCACTCAATTTGGCTACCCTTGATCACCCCCAAAATAATGTTCAACATAAGGAATTGTTTGGATTATGACCTTTATCTATCCATATGTGTTTGTTTAATAAAACGATATCGCAGAACAAAGTCTTTAATTGGTCGAAGTTAATTTATTGGAGTTGGCAATTGAAAGTTGAATCATGAATCATAGAAAGAAAGGGAACGTGACTTTAGCAGCATATGAAGGTCTAATATATTAAATAGTAAAACTTGAGATGACCATCAAATTGTAAGGATTCAAATCCTTCAACATATGCTACATGTGGAGAGACTTGGTATCTAGAATTAAGAAAGAAACTTAAGACAAACAAGTGATAAGAGTGATCATATGCTGCTACACCTAATAATCTGAATCGTGAGAGAGACGCGGGAATGCTCAAAGGAAGAGAGGATGGGCGTGAATAGCTTGCATTGGAGAAGGTAATAGAAACATAATAATATTTTTGGGACCGCAGGGGTCACTTAATGAGGCAGGAAGCGAAGTGCTCCCTCCGTCCCAAAATATAATGTCTCATTTCACTTTTCACAGTTATTATGAAAAGTTGTTAATATAATTAATATGTTAAAATTTTGTACGACTATTACTAAATTACTCTAACATTCAATGTTAACTTTTTCATATGCCAACACAATTTAGTATTATTAATAAAGATATGTTTAGAAAAAAAGTAATAAATGTACCTAGAAATTTGTAAGGGGCCTTATATTTTGGGACAAGTAAAAATGAAAAATGGGTCTTATATTTTGGGACGTAGGAAGTATTAGGTTAATTCTAATAAATGGGCCTCATCATTAGACACTATAAAATTCAGCCCAATTCACCGAGAGTACGGTAGAAAGTATAACTAGGGTATTGGCTAATAAAAGTTCAAAACTCGTTCAAATTATTTAAAATAAAAATATCCAAAATAGGAACTAGTTAGAGGTAATTAAATGTTTTTTTAATGTTGACATTAGAGTATGTGGTCTTTGTGTGTATGCACCTATGGTCTAGGCACCATGGTGTGCAAGATTTGTAGCTTAAGCACAACCCTAGGTATTTAAGGAATTTTTGTAACCTTATTTCACAATTTTGATGAAATAGAATTGTGAGAATAGAGAGTGCTTCTCTAGAGTTCTTTCTAGAACCAAACTTCAATCTTATCAAGAACCTCTTACTCTTGTGGTGATTCCTCATGATCTTATCATCCTCTTGGATGTGCCCGATTTCTCCATTTTCTTGCCTAAACTCATCTTGTTTTTTCAGATCCTTATATTGATTTTGCCCAACTAAATAGAGGCTATTTACTTGGCTCACAACCCAACTAGTAGATTATTTCACAAAACCTCTACATTTTTCTCCCTTCCATTCTAGTGTCTCCAAGTTACTACAGGATTCCCACAGTCCAACTTCTAGGGGTTATCACCATAATGGTAGTTATTTAAACTGTTATAGGGATATTTCAGAAATGTGAAGCCATTTTTGCTATGTCCATTTCCACAATCACAATACTATGCTATTTGAACTAAAGGAATTAGAACTCCAGAAGCCCTCCCCTGTGTTGAATGATGTCACGAAAGTGAAGAGATCAATTTCTGCAGAACATGATTCTTTGATCGTTATGTTCAGATTTGCCAAATCGACAACCATGTTACCTCCTAGTTCGTCACAACAGGTATATCACTAAATGAGTATTCACCTTTAATACTTGTAGCAGTTTTTTTGTGTGTTAGAAGCTAGTTGTAGTAGTAACATGCTTGTTGCGATCTGATCAAATATTTTTGTGTAAACCATGACAGTGACATGCGACGGAGAAAAACATGTCCTATGAGAAAAGGTAACTTACTGTACTAAAAAAAAATCCTTAACTGCTGTTGGGGTTTGTTGTTTTTAGACTTATTACAAAAAAAGTGTGTATAAAATTAATCAATTTTATACCAAAAAATAATCATTTCTGGTATGTCACATTGAGCCTTTAATTTTAAGTCATTGGTAATTAATCTATCTTGTAGGATCCTGATGATGGAAGTGGGAGTTCATCAGTTCATCACCAAGTAACGCTAGAAGATCATTAGATGAAAGCAACAAAAATTAGCGGATCTCTCGAGTGATCCTCGTCCTCCTTATGACATATGGCTTATTTAGGATATAGATCAAACTTTGACATATGATGTAACTTTTGAATTGTTAAACACGTGTTTGTACTTCTTACATCGACTATATGACTTGTTTAGGGTATCTATTATTATATTTGTACTACTTGTATTGACTATCAAGTTTAATTATTAATTGAGTAATTTTCTTTTATTAAATGTGATATTTATAGACCCTTCACTCCATCTAAACTTGGGGAAATTCGCCCACCCATTTCATTCCCCTTATTATATTCACATCCATAAAACCATACAGAGGCGATTTCTCAACCCATTATCCTAAATAGACCCTTTCAAATGCTACTCTAGTCAGGGGCTACCTTGTCCTTGTCATAATTGGGGAAGCATCATTCCTAATGGGTTGAAACAAAGTCTCTTGCTTTCCAGCTTTCAGGGCATTCCCAGTTCAACGTTCCACACCCCTAGTTGATGCCATCACTTGACAAGGGCAAGCTATTCGCTCACCATCATCTGAAGTCTAAATTGGGGCAGTCCCACATTTCTTTGCTTAGGGAAAACCTATCTTTCATGAGCATTTCATAAACCTGTCATTCAACCCTTCATGTTGCACATCTGTCCATACCCTAGATCTCTACAACCTCTAGTTAACTGACTCATTCATCTATATTTGAACTATTATACATGTTTGCTAAATAATGCTTCAAAGAGAGAACACAAGTCAACGATGTGATACTCAAAATTCATCCCGTTAACTTTGGGGACCTAAAATTCCATGGGACATAATAACCAAATGGAAGAATAATATGAACGAGTTTGCAAAAACGGTCAAATAGTTTTTCACATTACAGAGTCTATATATAACAACCTTGAGATTGCCAAAGTTTGAGTTCAAGTCAAAACTAATTTTTCCAAGGAATGATGATTCCAAAGTATTCACCTCTTTGCTTCTCGCATCGAAAGTCTCGTATCTCATCTCAAAAAAAAATCTCTTCCTACATCATGAATAAATCAATAAATAAATCATTCCACCATGCAACTGTGCATTTCATTCTATCCATCACAACACTTGCATCTAAGCAATACAATTGCATTCATATCTTATCTGCAGCCGCATACACGGTTTATCAACTTTATTATTCCATTAACTTCAGCATCCATTGTATGCTACATTTCACTCACTACCCCCACCAAAATCAATTATTGCATGTGCATACATTACATGCATGCATACACATAACTTTTTCTTCGATCCGCGCGTCGAGCGTTGATCACATATCACACCCCGATCGTAATACTAGCACTGAATCTAGCATGGATCCTTCAGACCAATTGGTCCTTCAGACCCCTAGTGGTCCTTCATATCCCAATGATCCTTCTTTATTGCTTTTCAATCGACTTCAAGTGTCAATCCTTATATTTTTGTTTCTTTAGATCAATGTGTCGAGTGTTGATCCTCTATCACACACCAGATCTTAATGTTAGCACTGAGTCTAGCATCGATCCTTCAGATCAAATCGGTCCTTCAGTTTAGTTCGGGTCAACACGTCAAACACCGGCTCCGAGATGCACCTTCAGAACACTACGCCGCCACTGAGCCCGACGGATCCTTCAATTTTCAGATTAGTTGTGCCCGCCTATGACATAGTGTAAATCCTTCGTGGTCAACATATCAGTTCTGGATCTGATTTTGACCCTCACAACCGCTCGTCGTAGGTTACCCTCAGACCGATGTACTAGTACCATTTTTAGTTGCGATCCATCAGACCATTTTGGTCCATCAGGCCCAGACAGCCCTTCAGACCAATCGATCCTTTAGTTCAATTTGAATCAACGCGCCAAGCGTCGATTCCGAATCATACCTTCAGATCATTTTGCCAATACTTAAAGGCATCGATCATTCAGACTAATCAGTCCTTCAGATCCCCGGTGATCCTTCTTTATTGTTTTTCCCGTTAACACGCCAAGTGTTAATCAGTCTCTGTTAATTCTCAAATCTCCCAACTTTCCTCCTAACCGAACAAAATTAGTATTTGTTTTATCTTTATTTCTATTCCTACTACGTAAATTTGAAAACCCTTCACCTTTTCTAGTAGAATATAAATAAAGAGGGGGCAACTGTTGTACCCTAATTGTGTCCGCGTTCTTTTTATTACGGTCTTTTTAGTTCGCATGTCTTTTCTTTTAGCGCAAAAGCAGATAGTTGGTAAAGTTTGTAAGTCTCGGGCCCAATTACTACTAGACTAATATCGCTTCGGGAACATCAATGTCATTTGGGCTCATTTAGATCTTTTTCGACTAAATTGCGTCTATGCTTAGTAATTTGTGTGTTTGGGCCCATGTTTTGTAATTTATTTAATTGAGCCTATTCTTGTGTGATTGGGCCTATGCTAGCAATTTGCTTTGATTGGGCCTAATTTTAGTGCTTTGTTTAATTGGGCCTAGTTTTAGTATTTCTCTTGATTGGGTTTGGCCCAACTTAGCTTTTTTGTTTGTCTAGTCAAAAAACAATAAAAATCAATTTATAAATAACAAAATTACAAAAATATAAATAAAAATCAAAATTACAAAATCAATAATTTTACGAAATTACAAAAATAATAAAGTTACAAAAAAAAGTACAACAAAGATGGCTGCACGTTTGAGTTGTCTTGGTGAGAAAGTCTTTACCTTCTCCAACTCAACCCTAATCCTGAAAATGGAAGCAAACCAATCCACATAAATATTTGATTATGATTTTTACCCATAAAAGTAGAACCATTTCATACAAAAGAGACACAAAAAAATTGAGATATCACCTAAAAGAGTAGTGGTTCGTATCAGAACCCTAATCACCTAAAAAAACAATGGTTGTTCAGAAACAGAGGTAGCAATAAGAGCAATAAGCAAAAAAAGAGGAATTTCAGAAACTCGGAAACCAAGAGGAATATTGTTAGTATTACTTGATCATATGCTTTATTGGCCATTAATCTTATGTTAGATTTGTTTAAGATCTAATATAATCAGAAGTAGATTAGTAGTATAGATTGAATAGAAATAGATAGATAGATAGGGATTAAATGACCTTTTTCTCTTTTTTGGCTCTTCTTCTTCGTCTATGTCCTCTCACTCTCTCTTTGTTTTTTTATTTTTTTCCTTTGTTATTCTATTTGTTTTCGTATTTGTGCTAATGAACAGTGTTGGTGCTTTTAGGGTTGAATGACTCAAGCTTGAAGATGACAAATAGTGGGGTTCCGAAGAGGCTATCTGTATAAAGGTTGGATACTTGGATTTACGGGAAAGAATACACTCTATTCTTTATGATTTTTTTATGGACTTAATGAACATTATGCATTTTTTAACTCAGTTTGCATTTTAGAAATCTATTCAAGTTTAGTTACTTCAACATGTTTGATTAAATGCCTCAGAATCAGATAAAGGTATCGAGGAATCTACTATTCATTCCCCACAGTTCCAGGTCTTTAACAGACCCTTCATTTCTTAATTTTGGGACATTTACTTCTACATATATTTGACAACATGAAAGATGCAGATAATGCAAAAGATGTCACGAAAGTTCTAGGAGTACCCATTTGTAATGTTGAATTTAGGACTGCCTGGAGATCATTCTCTAATGGATCCTTACTAGGCATTAAATCAACTTTTTGCTTATAATGTTTAAGGTATGAAAAAGACCATTTTCCACTTACATAAGGGATTCAGTAGCTTGAGGCTATTATCACATTATTTTTTTATTTTGTTTCACCACCTTTAAATTTACATGAGGCTATTAGTTTTTGTTGATGTTGTTTGTTAGTATTAGATTTTGAAGGTTTAATGTTGATTTCAGTCATGTTATCTTATTATTGATTTCAGTCAGTGATTTAGTCGGTGTTTTGGATGCCTCTGTTTAACTTGGTTTGTCTTATACTAAGAGTAAATAGCCAATGTCTATAATTTTTAGGATTGATCATTACTCCCTCCGCCCAATTTAATTGTTCTCTTTGCCATTTTTTGTTTGTCTCAAATTATTTATCACTTTAGAATCTCAATGCAACATTTATTATTTTTTTCCCAACAATACCCTAACTTTTATTTATATTTCCAAGGTTTCCATTCCTCTCTACTCATAATAATATAGGGGTATTTTAGTCCTACCATACTTTTTGAGCATAAAAAGTAGCATATCTAATCATTTTCTTAAAATCCGCGCATAACATTAAACGACAATTAAATTGAGACGGAGGAAGTACTATTTTATCCTCTTTACTTTGTTCTATCCTCTTCTTCCTTCTTCAAAATCACATTATTGTGCTTTCCATTTCTCGTGATTTTTTTTCTAATCCACTTTACTATTTTTGCTAAACTTTGTAGGAGTATTAAAGCTAGAAGATATGGGTTATGTGTAATGATTCTTTAAATAAGATTACTTCTTGATTCAAATATGAAAGACTTTCCATTTTGAACTATCTTACTCCCTTACAAAGTCAATTATTATGCTTAGCAAATTGATTGGCTAAACATTATTACTAACTATTAATTTCACATTGTCATCTGTTGAAGGGGATGTGTTCTGGGCTGGACCGAGAGCCCAATCGGGTTGAAGACTGGCCGAGACCGGCCCATAAGCAGGATAGAAAGGGATGACCTAAATCCACTAAATCAACGGCTCAGATCAACCCGTACAGAATCCTACGGTCACCCACAAAATTCCTGACACTATATATATAGAGGTCTTACCTCAGCTGAAAGGTACTTTTTGACCCATACCGTTACTATGCTCACATTCTTACCCACTGACTTGGGCGTCGGAGTGTCATTGCAGGTACAATCCGGGCGGAGCTCTGCACACGACCAGCAACTCAACAGAACCACTAGGCACCTCAGCAAGCCATCCTGCCCGACCTTGAGGTACAGTTCATTGGCGACCACAGTGGGAGCCCACGCGCTATCCCACCCCATCTCTCATTCCTCCGCGAGGAAGACCGCGGGTGGCTCAACGTTTGCAAAGTGTGGCTGCAATTCCCGAGCAGCCACAACCAGTTCCAAAAGGCCCCGCGGTTATTGCTGAAGGCACCGCCCCAGGTGCCCAGATTGGGCCGGTCCAACAGGCCAATGTCACACTCCCAGCAAACATCGTTCAAAAGCTACGCGAGCTACTACACGTTCGAGACCGGCACATCGCGCAGTAGGAAGACTGGCTTACTCAGATAGAGCAGTAGGTCGCCTCAGGGCGGGCGAACACCGCGCCCGAGCCATGCCGCCGCAACCACTAATTACCCTTTCGTCGGACGAACCCGTCTAGAAGACAACGCTCACCTCCCAAAAGGCACCTCGTCCACCGATCCCCACTTCGACGAAGGGGCCGAGGAGGGGCCCAAACGCCTCCAAGGACTCCGCCCTCCACGACTGATCCCACTTATTGGCCAGAAGAGTCCTCTTACCAAGAATCCTCATATGACTCGTTCGGGTCGCCCACCTGGTCAAGAAGCAGATCATTTGATGAGTATGCCTGTCCTCATTATAAGAAGCATTCACCAGAACGTCGTCATCACCACAGGTACTCTCCAGAGCGATGTGGTCATTGAGGCCGACGCTTCGAGGACCGACCACCTCGCGGAGAAAAGGGCGACACGAGGATGAGACCCTTCACCCGAGACATTGACGAGTGTCCCATCCCTCGTGCCCTTGAAAAACCCCCGTCAGACTTGTTCAACGGTGTGAAAGACCCCGATGCACACCTGAGATATTTCGATTTGATGATGCGGTACAAGGGAGCATACGAACCAGTGAAGTGGAAATCCCCTTAACCCTGGAGGGGCCGGCCTTTGAATGGTTCACGGAGCTGAGGCCGAACACCATCTCGTCCTGGGAGCAGCTGGCCAGAGTTTTCTCTGCCTGTTTCACAGCCTCAAGGGTGAAACCCAAATCACACACCATTCTGAAAGTGATCAGACAAGAACCTGATGAAACCCTCCACAACTATGTGGGACGGTTCAACAAGGAGGCCGCCAACGTAAGGGGACTAGAAGACGATATGAGACTATGGTTCCTTCGGGACGGGCTTCGTACAGGCAGTTTGTTCGAAATTGAAGTTAGTGTGAACGAACCGCCCGATTTGGAAACTTTCCTCCGCAGGTCTCAAAGGCTCATGAACTATGAAGAAAGGGCGATAGCAACGCAAGACGTCGCGGGAGGAACCACCAAGGAACCCCAAGGGGAGCGCGACAAGAGACCAAGAAGGGATCAAGGAGGCTCATCAAGGGACTTCAAGTCCAGAAAGTTCTCGGATCGCACTAAGCTGAACACGTCCTACGCTCAGATTTTGTCCAAATGTGCAAATACGGAATTCAGAGACATTAGGAGATCTGAACCACTCGTTCTCAAAGAAGGGCAGGGCCCGTCCCGTAAATATTGCCGATATCATCGTAGTAACAAGCATGACACCAACAATTGCATGGCCCTCAAGGACGACATTGAGGAATTGATTAGAAAGGGTAAGCTTACCCAATACGTGAAGAAGGGACAAACGAGCGAGTGAGAACAGAAGAATGAAAGGCGTTCCCCTAGAAAAGGGAAAGCAATGATTAATGAAGTAGGCGGAGGTAATAAGGAGGACGACGACGATGAAGATGAGGAAGATAACAGAAAGTCCAAGGGGCGACCAGTGCCATGGTAATCACGGGAGGGTGCCTGATCGAAGGACGGGAGGCCTACAAGTCCATGAAAAGAAGGTGCAAAGAAATCATGAGCGTAGCCTCAACGTCTGCTCCCAAAACCCTCTCTAACAGGTCGCCCCTGGCATTCGGAGATAGCGACTTGCTTGATGGTAAGCCAAATAAGTACGCCCCGCTCTTGGTCACCACCTTGATGGCGAACGTGGAGGTAAGAAGAGTCTTGGTTGACCAGGGAAGTTCAGCGGACATTATCTTTGAAGACCTACTTGATGTGCTAAAAATATCCAAGGACGATCTCAGAGCCTATCGAGGGTCAGATTTGACCGGCTTCAACGGATCATCCACGACACCTCTTGGTATGATAGAGCTTATGGTCACATTCGGAGATGATAACGCAGAGAAACCCATGTGCAGGACCGTAAAGACAGATTTCCTAGTGCTACCATGTAAATCAGTGTATCAATGTATCATAGGTCGACCAACACTGGGAAGGCTTGGGGCAGTCACCTCAACCGTCCATTTAAAAAGGAAGTTTTATTCCAACACAGATGAAGTGCTCACGTTACTGGCTGACCTCCACTCCGCGAGAAGATGTCACTTCATGAGCCTTAAGAAGCAGGGAGAATTCGAAACAAAAAAGGCCGGAGCCTTGAACAAAGCTGGAAACCAAGTCAACGTGGCCGACTTAGATGCCCACTATGACCCTGACAGCGAAGAAGAGGAAGGAGACGACCTCCTAACTCGAGAGCTTAAGAAAAGAATCAAGAGACCTGAACCCGATGGAGAATTCACTCAAGTTCAATTGGGAAATGACCCGAAAAAGACAATCAAGATCGGGAACGATCTCCCAGAAGAAGTACGAATCAACTATTCCAATGTATGAAAGAGCATGCCGACCTGTTCGCCGGAGTGCGGGCGATATGCCAGGGATTCAACCAGAGCTAGCATGCCATCACTTGGCTGTTGACCCTTCAGCTAGGTGGGTCGCTTAACAAAGACGTGTTCAGAAGGAGGAAAAGGCACGAGCTGCCGTGAGGGCGGTCGAAGATTTGATCGAGGCCGGCTTCATCAAAGAGATCAAGTATACGACATGGTTGTCTAACGTGGTCTTAGTCAAAAAAAGTAAATAGGAAATGGCGCATGTGTGTAGACTACACTGACCTCAATCGAGCATGTCGTAAAGATTCTTTCTCAGTTCCCAGTGTTGATCGACATGTGGACAAGGCCAGCGGGTTCCAATTTCTATCGTTCTTAGATGCGTACTCAGGATACAACCAGATCGCCATGTACCCACCCGACCAAGAAAAGACAGTGTTCATGACAGAAAAGGGAAATTATTGCTATCGGGTTATGCTCTTTGGTTTAAAGAATGCAGGCGCGACCTACCAGAGAATGATGAACAAAGTATTCCAAGCCCAGATAGACAGAGTGGTAGAGGTCTACCTAGATGACATGATTGTTAAAAGTAAAGGGGATCCCGACCATGTGGCCGACCTAAGAGAAGTATTTGCAGAGGCCCGTAAAAACTCGCTCAGGCTCAATCCGGAGAAATGCACCTTTGGAGTAAGGGCGGACAAGTTTTTAGGTTTTTACCTAACAGAAAGAGGAATTGAGGCCAACCCTAGATAAATACCGAGCAGTAACAAAGAAGAGGCCGCCCACCACCAAGAAAGAAATTCAGAAGTTGAACGGAATGGTGGCCGCACTTTCACGTTTCATTGCCAAGGCGGCAAACAAGTCACTTCCACTCTTCAAACTGATGAAGAAGGAGGCCGAGTTCGAATGGTCGCCCGAGTGTGAGCAAGTGCTGAATCAGTTGAAGATCGCTCCACTACAACCTCCCATCCTGACAACAGCAGAACCAGAGGGAACTTTGTTTCTCTACCTGGCAATCACTGACGAGGTGTAACATCCTGGGCCATTTTCTTACTTAGTAGGCTATCCAGCGATGCACTCATGATCTTCTCTACCCCCCATGTAGAGTTTTTGCCTTCTGTGGGAATCGAACCATGTACCCTGAGGCTTAGGTACATGCTCAATGCATTCCCACTACTACTTTTTTTGTAACATCCTGGGCCATTTTCTTACTTAGTAGGCTACCCAACGATGCACTCATGATCTTCTCTACCCCCCATGTAGAGTTTTTGCCTTATGTGGGAATCGAGCCATGTACCCCGAGGCTTAGGTACATGCTCAATGCATTCCCACTACCAATTAATTAATCTAGTAGATTAATTGGTAGTGGGAATACATTGAGCATGTACCTAAGCCTCGGGGTACATGGTTCGATTCCCACATAAGGCAAAAACTCTACATGGGGGGTAAAGAAGATCATGAATGCATCGTTGGGTAGCCTACTAAGTAAGAAAAGGGCCCAGGATGTTACAAAAAATTTGTCTCAACAACAATTCAGCTTGCAAATCCCTTAGCCAAACCCCCAAATCAAACGTGCAAGATCAGATTGTAACTTCCAATTCTCAGGCCTCCAAACTCGCAATTCAGCTCTCCACACTTCTCTCGGAGCATTGATTGAAGATGATGCAAGAGTAGGCAATCAAATTGGATTCTAACACTCCTGATTTCCAGCAACGGCGTGCAGATTTACAATTTGCATAACTAGGTCAGTTCGCAACCAAAATCCTTTAAATCAGTGCCCATTGTGAAGAGAATTTTGTCTACTTTCTGATGGTTGTAGATTCACACGCATGAAACCTGTAGTTTGGGAGATATCACCGAAACAAGGGGTCTGGTTCAGTACAGTGCTTGATTCTTTACCGAAAATTGTGGACACGATATCTCTCTCATTTCCAAATGAAACCCGATGGTTGTTGTGCCCAAAATGAAGCACTTTATGTCTAGTTTCCAGAGGGACAAGAATCACGTTCATAGGAGTTGTGCACAGGGAGATACAGTGTAAACATTGAAGATGGCTCATACGGGTTTCACCCAGAAATCTTGCTTGATATGGATCATCACCCTTAATCTCTTGTCATTACGAAATTGAGCTTCAACCCTCTGCACCAGTAGCTACACAACCCCTCAAACACCTTCCAATTCACTAGGTTGGTTCAGAATCTCTCCCCCCATTTGTTCCTACTGAACATGCAAAGCAAACAGCACCTAAACTTCACCATGAACCTCACTTGGAGCTTGACATTTCGAAAATGGAAAAGGGGGAAGGAGTGAGAGTCAGTTTCTGAAAGTGGTACCAATGGAAAGAAAATGGAAAATGGAGTGGAGGGGAGGCTAGATCACTTACATGCAACAAATTTTGAGGAGGATCCCCTCTTCTCTTCCTCTCCTTCGCGTCCCACCCTCTCTTCTCTCCTTTCCTTCTGGTTCAGTTTTCTGCTTGTAAAGATATGGCTAAGTGTGAGTGAGAGGCTGAGTAAGTGAGGGTCAGCAACTTAGTGGCTGAGGCATTAAAATGGGTATGAAAGGACCATTATGCCCTTCAGCCTAATTTCTTCATTTAGCCCGTGGTTAACCATTATTCGATGGAAGATACCAACTTCAGACTTTTTCCTCGACTAGTCCTCACCGGGCCGCGACCAATTATTCTTAACAAATAATTAAATCGGTCCTCAAAATCATTCATAACTCATACACCTCGTTGATACAAGCTTCGCCCGAAAATCAACTACTCCTACCCCATGATGGCAGACACTAGTTGTTATGGACAACAGAATATCTATAATCTGTTGAGAACACAACTTATAGCTTAGGGCATCTATACATCATGCACTATCCAAGTCAGGAGCTCCGAAGGTTTCGGCTTAGCCGTGGCATGAGTCGGGAGAAAATGATGTTTACGAAAGGATTATTTTGAAATCGAACTACGCGGTTTCCGAAAAAGGTTTCTTCTCTTCCCGAGCTACGCTCACATAAGCGCCTGACTCATTTTACTGAAAATCTCGACTGAAGCAAACAGAGTTTATTTTACAAAACAGATTGACTCTCAGTCCAAGGAATGTAGAAAGCGATTTTCCTTACAACTTGACCCAAGAAAACTATAAAATAGTAGTGATATATTCTTTCGTTAATTCTTTTCTAAAACTTGAAAGCACACTCGTTTCACTTGGATGAAAATCCTTTTCAATGGGGTTTTAAAATAATGATACCTCGATAAATACGACTAAGCCTCAGGGTACATGGTTCGATTCCCACGGAAGGCAAAAACTCTACATGGCGGGTAGAGAAGATCATTGGTAGTGGGAATGCATTGAGCATGTACCTAAGCCTCAGGGTACATGGTTTGATTCCCACGGAATACAAAAACTCTACATGGGGGTAGAGAAGATCATGAGCGCATCGCTGTGTAGCCTACTAAGTAAGAAAAGGGCCCAGGATGTTACAATAAAAAGACGCCTTTTTTTGTAACAGCCTGGGCCCTTTTCTTTCTAGTAGGCTACCCCAGCACTGCACATCATGACCTTCTCCACCCCCTATGTTGAGTTTTTGCCTTCCGTGGGAATCGAACCATGTACCCTGGGGCTCAAGTACATGCTCAATGCATTCCCACTACCAATTGAGCTAGTAGTTCAATTGGTAGTGGGAATGCATTGAGCATGTACTTGAGCCCCAGGATACATGGCTCGATTCCCACGGAAGGCAAAAACTCCACATGGGGGGTGGAGAAGGTCATGATGTGCAGTGCTGGGGTAGCCTACTAGAAAGAAAAGGGCCCAGGCTATTACACGAGGCACTAGCCGCAGTGTTGGTACGGGAAGGAGACTCCAAGCAAAACCCCATTTACTTTGTCAGTAAGGCCCTCCAAGGTCCTGAACTCAGATACCATAAAATTGAGAAATTGGCTCTAGCATTAGTCGTGGGCGTTGTTGGGGGTCGATCTCAAGGTTGGGATAGACATATTGCACCTGAGCCAAGGCTTCATTAAATCGCTCCTTGAATATGGCCAACGTAGACTCGATCAACCGATCATAATCCTCCAAAGCATCATCCCGCTCTTTCTCCAAAACATGGAGGTTCTTCTTCAGACCGCCAACCTCCTCTTCCAGCTCCTTGACCTTGTCCGACAACCCGTTGATTTTGGTTGTCCCAGATTTCACTTTCTTCTCCGCTTCAGCTTTGGCGGCCAGAGCATCATCCCGCTTGTCATACCCCAATTTTGTACGGCTTAGGTCAAAACCCTAATTTTCCCCAAAAAATAAATAAATTGAGGAGTGAGGAGCATTATGCATTACATTTTGGGTCTTAGAAGTCATTCCAAGGTCTTTAAATTCATTTTTAGGGTTGGAGTGCACTTTTTAAGCAAATTAGGGTTTTAGGGTCAAAAAGGGCATTTTGGTCATTTTTCGTAAAAAGATGATTTTCTCGCAAAAAATGCACATCCACAAAAAGTACATTTTTATTCTATCAAGGATAATTTTTGTACAATTTTTTAGAAAGAAAACCCTAGTCAAAATAATTAAAAATGTATTTTTCCATTTTTAGTGCATAGAAAAATAAAAAGGACCATTAAATATTCCTCAATTCTTAAGTGACAATTTTTATTGTCATGGGTGACTAGAGGGAATATTTTATGGTGCCCAAAAACATGTGTCACATTTTCAATAGTTGCATTCCCATTATTTCCCATGCCCAAAATTTCAAATTCAAAAAAAAACTCAAAAAAGGGAAGTGTCCTCAATAAGACAAAATGTACTATTTTGTGCAAGCTTGCATTTTTTTTCCTTCCCTCCTCATGGCTGCGAATTCCAGCCCATTTTTACCTCATTTTGTGTTTCTTCATGCCCTTAATCCATGTGAGTTGTATTCCTAGCCATTGATTAAAATTCTAGATCAAATCCTAGGCTACAACTATGTGCAAATTGACCTAATTGCCCCCAACAATTTTTGTGTACAAAAAACTCTTCAATTTCATATGACACCAGCTCATTCCCTTCCATTTGTGCTTTCTCATTGTCCCTAATCCATGTGAATTGCAATCTTGGCCCTTGATTCAAATTCTATCTCAAATCTCAATGGTTGGCAAAAGCACAATGTCCTATATACCCTTAATTTTGCATCTCATATAAAACCCAAAAATAAGAAACCAAAAGGAGATCATCCTCATTTTACCCTAGCACACAATCAGATCACAATTCCTCTCCTCCTCCCCTCTCAAACCCAAGACCACCTCCCACCATTTCCACCACCAATTCTTCAATTTTCAACCATCCAAACTTCATTATTCTTGATTCCTACACTAGATCCACTTCTAATCTTGCATTATCTTCAAAGTTCATCATCAAATCCTTCAATATCAAGTGATTTTCGTGGGATTCAAGAGGAGGTTCAAGTGTTCTTGGTTTCTATTTTGATCTTCTTCTTCATTTCAAGCAAGATCTAGAGGTAAGCTCACAAACTCTTGCATTTTCTTTAATTTTCACTATGTAATCTCTCTTCTACTCCTCTTTCCTTCTTGAAAGAAGCTTTGAGGACTCATTTCAAACATTATTGGACAAGGACATTGGGAGCCTTGGGTGTTTGAAATGGGTCCTTGGCCTTGAAGGGAAGATTGTTGTGTTTGAATAATTTTCCTTGCATTTCTACACATGTTTCACTAAATTTTCATGAAATAAAACACCATTTTACTTCAAAGATGTTTTCGGCCATATTGTGACTTTGTGTGTTCATGCATTTCTTTGTCCATTTATGTTTGTTTAAGGTGAATAAAAACATGATTTAAGTGAGGTTTTACTTTAGGAACATGCATGATAGGTTAGGCATTTTTATCTTGTGTTGTTCTATGTCTTAATTGCTAAGATTTGCATGAAATAAAATGGTGATGTTGATTAGTATAGCATTCGGCCATAAGGCCCTTTTTTGCCCTCTTTGATTGCATGAAATGTGTCATTTTGATTGTGTTTTTGTAAATACAAGTTGTGTAATTGTGTTTTTTTTACTTTTTACTTTTTACTTTACCATTCATTAACTATTTACCTAAAAAGAAAACATAAAAACATTTTTACCTTCATGCATTAAAACATTTTTACCCTTCATTCATTAAAACACTTTCATCTTATCTCATAAAACATTTCTACCTTCACATCAAAACATTTTTACCTCATTCATTAAAACACTTTCATCTCATCTCATAACACATTTTTACTTTCATTCAAAACATTTTACCATCTTGCATTCTTTTATTTTCATTCTTAAATGTTCATGCATCCTTACATGCTATACATGCATTCATTCTTAAATGTTCATGCATCCTTGTATGCCATACATACGTTCATTCTTAAATAATCATGCATTCATATCCACATGCTTATTCATCTAAACTAAGAATATCCTATGCTTATGATCAATTGCATTTCTCTTGTTCATGATGCCATTCAAATGTCTTGACTTAATTGTGTGCCCTCCCCTTCTACATGTATGACCTCCTAATGAAGACGTAAGCCTACATGCCTGTTGTAGCATAGAGTCATTAGGGTAAATACACTCCTTTGAGATTGTTGCCCGTCCCGTAGCAATTCTCACTCACACACATGCACAATTGCTTTAAGAACTTTGTTTTGCATCATTGACAATTGAATCCCTTGATTGTATTGGCATACTTAATCTTGGTTGATGAATAATATGTTCATGACTGCTTGATTGTTGAAGTATGAGTATTATTCATTCATTTGCATTTGGTTATGGATTTAGAATTGACTTGAAATGTTCTATTCCTTTTCTAAAACCCATTTCCAAAAATCATTTCAAAACAAAAAGAAACTTTTACTTTCAAAACGAAAATAAATCAATTGTCATTAAACACCAATCGCGCCGTTGCCGATTAGGTCATTAATGATGATTTCGTTTTCAAAAAGAGTTAGTAGCGAGACCATTCTAACCGTTGTTGTTCGGTCTTCGCAAAAGCTCTATCCCATTTTCGAAAACTTATTCATTTCTCCAAAATAAATCAATTGTCATTAAACACCAATCGCGCCGTTGCCGATTAGGTCATTAATGATGATTTCATTTTCAAAAGAGTTAGTAGTGAGGCCATTCTAACCGCTGTTGTTCGGTCTTCACAAACGCTCACCCAATTGCGAAAAACCTCTTTTGCCGTTTTCAAAACCAAAAGCCGAGAACTACGTAGCTTTGATCCCTCTTCCAGTGAGGGTACGTAGGAGCGGGGTCCTGTCCCGTCAAGCACCCTTTTAAAAAAATCTTTGTTTTGTTCCGCTTTTCAAAGATACCAAAAATATTCTTCTTCCCCCCGTTTTCAATAAAACAATTTCTCAAATGAAATAAAAAGAAAAGGAAAGAAAAGAAAAGAAGTAGAACAAACCGCTTTCAAACTCAAACTTTTGTCCAAACCACACATCAAGTTAATGGTTCCCTTTCGGTAGAAAGGAGGTGCAGGGTGCTAATCCCTTCCCCGTACCTAACCAACCCCCGAACCTACATCTCTAGTTTTCAAAAGACCATCCGCCTTGTTTAAAAGACCTTTTTTCAATGTTTTTGTCTTAAAATTAAAATATTGGTGGCGGCTCCAAACTTTTTCCACGTTGTCAAACGAAAAGTCCCAAACCGGATTTTTCGGGCGCAACACCGCTCTTTGGTCACAGAGGAGAGCGATTTCTTGGCGTCATCAAGGGCATCAGCAGTGGGTTTGAGGGCGAACTTAGACTCTTGAAGTTTCTTCTTGACGGACTCCAGCTCCTCCCGCAACTCTGTGATATATTCATAAGCACGACTCAACTTATCGGTTTTACCTAAGTTATCACTCTCCAACCATAAGTTTTGAGCAAGAAGACACTTACCTACAGTCCGCTCCGCCTACCCTTGCTTAAGTTTGGCGATCAGACGAGAGCCCGCTTTGGCCACTTCAGCCATGAAGAGGAGGGGAACTTTACCTAAGTTACCACTTTTGTTTTCTTGTGAAGGGGGTCAACCTCAACATCTTTCCCGCTGGTCCCAGCAGCATGATGAGAGCGATCCCTTTCTTTCCAGGATTTTGGATGACTACGAGCCTGTCGTCCCCCTTATCGACACCAAGGTTAGTTACCCCCTCGTCCGAAGAAGGAATGGTGACAGTTGGAGAAGGTACGGGTTGAGGCTTTCTTCCTTTCCTGGCCTTCCTCATCAGATCTTCGTACCCAACGCTGGCCATTTCACCTGTAAAGTGAGTAAAAAACGGTTAGAAACACTTAACAAGTCAAGGAAGAAAAGTAAAAGGGAAAGTGCGAGGGCCTGTCGCACCAAGAGCGGCTTTGAATTCAGCATCACTCCCAACCCGCGCCAACTGGTAGCATTTGATTAGTTCTTCATCCATCCCAGAAGCCATGTTCTCGAGCAATTTAAGAGTTTCTAGATCGCCCTCTCCAAGGCGACATATAGTCTGATATGTGATTGGAGTGCGGCAGTAATGTGTGTACGTCCACGTGATGGGGAATTCAAGACCGCTCACTCTTCCTCGATCGTCTAAAGAGCCGACCGCCTTGCAAGCCTCACAAACAGGTACGGCCCACATAAAGGAATGCTTCCAGGGTTTTAACGAATCAGATTAGGGCTTGAAAATCTTGAAGTCTTGATGACCCTTAATGCTTAAATGCTCCCATTGATTCGTGTTGCTATGGGGCTCGGGACGCCTGTTCATTTCAAAGATCCTAAAGAAAAGAGAGTGAGAGCAATCACGCCCCATGTAACAGCCCAGGTCCAACGCATTGGCCACCCCAGCACTGTTACATCACGGACTTCTCTACCCCCCTTGTAGAATTTTTGCCTTCCGTGGGAATCGAGCCTTGCACCTGAGGCATAAGTGCAAGTTAAACACACCTCCCACTACCAATTGAGGTAACGCCCCAAAATAATTCAAGTATTTATTTAATTAATTTAATTAGATGTTATAGTGGTTAGTTATATTAAAATAATAAGAGGGTATTTAATTTAGCTAAGAGGTGGTGGTTAGTAAATAGGGGAGTGGTATTTTATTATGTAGGGAGTAGTGGAAGTAAATGAAAGGGGTGTAAAAAGGGCCCAAGGCCCATGAGCCCACATTGCATAAGTCTAGGTTAGTGTTTTATTGACTTAGAGAGAAAAAGAAAGGCATCAGCGCCGTGAGGAGGAAAAGAAGAGAAGAAAAGAGGAAAAAGAAAGAAAGAAGAGAAGAGGGCGTGCGACGTGAGGGGAGAGGAGAGAAGAAGGGATCGTGCAAGGGAGAAAGGGAATGGAAGAACTGTTGCTGCGTTTTTTGGTGATTTCTTGGAAGGATTTCATCTCCATCAAATTGTTAAGGTAAGGGTGGGTTAAATTGTATAATGGGATGCATGATGGATTGTATGTGGGAATAGGGACCTACCATGTTTATGACTTGTTTGACCTTGTGTTGGATTGGTTTTATGATTATATGTATGTTGTTAGTGTTATTTTGAGTGTTATTGGCTTGATTGGATTGTTAGTAAAACGTTGCACATAAGGTGTTTGATAGAATGTGTAAGTGAATTTTAAATCGCATGCTAGGTGTTTGATGATATTACCCTTTGAGTTTTGAAGGTGAAGTTACTATGCTTATGTGGTGTTTGACGAAATGTATAAGTATGTGTTGTTTGAAATTGTTGCTTGGTGATTGAACACAATGAGTTTTACTTATTTACGGTTGTGTGCATTTTCTGGGAACTGTTCGGTTTTTCGAGAACTGGTACTGTTTGGTTGATCCAAAAATTATGTGGCTGATTGTTTTTGAAAATAGACTTAACGCCGGTCGTTTTGGCGCTGGTTTCGTTAGACTTAGAGTTGTGTAGCTCAAGTTATGATTGTTTTAAGTTAGGTCAAATTTCTGGAACCAAACTGTGAGTAGGTTCGGTTTTTCATGGTTTTGCGTCCCCAAATGAACTCCGTTTTGAATGATTCTTGTTTAGTTAGAAAGTAGACTTAATTCCCTACAAAATAGGCACTGGTTTCATCAAATTTCATTAAGAAATAAGGAAGAAAATTTGGTTGCAAGTTGTGTAAGAAATTCTGTCCAAGTTTGGTACCTCAGTGTAGTATTTTGAAATACTGTACCAACTGGATGCTTATTTAGAAAAATGAAAATCATAGGCAGAAACTATACTCAGAGAGCTTTCCAATGAGTGGTCGTTTGTTGAAATCCGATTTCGTTTGATATTTTAATTAATTCGCCGAAGTAGGTGCATTGCTGTAGGAAATTCTGCACTAGTGCTGTGCTGCGCCAGTTTGCCTGCTGTTGGGCGCCCAGGCTTGTCTATGTTGCTGATTGTGTTGTTGAGGGGCGCCACACTGTGCTGCCCGGTGTTGTGACGTTTCGTAGTGTCAAATAATGATCAAATACATGTTGATGTTGTTGTTGTGAGTCAATAAGACCAAAACTGTTGATGTTGTCGTTGTGAGTCCATAAGACTAAACTGTTGAGGTTGCTAGTGTGAGTCAAATATGATTAACCATTGTTGTTGTTGGGTCGATATGACCAAATCACGTTGTTGTTGTTGTTGTTGTTGGGTCGATATGACCAAATCACGTTGTTGTTGTTGTTGTTGTTGGGTCGATATGACCAAATCACGTTGTTGTTGTTGTTGTTGTTGTTGTTGTTGTTGTTGTTGTTGTTGTTGTTGTTGTTGTTGTTGTTGTTGTTGGGTCGAATATGACCAAAGCGTTGATGATGGTGTAGTTGGGTCGAATATGACTAATGTTGATGTTGATGACGTTGTTGTGCATAATGTATGTTGTTGTTGATTATGTTGTTGGTTGTCCCGTTGCGTCGTACATGGTGTCTCATGCATTGCATATGCATACCACGTTGTTGTAGGCTGCGGTCTTAGAGCTCTGTTCACCAAGTTGTTGTTGAAGCCACAAAGGTTGTTTACGTTGATTGGTACCACATGCATATGCCCGTGTTGCGGGTTGCATTTCATACATACATTCATGTCATGGTGTTGTTGCTCCTTGGGGTTGCTTGTTGTGTTGTTCGCTAGTGTTGTTACTTGGTTGATGTGAGGATGTTGAGGTGTAATTATGTTGTGGTGTAATGATACGTCGTACCCGAAATTGTTGTTGCTTGTCGTTTGCTTATGCTGTTACTTGCTGGTTTCGTATGACTGATGATTACCGCTGGTTGTATCCTGTTGTGGTTGTTTTATGGTAAATGTGGCTGTCTGAGTCTCTGACATACTACTCATCATTCGTTCTTTTATACTGTTGGACTCACCCCTTCTGTTTGAATGTTACCTCTACGTGGGTAACGTGCAGGTAGTCGCAAATAAAGACTAGGTCTTCTTTATTAATGAGTCAGCGTCGTCTCTGATACGTAGCACCCGGGGAGGGGATGAGCGCTGTCATTATGATTTATTTTGTTGCACTAGTTGTGTCTGAAACCAACGTTGTGACTTTTTGAGATACCGTTTATTATTCTGTGAAGTAAACTAAGATGAGTTATTTCTCCACGTTGTTTAATTAATACGTTGTTGCATTTTTGAAAATGTCGTATGTGACGCTCCAATTTCTGTTTTGAATTTAATTTCCTGCACTCTGATAATTAATAAAATGAACGGGTAGAATTGGGGTGTTACACCCCATCACTCGCATCAATTTCTCAAACACCTTAATGAACCCCCAACTGTTAGGGTGCAACTGGGACGGGGCTACCCCCAGGTAGCGTAAAACTGGACATTGGAAAGGAGTGAAGGGCGGGCGATCCTTCATGTCACAAAGAACATTAGATTACATGATGAATTTGAGGGTCGATGGAACGACGACCACATGCTCATCCGCAGGAACGCCCTCAACTTTCCACCGTTGGCCCGGATGGCCAACCATTGTCACATAATACTAGAGCATCTCGTCCCCAGGAGGGATTACCGAGGGTATCTTATTCTTGACTCCCAACGAAATCCAAGAGCGGTCTTCACCAATGGCGCCGCCCCAATCTGGTTCCTCATTCACATTAGCTTGGTTTTCTCCCCGTTCAGAATGGGTGGCTTCATCAACAGGCTGATCGGGCATGACTTCATCGCCAGAAGGCTCGATTTCATTTCCCGTCCCTTGAGAGGGCGACTGTTCAGCCGAGGGAGCGGGATTAGAATTTCTCAATGAAGAAGGCCGAGCTGGTGTACTTGTGGAGGAGTACTCTCAGAGGAAGTACCCAAACTCGACATATCAGTAGAAGAATTGGACGGATGATCTTCGGACAGGGATTCACTCATAGCCTCACACGTAGCAGGGCGGGTAAATTGCTTGGCCAAATGAACGGGAGGTTCATCGAAAATACGGGCGGTTTTCTTCGTTCGCGCCAGAGTGGGAGATAGGTTAGTCGCCCCAGAAAGTCAGGACCACCTAGAAAGATGATTCACAGAAGGGGGCGACAAGGTCGACCCCGGGCCCGACACCCCCTCCTCGCCAAAAATGAAAATCAAACTAAAAAAGGGAGATGAGATGATTACCTGGAGTGGGAGATAGGTTAGTCGCCCCAGCAATCACAAGGACAAGACGGTCTGGAGTAGAATCTCGCCGGAGTGAAAGGTCGCTCATCGAAGAACACCTCGCCAGAATCTCACCGGAAACTTGGTCGCTCGCCAGAAAATGCAAGTCGCCCTCAGAGCAATTCAGCGCGAAGGTAAAGTACAAAATGAAGAAATGGGGACCCTATATATAGGAAGAGCAGGCCAAGGGTTGAAGCGACATGACCCTTCGTTTCCAGCATTAAATGCATTCCTTGGAAATTGAACCAGCATCATTACACGCCCCCATCGAAAAACTCAAACGTCTTGTCCATCACATCGAAAGACGAAACGTCACATCAATCAGAGCTTAACTGCCCAAGAAGGGGACACGCCGTTCCAATATGAGCGAGCAAAAGAAGTCGTCTCAGCACAGGAAACCGCCCCGCAACCCGACCACTTGTTGACTCTCTGTCATATGATGTAAGTTATCCAATTTTAGGACCAATTGTGCGGGTTTTTGATTGTATCGTAGTCGTTATCTGGGGATTTAGCTTAGTATTAGAAATTTGTAGTAGGAAATCCTTTTGTAAGCCATTCCTGCATTTTTGGAGTTATTTTGTACTTGAAGACCTCCAATTTGTGTGTTATCATTCGGCGAACCAGACACTTGCCCGGAGATGCAGCACAATTGGGAAGATTTAAGTTTCTGTGTGATTTCACGTCGCGGCCAGGAGGGTTCGCGTCGCGAAGGAAGCATGAAGCAGGAGGAAATTGGGTTCTGTCCAATTTCGCGTCGCGACGGGCTCGTGTCGCGACGCGATGGCTTGCTGAAAGTTAGGGTTTTAATTCAGTTTTGCATTTTTCAAAGGAACTGGGTCATTGGAGCGCAGCCCGACGTCTTGGAGCAGCAAGGAAGTGCGATTTTGGAGCTTTTCACCACTTAAGAACGAGGGTTGAAGGTTCCTATGTCTATCTTTACTTGTATTGCTTTCTTTACTCTAGTTATGTCTCCATTCACTATGTGTAACTAATTTTCTAAGATTAGGGAGAGATGATTCTCCCCGAACCTATGTTATGGATACTTTGTTACAGTTAATACAATTAGTTGTTTGAATTATCATAAGTCTATGGCTCTGATTGTAATGCTTTATAGTTACATATGATAATTATAATGATCTAGGTTATGTGATCGCATAGGGATATGGGTTGCATGCTGGATATGGGGTATTAGATCATGTACTTATGATCACCAAAGGAATATGGGGTTGGATGCATGAATTCTCTATTTCTTAAGTTTATTGCTTTACCGGATGGCATGATTCACCTAAGGAATTAGGGTAACTCAATTAAGTAAAAGGGGTTCTGAGGCAAGGAATTGTCCTTAACCTACTATAGTGAATTGAATCTGGTAGTTCAAACAATTAATCTGTAATTAGCTGAAGGTTCATAAGATAGTTGAGGGGAGAGGATTCGACCCCTAATCGCTTTCTCTCATCATTTCAACAACAGTTTTTACTTTCACGTTTCTCAATTACAAATCAAGCTAATTTTCACAATCTAGAATTAATAAAATTTGCTATTGTTACAACACGCAATCCCTGTGGAATCGACCGGTACTTACCGTAAATTTATTACTTGCAACGTTTTCAGTACACTTGCAGAACCCTTAACAAGTTTTTGGCGCCGTTGCCGGGGATTGTTGACTTTGTTGTCGACAAGGCAAACAAGTTGATTCTAGATTTTTTAGTTTCTGTTTATTTGTAGCTACTTAATTTTGGTACTTAGTGATTTCTGGGACTGGTTAACGTTTGCTTAGTGTTTCCAAGAACTGTTTATACAGGGGGCACAGGTACATTCAGTGAAAGTAATGGCTGAAAATCCACCGGGCCGACGCACTCTCAATGATTTTGGGAGGAGAACTCGATGCACACATAGTAGCACCTTCCAACTAGTATGGGCTACCACTTTTGACATCAAGTCATCTGTTTTATCCGCATTAAGGGCAAAGCCGTTTTCTGGGTCAGATACTGAAGACCCCAATCAGCACTTATCCTATTTCCATGAAATCTGTGGAACCACGTATCCTGAGGGAGTGGAAGAAAATTCCAAACAGTTGCGTCTTTTCCCTTTCACTTTAACAGGCAGAGCAAAGGATTGGTTGAATACTCTCCCACCCAGAACTATTAATGCTTGGAGTGACCTTGAAGATAAGTTCCTAACCAGGTTCTTCCCTATCTCCAAGTTCATTGAAAAGAGGGGCGAAATCTCCAACTTTATACAAAAGGATTCAGAACCCCTATACGATTCTTGGGAGAGAATTAAGCTGTCATTAAGAAAGTGTCCGGGGCATGGTATTGATGATTTTGTGCAGTTACAAACCTTCTATCATGGATTGCAACCTCAAACAAGGATGATACTAGATACCTCAGCTGGAGGGTCTTTGGGTAACAAAACCTGGGAAGAAGCTAAACAACTGATAGATGACATGACATCAAATGAATATAGACATAATATACCTTCTCTTCCCTTGGAGAAAGTGATTGTGAACTCCATTGAGGGGGTAGAGGCAGAATTGGACAGCGAGACCGAGGACTGTATTCGTCAGTTTGAAGCTTCACAGGTAGAAAGGGTTTTTAAGAGAAGAGAAGAGTTGAGTAGGGGAGAAAATCCAGAAAAATGAAATCTTGAATTGAAACAACTTCCCCCTCATTTGAAGTATGTATTCCTCGGGGCCAACGATCAACACCCTCCCATCATAAGTAGTTCCCTAACTCAACTGGAAGAAGAAAAATTGATGACAGTGTTGAGAGCAAATAAAACTGCTTTAGGTTGGATTATCTCAGATCTTAAGGGGATTAGCCCAGTTTTTTGCATGCACAAAATAAAACTCGAGGAGGAGTTCAAACCTGTGATACAACCGCAACGGAGGTTGAACCCGACCATGAAAGAGGTAGTGAGGAAAGAAGGACTGAAGCTTTTAGATGCCGGAATGATCTACCCCATTTCAGACAGTTCGTGGGTGATTCCGGTGCATGTGGTGCCCAAGAAGGGTGGTATGACTGTGGTGAAAAACGATAAGAATGAGCTTATCCCTACTCGCACAGTCACTGAGTGGGGAATGTGTATTGACTATCGGAGATTGAATCAAGCCACTCGGAAGGATCACTTCCCTCTGCCATTCATGGATCAGATGCTAGAAAGACTGGCGGGACAAACCTTTTATTGCTTCCTGAATGGGTATTCCGGGTACAATCAAATAGATGTGGATCCCGAAGATCAAGAGAAGACTGCCTTCACATGTCCGTTTGGTGTGTTCGCCTATCGGAGGATGCCCTTCGGCTTGTGCAATGCCTCTGCAACTTTTCAAAGGTGTATGTTGTCCATTTTCTCTGACAAGATGGAAAACGCAATCGAGGTATTTATGGATGATTTTTCTGTGTTTGCCATTTGTTACGATTCTTGTTTGGCTAACCTGAATACCGTTTTGAAGAGATGCACCGAAACCAATTTAGTTCTGAATTGGGAGAAGTGTCACTTTATAGTTCAAGAAGGAATTGTTCTTGGCCATAAGATCTCAGCAAAAGGTATCGAGGTCGACCCAGCAAAAATCGAAGATATAGAAAAGCTGCCTCCCCCTACGAATGTAAAGCGAGTGAGAAGTTTCTTAGGACACGCCGGATTCTATCGGTGTTTCATAAAAGACTTCTCAAAGATTGCAAAACCCTTAAGCAATCTGCTTGTTAAAGAAAATGATTTTGTTTTTGATAATGAATGTCTGGATGCCTTCAATATATTAAAGAAACAACTGACTTCGGCTCTAGTCCTTGTAGCCCCTAACTGGGATATGCCCTTTGAACTAATGTGTGATGCTAGTGATTATGCAGTGGGCGCTGTGCTGGGGCAACGATCAGAGAAATTCTTTCATGCTATATACTATGCTAGCAAGGTTTTGAATGAAAATCAGGTAAACTATGCCACAACGGAAAAGGAATTGCTAGCCATAGTATTTGCACTGGAAAAATTTCGCTCCTATCGGGTTGGGTCCAAAGTTATTGTATTTACTGACCATGCAGCAATCAAATACCTGCTAACGAAGGGCGAGTCTAAGTCTCGACTCCTTAGATGGATTTTGCTTTTGCAGGAATTCGATTTCGAAATCAGGGATAAAAAAGGAGCGAGAACGTGGTGGCTGATCACTTGTCACGACTGGAAAACAAGGAGGTGACTATTCGGGAAGCAGAAATTCTGGAAGAATTCCCCGATGAGAAATTGTTAGCTATTGAAGAGATACCGTGGTTTGCTGACATAGCAAACTACAAGGCAGGGGGAATGGTACCAGAAGATTTCACATGGCAGCAAAAGAAGAAGTTCCTCCGTGAGGTCAAACAATACCTTTGGGACGACCCATTTCTCTTTAAGGTTGGTGCTGATGGACTTCTTAGAAGATGTGTTTGGGAGAGTGAGAGTCAGCAGATCTTGTGCCATTGTCACGATTCCCCATGTGGAGACCATTACAATGGGGAACGCACAGCAGCAAAGGTTCTCCAATCAGGTTTTTATTGGCCATCCATATTTAAGGATGCGCATAATTATGTGAAGAGCTGTGATAGATGCCAAAGGACTGGCAATATTTCTCGTAAGGGGGAGATGCCATTGAACCCTATACTGGAAATAGAGGTTTTTGATTGTTGGGGAATTGACTTCATGGGACCCTTTCCGCCATCTCATTCTTGTCAGTACATTTTGGTGGCGGTGGATTATGTTTCGAAATGGGTGGAAGCCATTGCAACCCCTAAGAATGACTCCCAAACGGTGGTCAAATTTGTCAAGCAGAATATCTTCACAAGATTCGGTGTACCAAGAGTCTTGATCAGTGATGGGGGTAGCCACTTCTGTAACACTCAACTCAACAATGTGCTATCTAAATATAGTGTGAAGCATAAAGTGTCCACCCCCTATCACCCTCAGTGCAATGGTCAGGTCGAAGTCTCAAACAGAGAAGTAAAGAAAATTCTGGAAAAAACTGTGGGGAACTCAAGGAAAGATTGGGCTGTGAAGATAGATGATACGCTGTGGGCATACAGGACAGCATACAAGACACCATTAGGAATGTCTCCCTACTAATTGGTCTATGGGAAATCTTGTCATTTGCCGGTTGAACTGGAAGACAAAGCTTATTGGGCGTTGAAATTCCTAAATTTTGACCCTGCAGCAAGTGGAGAGAAGAGGATCTTACAGCTACATGGGTTGGATGAGATGCGCCTTCATGCATATGAGAACAACCGTGTTTACAAAGAAAAAATGAAGAGATACCATGACAAGCACATTTCAAGAAAGGAATTTCAACTTGGGCAACAAGTGTTGCTGTTTAATTCAAGGCTCAGATTATTTCCAGGAAAATTGAAATCCAAGTGGTCGGGGCCCTTTCTGGTTAAAGAAGTGACACCATATGGGGCGATTGAAGTAGAAGAGCCAGAGTCCAAAAGATCTTTTAAGGTCAACGGACAAAGACTCAAGCCATACCTTGGGAACACGGTAGAAGAGGCTCGAATTGTTCTAATGCTGAGAGATCCATGAGATCTCAAAGATGTCAAGCTAGTGACGTTAAAGAAGCGCTTAATGGGAGGCAACCCATTGGTGATCTCTACTATTTTTAGCTTTTATGTATTTTGTCTTCTTTTTGACTTTATTTTTGCATTTTGGTCTGTAATATATTGTTACATCTTATTCTGTGATATTGAGGCACCATTACCCTAGGCTTTTGTAGAAGCAGCTTCAATTTTATGGTATTGTGGTATTCAGTTAAACATGTTTTACATTTTTACCTTTTGATTACTAGCGTATCACTTTTATCATCAAGTACTATCTGTGGTCAGGACAAAAGCGGAGGAAGATTTAAATCATCTGTGGGCATTCACTCGAGTTCTATCTCTTAAAAATCCCAGCTGTGAGGTTTGCCACCAAACACTTATTTTATTCATTGTGTGATTATTCCTTGCTTGCATTAGTCTGCAGAACTTGAGCTTGTACTTAATTATCTTGCATGTGATTTATATACACACTGAGGCAAATTTTTGAAAACCCGAGCCTTTCAAGCCAACCCTCTAATTGCGATCCCTTGTTATCCCCTCTGAGCCTAATTGTTTATTTTTTCTAATTTTCCTGCAAATCATAGCCGAATTTTTCTTAACTTGGAGTTAGGTAGATTAAAGCATGAGAGTGGGGAAATATTCTAAGTTTGGGGTTGCTCATGGAATAGCAACATTCTAAGTTTGAGGTGGTATACAAGAGAAAGGAACATACAAAGAAAAAAAGGAAAAAGAAAAAATAAATATATATATATATATATATTTCAAAAAAAAAAGTTATATATAAATAAATAACTAAATAATTCCTTCTCTTGTGGAATGCTTTGGGAAAAATGGGTAAGTGAGTGAGATTGTTGAAATTGACAAAGAGAGAAGTAGGCCTAACTCCAAGTTGTAACCTACTTATCCAAATGTATCCACCCTTACCTAAGCCCCATTACAACCTTTGAAAGTCCTCAAAAAGTGTGTGTGTATTTCTTGTGTATTGATTTGTATAGTACTTGTTCAAGCCTATGAAACGATGGTGCAGGTACTGTGAATTGAGTGAATACCCTAAACACCTCAAAGAGAGAAACACTGATGAGATGTGTGAAAAAGAGATAACTTGAGAATGCTTGCCTGCTTATGATCTTGTGTCTTACCGATTCAGTTGTCTTGCTACTGCATTAGGTTGATGATGATTTTTGATATACTGTGTAGTTATTGGTTTGTGTAGAATGTGTGACAGCTAAATAAAAAAAGTAGCCACAGCCTGAATTGAATGTTTGCTTGAGGACAAGCAAAAGTTTAAGTTTGGGGTTGTGTTGACTCTCTGTCATATGATGTAAGTTGTCCAATTTTAGGACCAATTGTGCGGGTTTTTGATTGTATCGTAGTCGTTATCTGGGGATTTAGCTTAGTATTAGAAATTTGTAGTAGGAAATCCTTTTGTAAGCCATTCCTGCATTTTTGGAGTTATTTTGTACTTGAAGACCTCCAATTTGTGTGTTATCATTCGGCGAACCAGACACTTGCCCGGAGATGCAGCACAATTGGGAAGATTTAAGTTTCTGTGTGATTTCGCGTCGCGACCAGGAGGGTTCGCGTCGCGAAGGAAGCATGAAGCAGGAGGAAACTGGGTTCTGTCCAATTTCGCGTCGCGACGGGCTCGTGTCGCGACGCGATGACTTGCTGAAAGTTAGGGTTTTAATTCAGTTTTGCGTTTTTTCAAAGGAGCTGGGTCATTGGAGCGCAGCCCGACGTCTTGGAGCAGCAAGGAAGTGCGATTTTGGAGCTTTTCACCACTTGGAAACGAGGGTTGAAGGTTCCTATGTCTATCTTTACTTGTATTGCTTTCTTTACTCTAGTTATGTCTCTATTCACCATGTGTAACTAATTTTCTAAGATTAGGGAGAGATGATTCTCCCCGAACCTATGTTATGGATACTTTGTTACGGTTAATACAATTATTTGTTTGAATTATCATAAGTCTATGGCTCTGATTGTAATGCTTTATAGTTACATATGATAATTATAATGATCTAGGTTATGTGATCGCATAGGGATATGGGTTGCATGCTGGATATGGGGTATTAGATCATGTACTTGTGATCACCATAGGAATATGGGGTTGGATGCATGAATTCTCTATTTCTTAAGTTTATTGCTTTACCGGTTGACATGATTCACCTAAGGAATTAGGGTAACTCAATTAGGTAAAAGCGGTTCTGAGGCAAGGAATTGTCCTTAACCTACTATAGTGAATTGAATCTGGTAGTTCAAACAATTAATCTGTAATTAGCTGAAGGTTCATAAGATAGTTGAGGGGAGAGGATTCGACCCCTAATCGCTTTCTCTCATCATTTCAACAACAGTTTTTACTTTCACGTTACTCAATTACAAATCAAATTTTCACAATCTAGAATTAATAAAATTTGCTATTGTTACAACACACAATCCCTATGGAATCGACCGGTACTTACCGTAAATTTATTACTTGCAACGTTTTTAGTACACTTGCTGAACCCTTAACACCACTCCAATGGGGGCAATCGATCTCAAGCCTGAACCCGTCCCGTGGACGACTCCGGCTTGGGGGGCAACTGTTCTGGACTAGGCCGAGGGCCCAATCCGGTTGAAGACTGGCCGAGACCGGCCCATAAGCAGGATAAAAAGGGATGACCTTAATCAACGACTCAGATCAACCCGTACAGAATCCTATGGTCACCCGCAAAATTCCTGACACTATATATATAGAGGTCTTACCTCAGCTGACAGGTACTTTTTGACCCATACTGTTACTCTGCTCACATTCTTACCCCCCTTGACTTGGGCGTCGGAGTGTCATAGCAGGTACAACCCGGGCAGAGCTCTGCACACGACCAGCAACTCAAGAGAACGACTAGGCTCCTCAGCAGGCCATCCTGCCCTACCTTGAGGTACAGTTCAGGATGCAATGTTGTCACCGGATAAGGTTCGGACTAATTAAATTCTATCTGAGACCATTTATCGAAAGTGCACGATGTCACTCGTGCATATGCACGGATTTACTGCTAGTTGGCAATATACAAAGCTTATTTTATATATTTTCTTGTTTTGACCAAGAGCTTATTTTATATGTATATATACATTTTAAATATCTACATACTTAATAAAAAAAATTATTTTTTGGGTGGGCCATGGCCCACTTGGCCCTAATGAAAATCCTCCACTGAACCTATTACTCTGTTAGTCACAAAAGTGCATAAGTATCAATAGATCCTATATGAATGTTCATGTGAATACCTAATCGTTGTATAACAACTTATACTCCAATTAAGTAAAAAAAAGGCTAAAGTGCTTCCGGGGTCCCTTATCTTTATTTAAAGTAACGAATTAGTCTTTTATGTTTTTTTTGTCCCAAATAAGTCCTTTATCTTTCAAATTTTTGACACATAAATCCTTTTCCGTTAACAGTGCTGATTTATGTGTCAAAAAAAAGGATTTATGTGTTAAAAATTTAAAACATAAAGGACTGATTTGGGACAGAAAAGGATTTATGTGTCAAAAATTTAAAACATAAAGGACTGATTTGGGACAAAAAAAAGATAAAGAACCAAATCGTTACTTTAAATAAAGATAAGGGAACCCGGGAGCACTTTAACCTAAAAAAAAAAGTAAAGCCCAGAAGACATCAGTAGAATCATAAACATGAGTACTATATGGAAGGTTTTTTTAATCATAGCATGATAGTCGGTAGATGCATATACTTGGAGTAACTTAAATCATTAAGGATTAAATATCATTTACGTTTAGCAGCACCGTAATGTTTTGCTGAACCTATTCTCAACCCTATTTATCACTAAGAAATCAAAGTGGTAGTAGATTGGAAATTCAATTATTTTCTCCAATTAATCCTCTTATGTCATTATATAAAAAATCCCCTACATCTGGATTTTATTATTTGTCATTTTGATAATAATTATTTTATATTAACAAAATGAGAATTTGAATATTAAAATTTGTAATAAGTGATTGTTGATAACTGCACATCTTAATCTAACTACCTAAGGTCTATAATAAAATGAGAAATTACAAAAATAACTAAGACTCTTAGTTATTTTTGTAATTAATAAGAGAAAATAATTTATTGAATATGTTAAAAAAATTAAATATGATAAAATTTGAAGTTATATCCCAGACACATCTTCGGATTAAAGATAAATAAAAGTAAAAAAATAAATCTCAGCAAATAATACCCATTAAAAAATATTTCTTTTCCTTTTCATTAGGACCAAAATTACACAAATAATTCTCCTTTTCATGTTTTAAAATGTGGAATTAAAAATTTTCATTTTCATTTGCAAAATAACATTTACTATATCTTAATTGCCCAGCTAAAAGTGTTTTTTAAAAGCGGTGATAGAAATATTCACTTCATAAAATAAAATAGCAAATAAAAAAGACTCGTTAGGTCAAAAACTCGTAAGAGCAACCAAGGCATAAAAAGAAATAGAGAAAAAGAACAAATATATAAAAATAAATAAAGTTTTTATCCTTAAATTAAATTTTGAGAAAATAAGTAATCATGATTTGCAATGATGTTTGATCATTTTTCTATATCCTAAAAAAAATCTCCTTTGCTCAAAAGAAGGAGAAAGAAGAATTACAAAAAAGAAGTGGAATTCATTAGACAAAAAAGAGAATTGAAAATAAACAATCTTGGATAAAAATGCATTAAAAATTGTAAGCTGATACATCATACTATGAAGCGCATAAAAGATCACTGTCTCAATAAACTCTCGTACACTTCTTTCTTAATCCTTTAACCTCTGACCACATTACAACCCTAAAAAAGTCCTTTCCAATTAGGGGGTAAGCAAGGGATGGGTTGGGACGGGTTATACTTGTCCCTATCCTGGCCCTAAATTTTCATAGGGTCATTTTTAGACCCTAATTAACCTGTCCTTAGAGCCGAACGGGCTCAATGTTCTTCGGGTCAAACTAAGATCGGGTCTATTTAGGACAAGATCGGGTTGGCTTGAAGAAAAATTAAAACAAAATTATAAGGTGATCACTCAAATAAGACTAAGAAATAAAAGTGAAAAACAGTTTTTTTTACTATTTTACCATTTATTCAAACTCAAAACATGACTTTTATAATAGTACTTTACAACAAGATTTTTACTTAAACTAGCATTGATTTCAAATTGAATACTATTAAAGTCTCATTCCAATGTAATAGAGTTAACAAAGAGTTAACAATAAGGGGTGAGGAGTGAGTAAGGGACGAGTTATATATATATAACCCTAACTCGTTCCTAAATTTTAGTCGGGCCATGTCTTTAGACCTGAACAAACTCGATGTCTTGCGGGTTAAATAGGACGAAGATGGAACATGGCTTAGGGTTGGGACCGGTCATGCTCACCACTATTTCTGATCGATGACCTATTGCTTTTGTTTTTTTAAATTATAAATTTTAAGACAAAATAAGTTTATTTATTTACAATATGTTTGCCCAAAAAAACTCAAAAGGCTTGCACTCCAAGACTCATGCAAGAAATATTGATATTAAGACAAGGTTTAGTGATCACCAAGTGAAGTTTTCATCATATAAAAGCCTCAAGACTATCATAGTCTGTGGGAGTCATCTTAAAGAGAGTCAGATGTTTATACTAGGATCATCACCTAGACCAAAAAAACAGTCATCGTGGGTCACCATAATCAAATCGAAGAGAAAAATGAAGGAGTCTGCAAATGCAATAAAATACTTTTGCACATCACAGTGTCTAAAGATAAACTACCTTGAGATTGTCGAAGTTTGAGTTCAAATCAAATTTAACTTTTCCAAGGAACAATTAATTCGAAATATTCATCTTTTTCCATCTCGCATCGAAATTCTTGTTTCTCATTTATTTTTGAAAAAAAACATTTTTCTACAAATCATATCATATATCATTACACCTTGCATTTTTTTCCAACGTCAAACCATGCTCCATGCACTTCCCTTTATCCACCATAGCACTTGCATTTAAGCAATTCATTTGCATCCAAATCTTATCTACATTCGCAAACATTGTTTATCAAGTTTTGTACACTATCAACTTTAGCATCCACAATACACCAGTCATAGTATTTCAGTAGCTCTCAGCTTCTCACACATCACATTCATTCATTCCATAAACATTGACATTTTTTGGTAGGCGTGCCAAGTGTAAATACTTAATATTTCCTGATCAACGCGTGATGTGTTGATTCCACATCAATCCCTGATCTCTACGTCAGCACTGAGCTTGATGTTGATCCTTCAAGTCCCCCGTGATCATTCTTTATAGCTTTTCAATTGACCCGTCGAGCGTCGATCCCTATATATTACTTTTCAGTCGACATGCCAAATGTCAAAAAATCTTTTTTTTAGATCAACGCACTAAGCATTGATCCCACATCACACTCCATATTGTCACGTCAGCACTGAGTTTGACGTCGATCATACAGTTAACTTCGGCTCGACGCATCAAACGTCGACTTGCATCACACATTCATATCACTACATGACTAGTAAGCCTGGAGGTTCTTCAATTCTCCAGATCAGCTGTGTCAGCCTATGACATAGTGTAAATCCTTCGTGGTCAACATATCAGTTCTAGATATGAGCGCGACCCTTAGAACCGCTCGTCGAAGGTCAACCTCAGACCAATGAACTAGTACAATAACTTTAGACCCAAGCAGTCCTTTAGACCAGTCGGCCCTTCAATTCAATTTGGATCAACGCATGGGGTGCCGACTCTGAACCACCCCCTTAAATCAATTTGCCAACACTCAAAAAGGCAGTTGTCTTTCAAAACAATAGGTCCTTCAAATCCATAACGTCCTTTCCTTATAGCTTTTCGAGCAACATTACGAGTGTTGATCACTTATCCTTAATTTCCCAAATATATTTTATTTCTTTCGTGACAAAATTTGGCCGATTTTTTAAAAAAAAATTATTATTTGGGCCTAATATTGGGCTTATTTTGATATAAATAACAAAATTTATTATTTGGGCCCAATTTTTTCAGTTTTTTTGGTCTACTAGATAAAACGGCAAATAAACACCACACACACATACTACAACTGCTCACACCCGGATTCGAACCCGAGAACTGACGTCCCCATATCGCTAAAGTTGCCAAGACAACAAACAGTGAGAGACAATTTTTCAGTTGAATTGAACTGAAAATATGCGTGCACAAGACTGGCCTAAAAAATACGATTAAGTATATTAAAAGCTATCTACAAGCTTATTAGCTTTCTACAATCCAAATTACACACAAATACAACAACAACAACAAAAAAGAATACAAGTGTAGTCCATTTACATGACTTGCCCCAAAAGTAAAAAGTTACAAATTTTTTTTACCAAAAATAGAAAATTATCCAACTACAAAAATATCAAAAAGATACAAAAAAAAACTAAATTGCAGCATTGCTCCTACCTCCGCTCATTCCTTCAGACCCCTGACCTAGCCGTAACACCCAACATTAGGAAGGATTAAATTTTAAATAATACCAAGCAAGGTAATTAAAACAAGACTGAACATTGAACCAACAGTTCAAGGTTCTTGAGGTCGGACAAATCGAATCGGGGTAAAACTGAAATTAATTAAATAGATTATTTAATATTTTTATTACAATATAAAAAGAATATTAAACAAAACAAAAAACAAAATATTCATAATTTCACAACAGAAAAATTAAATTAGAATTAACTTAAGTTCAACATAATTTTCATAGTTTCATACTATAATTTTTTTTTTTGATAAGCTCATACTATTAAAATTAAATTTCACCTAAAAATATCATAGCTCATATATCAACATTCAGCATATAACATTTATTTTTTAATCTTGCTCTAAGCCACTAATTTTTATACGTGTATGTCTCTAAATTTTTAAATAACAAACAAGAAAGTAGTACTGTTTTTCACTCAGCTAGAGGAATATATATAGTGGGGCATATACCAATTTAAGACTAAATAAAAATTGAAGAGATGATGGATGAAAACGTCTCTAACTTTCTAATAACACACACAAATTTTTCATCTCAGCCTGGACTGCGTATCATCAGATTAAAAATTGATTGGTTTCTTCTACAATTGTTTAAAAGTTAGGAATGATATTCGATGAAAGTCTGAATATGAATCCTCTACAGCAGCTGCACGGTGCTGAAAACTGTAGAGCTGTTAGATCCAAAGAGAGAAAACTCTAAAAAATTCTACAATTTTCTCTCTTTGGATCTAACGGCTCCACAGCTTGCTGCACCGTACAGCTACTGTAGAGGATCCAGGTCCTGAAAGTCTCACATCAAAACATTTAGAACAAGTACGATAGAGTTAGATATAAAATGAAGCACTCAACTTTTTTTTTCCGAACAACTGAATAGATTTTCCGTTGATTAAATTGGGCTAAGGCCAAACCGAATACAGACATAAAACACATAGCGAAGTTGAGCCACGCAGACCCAACCCATCCCAATAACAAGCATAGAAACACAATTGCAATAATACGCTTACAACGACTATCACGCAAAAGGAAAGGAAAAGCGAAGAGATATATAGGGTCACAATAACCACCAACCCTAGTCAATTGGCAAAGGAGATCTACCAACCCACTCGACTACATATAACTGCAAATTAAAGGCGATTTTCAGCACTGAGGAGCTTTAAGGGCAATGGGGGAGGCGATAGGACCCAGTTGTGAGGAAGAGCGTCCACTGATTCAAGCCTTGCCACCAAATCAGCAACCCCATTACCACCACGCTTCGTCCAAAGGAAGCCAACCGAGGTATTTCCTTGAAACTCATAATATCCTTAACAATGTGCTCAATTTCTCTTCTAATCATGTTCCCTCTACACATTTCAACCAACGCCAAGCAATCAGTTTCAAGCAAGATGGATGGGGCTTATGAGATTTTGAGAATAGATGATAGTTGGGCTTGCCTATGCAGCCTATTCTGTACAATTCACAAAATTTGCTACATTGTTAGCGTGTTGTTTTCTTCTAGAAAAACCAGCGTTCTTCTGAACTGCTTCCGACCAGCAAACCGCCGGTTATGGCGGTTTTTAGCCGATTTTTTATTATGGCTATGGTGGTTTTTAGCCAATTTTCCGGTTTCGTGAGTAGTTTTGCGACAGGGTGTTTCTAGGTCTTATCCAACCGGATGTAGGCCCGGCTCACGGTTTGTCCAGTCGGTCTGGACCGGTTTTAACAACCTTGATTAGAAGACAATGAAAACAAAAAAGACAAATCAATAGAGAAAAGGAAAAAATACAAAGAAAAGAAAACGAATTGAATGTAATCCAAAATTGGTTTAAAGGAATTGACCTACCTTCATAATCATCTCTTGACCTGCAAACCAAAATTGGAAAAAAATGATCTCGTGAGCTACCTACCTACAAACCAAAATTGGAAGGGAATTAATACCAAAAAAGAAAAAATTGGAAGGGAATTGAATGTAATCCAAGAGCATATAAACAGAAAAGGAAAAAGGATTAATCAGCCCTAAACAAATTGACTACTTTCAATCCTCGAGAAAATCAAAATTTGATTTTGCTCATTAATTCTCCGCGTACAAAAACAACTATACATATAGGAAATTGACTACTACCATCAATCCTCTGGAAATCAACAATTTTTTAATACTTGAACCATTATTTATTTTCAAAATCTTATAGAAAATGATGTCCAGACAGGACTTGGTGCATTTTATTCGCAAAACATACAGGACTGGACAAGATAATGTGAAATTGACCGTAATACCTTTTACACTGTTTAGGGTTGATTTGCACTACAAAAATACACCTAATAGATTTTTTATTTTAATTCTGTTATTTGGCTTTTTATCTTTACAAAAAAATGAGTTAGCTTCTATTTAATTTTTTTTATGATTGATTTGTATCTGTTATTGCAAAGAAAAAATATGATTTTTTATAATTGAAAAATATTGTTAGTTTATGATGAACAGAGATAGAAAAGGTTTTGTTTTTTTATGATGAAAGATGAAACAAGACAAGCATGAATTGAATTGATGTAGAAAGCATAAACGAATTGTAGTAGTATATGGGATTATGGGATGGTAATTTTGCAGCGAAAGTAATAAGGACAGAAAATAAAAGCAGGCAGCAGATTGCACAAAAAATAGGCTTAAAGGTACTTTTAGTCCTTGCAAATGTCAAAATAATCCAGTTTAGTCCCTGCAATTCCAAAACTTTTAAAATAGTCCCTGCAATTACTAAACGTTACTACTTTTAGTCCCTGCTGTTAATTAAGGGTTAACACTGTTATCTTTTGATGATGTGGCAAGCTGACTCATATTTAATTTAAATTAAATAAACGGAATAGACTCTCTTTATTTAATTTAAATTAATGTTTTTTTTGACATCTAGATTTCTTCCCTCCTAATTTCTCCCCACTTCATCATCTTCTTGTTCATGAACCCTAATTGATGCACATTTCCAAGTCCAGAAACAGCCATTGTTCCAAATCGTTATCTCTTCTTGCTCCACATCGTTATCTTCTCTTGTTTCAGATCTGTTTTGTTTTGTTCCAGATCTATTTCGTCTTGCAGAGATTGACAGAGAAAAATGGCAAAATGGGTTTTGTTGTTAGGGAGAGAAGGCAAGGTTTCAGGTTTGCCTCAGAAATGGCAATGGAATCTCAGGATATGGTTTCGGCTTTGACCAATAAATTGGAAACAATTTTGATTGTCCAACGTTAACGACACCCCAAATTTATTTAAGTGATAAACCCCCCAAAATGAAAATCCCCAAATTTCAAGAAGAGTAAAATAATTAAATCAATGAAGAGTAAAATCCCCAAATCTTAAATGTAGAACTGAAAGCATGTTCTTGCAGATTCGTTTCATTTTGTGGAGTTTCAACAGATGCAATAAAGACTTGTTTGCAGCAGCTTGTTTCGTGAGGTTTCACTCGAAGATTTAACAAATTAAATGGGTATGAATTGGGTATGAGAAGCATAGATATTAAAAAAATATGAGTCAGCTTGCCACATCATCAAAAGATAACAGTGTTAACCCTTAACTAACAGCAGGGACTAAAAGTAGTAACGTTTAGTAATTGCAGGGACTATTTTAAAAGTTTTGGAATTGCAGGGACTAAACTGGATTATTTTGACATTTGCAGGGACTAAAAGTACCTTTAAGCCCAAAAAATAATAAGAACAAGTAGTAATAAAAGACAAAAAAACGAGCTTGCTTTGCTTGCAGATGCCCAGATTGAAATAATTTAGCGAATCAAACACACCATTTTTCTACAACAGCTATCAATTTAGCCTCATAGGTTTCTGCATCATACTAGCGCCAAGTCCATTCACCCGCACTAAACCAATTCCCCATGCATTTAATTGTAGTAATAATCATTTTTAAATAATCATAATAATAAAAACAATTTTAAATGCATTTAAATGTAATACTATATTTATATTTATTTATTATCCGGTTCAACTATGGATTAAATCAATTAAACCAGGATTCGAAGGTCTTACCGGTTCACTCTCGAGTTTGGTTTTTTAATCCTCTAGAAATCAAAATTTGATTTTGCTCATTAACCCTCCCAGAGCAAAAACAACTAACTATTATCCTACAAATACCTTTATTTATAATACCAAAAAAAATAAAAAAATACCCTTATTTAATTCTACTTTTATTACTAAATTTTTTGCACATTCCCGAAAAAAAAGAATGAGGGTATACTAGTAAAATCAATCTATTTTATTATGCAATCAAGAACATTAAATGATTATAAACAACTTTCTTAAGATTAGCGGCTTCACATTGGACCTAATTAATTAAAAAGTACAAGATAGAAATTCGACACTATCTAGCAAAAAGGGGAGCATTGCTGAGGAGCAGAATCAAGCAGTGGAGAAAGGTAGCCGGCCGAATTAAAAGGAATATATCCAGAAACATAGAGGTTGGTCATTCTATATACTATTACATTCTAAGAACGTGAAAATGCATGCTTAACATCCCTTGATATCTGTGTGGTTCTTATTTTATTCCTTCTTCCTAATCAAATATTCTTGTGTACGTCATTATGAATATATCTTCCTCATGCTGTAAGAACAAGCCACAATAAAATTCCTTCACAGAAAAATTCATAAAACATAAACACCTATCTTGATATCTGAAGCAGTAGGCATAATTAGCAACTTCTTCAACCACAAAATAGTGTTAGCAAAAATAGAGAATAGATTGAAGAGAAAAATCAAGCACAAAACACAATCAGTAAAGACAGAACTGTTGACTGCTAAAATGTTCATTCATATCTCTATAATTATATAGATCATTATCTAAAGTTTTCAATCTCAAATCAAATAACTTACAGCTTCTGCATGATGAAAGATTTGAGAACATTGATGAATGGGCTAAAGCCCACGCTGCTCATGATATTGGTTCAGATCATCTATGCTTTCACCAGCATCTTCTACAAGCTTGCGATTATTGATGGAATGAGCACCAGGGTGCTCACTGTATACCGGCTTATTTTCTCAGTACCTTTCACGATTGCTCTTGCTCTTATTTTTGAGAGGTTTATTCTTTGTCTCACTATTTGTTTTCTTCTTGTTAAAGTTGTTGCAATTTTCTATATGATTGATGAATTTTACAAGTCTTTAGATGTACGTAGAATTTATCTATCAAGAATATGATGTTGATGTCTAATAATGTACGTAGAATAATCTAGAAGTCATTTCCAACTAATTTGAGAGCAATAAAAACTGTTCCTCGCTTCAAACCCGACACTACTAACTAACTACGTACCTTTCAACTATCGACTAAAGCCTTTTACAACATTCAACTACTTTCTAAACTAACATTACTATCTCAAATACTAACACTTTTGTATAGTTATTTATTCTTCCAGGTTTTTTGAGTGAGCTACCAATTAAATCTGCCTACTAGCTAATTAAAATATTGTGTTTCTTTTTTATAATAACAGGAACAGGAACAACAGGCCCACCAGGAAGGTCCTGCTAATGTCGTTTTTCTCTGGCCTATTTGGGTATGCTTGATGCAAACTTTTTTATTTCACCCCTTTGCCTGAGTTTTCTATTTTTATAGGAGTCATATATACTTATAATTAAACTTAATATATTACTTGATTTGTTAAAGCGACTAGATATATTAATATGTGTTTATGTCATTATAAACAGAGCAAGCTTGTTCCACAACCTCTTTCTTGAAGCTGTGAATCTAGCGTCAGCGACATTTGCTAACGCAATTTTTACCCTCGTTCCTACTTTTACCTATATCTTTTCAATCTTCTGCGGGTACGTACGTACTCAAGTAACCACCATTGCATACACATGAATGTCTTCTAATGGAATTCATATGATTTATCTTGCTTCTTCTATAGAACTAACAAATGCCACGATTAATAATGTTATTAGCCTAAAACTAAACTTGCTAAATTGCGTATTCCTTGAAAACTTTTTGCAGTTTGGAAACACCAAGTTTGCAAACCGCGGCTGGAAAGGCAAAGTTAATAGGGACAATTACTGGAATTGGTGGGTGCATGCTAATCATATTTTTGAAGGGTGCGGAAATTAAGCTTGGAAATTTTCAACTGAATTTGATCCACCAACAAAATAGTCATGCAGCAGCAACTTCCCATGTCAACTCCAGTAAAATATTACTAGGAGTATTGTGCAGCTTTGGGAGCTCCATCAGCTTTGCTGTGTGGATCATTATTCAGGTAATCTTTCGTTAGTTTAATCAAACACTAAAGATTAGTTAAATTTTTAATTAGTCCTTAATTCCAAAAGTGCCACCTTATTTTTAAAGATTTGTATAGGACTACGGAAAATAATTTTATTGTGTTTGATATTTCGTTAGCAAATATTTTAAAAAAAAAAGAAACAAAGCACAGATGGTAAGTGAAAATAAGAACTGAAATGGACCATCTAATTTGTTTTCATAACCATATTGGTGAGCTTAATTTATTTGTTGTTATATGGTACAGTCAAAGATCAGTCTCGAGTATGCATACCGTTACTCGAGTGCTGCTATGATGTCCGTGATGGGAGCTGTACAAGCTACTGTGTTTGCTCTATGTGTAGAAAAAGATTGGAGGGCTTGGCATTTGGCTTCACCTATTAGGGTCCTAGCCGCAGCGTTCTCAGTATGTTTTTTTCCTGAAATCTGGATGGTGAGCTAATAAGGTTACCAAAACAGGCTAATAATATATATATACATATATGTATATATATTAAAATTTTATTTCAGGGAATTGCAAACTCTGGACTTGCGGTTATTATAATTACATGGTGTGTAAGGGTGAGAGGCCCGGTGTTTACATCAGTGTTCAACCCACTCATGCTCATCATCATAGCCATTGCCGGTCCAATAGTTTTAGAAGAGCATCTATATCTTGGAAGGTATGCATGCACCAACTATATAGATTATGGAGCAGAATTGATTATAATTATAATTATTTTTTACAGCACATATATGATTATTTTTTTACAACGTATGTTAACACTTGTAGTGTAATCGGAGGTGCATTCATCATCTCTGGCTTGTTGTTGGTGCTGTGGGGGAAGAACCAAGAAGAGAGGAACAAAAAGCCAGGGACAGATCCAGTTCCAGAAACGTGATGCCTAGATTGCCTTTGAAGATATATTAGTCCACTTTATCATAAAAGTTGTATTTGCTTCCAAGACAAATAAAAACTAAAGATGAGATCCACAGAACTATGTATATGTTTCCAAGAGAAAAACATGAACTAGCCAGCCAACTAGGGGAAATTCAATGGTGGGAAGATATTGATGTAATGCCTCATGAGATTAGATGTAAAGTAATTAATGTATGTGTTTGCTGAATAGATGGATTCATTGTATCATATTATGGATTCATATTTTACTATTGTAGGGAATGTAGCACACCAAATTTCATTGTTTGCTACTACATTTTTGCTTAATTATTTGTACTGGAAAATGAGTTTGACAGTAGTTGTCACAGTAAACAGAGGCTGTGTGTAGTATAATATCAGTCAGAATGCTCAAGAAGCTATGCTCACCCTGCCTTAGGATGTCCAGATTGTTAATTCATATCTGCTAGCTTTATGGGAAACTCCTATCTCAATTTGATTGTGCTACTACCATTTCCCTTTCATGTTTGAATATTAGGGCTTTTATGTTTTTCTAATCCTTTCATTTAATTATTATAGTAGCCTTCTTCATAAAGCCATTATTTCTCTCTCTATTTTTCGGATACTTCCTAAGATAGTTATAAAATTGAAATTACATCTTAGCTATATATGAAGCTCAGATACTTCAAAAATCGAGACGTACCCATGTCGGATACGTATCCGATACTGACACGCACCCGATACTTCCCGATACGTACTCAAAGAGTATCCAATAATTTTTTAATTCTTTTTAAAAAAATATTTGACTCGATACTTTTCAGATACATCTTCGATACCTCTTACCAACTAAGCACATGATTGTCACTCATATATGATACACTTTAATACCTCAATAACTAAAAGACAAAATTATATATTTTTTCGTAATACAATAATAGAAGAAATAATACATTGTGATATGAGTGGGATAAATATACGTAACTATCTCTAGTTGATAAGATCACAAGTATTTATTTCTACAATGTGATGAATATATATATTGACTAATGATATGTTTATGTTTTATTGAGCAACTACGTACTATTATAAACATCTTAGTCTATAAAAAGCCATCTATTTCTGCCACTGACAATTCGTATTATACGATTTCGGGTGGTCTCAGTTACTTGCCCACCCTTACTTTTTATGACTAGTCACTCATACATAGGTCTGTCGGTTGTCCTCTTCCTTTCATCCATATATTTTTCTATGTGATTTTTTTTCTATTTGTGCTGTTTTTTTTCATATCCATAAATGCAATATTTCAGTTTTTCATCTTTGTTCTTTTCTATTTGTGTTTCTATTATATTTTATTTTTCCTGTTATGTTTTTTTATATTTAAATTTTAATTTAATTTTTTATTAAAGTATCCCAGCCGTGTCGTATCTTGATTTTCAAAATTTTCCCGTATCCTCATATCTGTATCGTGTCGTATCCCGTATCGTATCTGGTATCCGGGCTTCATAGCATCTTACTAAACAGTACAAGCAAAATAACAAACTAACTACAGTAATAAAAGACGCTAAAACAGTTACATTATTTTAGGACACCAGGAATTTTCTTGTGTCCTAGTAATTCCTCTTCAATCACAAACTTGATATCACCAAAAAAAAGGAACCGGACAGTTTTGACCCAACTTCCCAGCCTAGTTGTCTCATAGAAGCATTAAAACGAGTGTTTTATAATTAAAAGGGCTTAAAAATACAGAAACTAGTTTCCAATGCAACCCCCTTAACTTAATGCAGCCCCATTTTCATTCTACCTATACTCCTAGAATTGCTGACACGCCCCCTGCTAATCCCTATATTTCATCCCCTTGTTCATTTAAATTGGCAAGAGTTTCAAATTTGTTCATTTCATTACTAGACTTGATTTATTTGTAGTTCACCGTTCTGTGTACTCTAATTCAATTGAAAATTTATTAAATTAGAGGAATTAAAGTATTCACTGTTTCACTTTATTGGCAAGACTACTTAGGCTATTCAACTTTAATAGTTTCAACATGGATTTCTTAATGATATGGATGGCTGGTTTCATCATGGTTGCAATACTTGGGCAATTCATTTCTTTTGACAAAATATTCTTTACAATTTGGGCTCTAATTATGCAACGTAATGGTGTGACATGCTCAGAGGTGACAAACTATAAAAAATAGAATTTTGTAATTCACGTGTGTCAACGAACCTGGAAAAACAAAAACACACAGATTACGGAATAACTGCACAGTGCTGTCAGCACTTGTTGCTACAGCACTGTCAAGACAGGATATATGAAAACTAAGAAAACAATTAAAGAAAGAGATAAAGGATAGAGAAAATGAACACCCAAGATGTTAACCCAGTTCGGAGTTAATTCTCCTACTCTGGGGACAGAATCCGACTTGAAGATTTCCACTATCTTGATCAAGAGTTACACCACATGATATATTCAAAGTACTTAGTCAATGCTCTCTATGAACTCAATCACCCAGGTGTTTACCCACTCACTGATCACTCTGATTTTCTCTCACAAGTGTTTCCCAATGTTATCTTCTGAAATGTGATAATGATCTATGTCCCCTCTAAAACCCCCTAAGGTGGAGCTTTATATAATAGCTCATGACTACCCAAACCCATACAAGTTTGTTACGTCAATTATAACTAACTAACTAATTATAACTAGCCCAAACAGAAACGGTTACAGGAGTAATAACAGAAATAACTGTCATAACAGAAAATAACAGATCAACGCAAGTGATGCTGCTAGCGATGCTATAGCACCTGATAAGGTCCAGGCAGAATGCAAATGATGTTGTAGCACCATAACCCAACAATTCTCCTCCTTGGTGCAAAGCATCCCTTCATAACAATGTCTTCAAGTCAGGATTCCTTCATGTCCAAAATCATCAATCAACGTCTATATTGAGTAAATAACAAACAACCAAAAACAAACTTCCAAATAAAATTCCAAATCAAAAACCAATTTCAAATCAAATTCCACCTAATTTATAAATCCAACATACATATATATATATATATATATATATATATATATATATATATATATATATATCAACATATAAAAATGTGCCAACAAAAATTACATAAATCCTCATGTACCAAAAGATCAATAAAAATTACAACATATCCAATGAGGTAGGATATCCAAAAAAAATTACATCAATTTCGATTTTCATGAATCAAACCGGCAACATGACGACACCACTCTCCTTTGAGCTCAGTAAGTTCCTCATCAGAAAATTGAGCTCCACGCACATATTCAGGAAAATACTGAAAAAATAAAATAAAATGAACTTAGAATTATATCAATATCAATTAGAAATTGAATTACTTGTCAAAAAACAAACTATCAAAGTACATACATGGATTGGGATTTCCATTTGGTTGTGAGTGATGATGTCCTTCATAAACTTCATTACATAGTACCCGCAATCATTGTCATTTGGTTGTTTGGGACTCTATAAAACAAAAGATTACTTAGTTATTAAATTTAATTAATTACATATGCATAAGAATATTGATTATAAACTTACCTTTATTGCTATCCATTTTGTAGAAGATGATAATTTTCTGTACGTAGTCCCACGCAATCCCCAATAAGTCCAAAGCTCTAAAACAACATCATATACATAACTATATTAATCGAACTACATACATAATTTAAATTATGAAATATGCGAGGGATCTAAATACACACATATTAAATACTCCCACCAACTTGGGGTAGTTGTTGTAATGACCTTGCAGTGAATCTAAATAAAAAATCACATCTCTTTTGGATCAACAGGCAACAATATCCAATGGGTCCTATAAAATTTTTGAATAATCAAAGTAATGACAAATATTTCACAAATACATGTTATATACGACTGATATATATAGATTAAATTACTCGCTCTAAGTTGATGGGTGCCAAAAACAAAGTATCACAGCTTAATTTATGTGCTAGTGCCAAGCGCCGATCGATATTGGCTTTAACCTCTACCTTGCTTCTTTCCATTTGTTCCTTGCATTTTTCTATATGATCTTTTGACATTGTTTTATCCAGGGGGATATTAAGTAGAAAAGTACTTTCGGGGCATAAGAACACAAATCTTTGTGCTTGTTTTCTTGCGACCAATATCTCATGGTACAAATACCTTTAATTAAAATTATACAAATTATAATAATAATAATAATAATAATAATAATAATAATAATAATAATAATAATAATAATAATAACAATAATAACATCAATAGGTGAAATAATAAGATAGATATGTACCTGATATATGCTCTAATAGTAGTCGCACTTGCCCACTCGTGCTCATATACCACTGCGAGTTCCTCTTGATTCAAAGTCAGTGCTTGCTCCTCTCCAAAAATTTATGTCTCCATCAATGACTCTATTATGGTTGCACTACCCATGTGGTTTGACGCATGGATTTTAAAATAACTCATGAACTCCATGGGATTATTAGAAGATCTGCCAGCAATAGACGATGAAGGTTGGGATTAAATCTCATTCCCGCTAGCTATTTGCCGAGACACTTTTGTCTTGCCAGCAATAGAAGGGGAAGGTTGGGATTCGCCAACATTCCCACTAACTTTGTCACCCTTTCCAGCAGTAGAAGAGAAAGGTCGAGATCTTCCTTTGCCAACATTCCCACTAACTTTAGATTTTGCCCTTTGGGATACCTATATATTTGGAAAGATAATTAGTTAGTAACAAATATAGTTGGAAAGATAACATATGACATGAGCTAATAAATTACTAACAAATATACTGTCACTTACATTGATAAGGTTTACTGGCCATGCCACAAAGGTACCAATTGCATCATCCACAGTCATGATCCCTATACTATTTACTGGTACAGGCAGGTTTGCATCCCCCACAATTGCAATGTCAACTTTGACCCTCACATGATTTTCGGGTATGGGTAGATTGTGCAGTAAAGGTGCCCAGCTCTTTACAAATTACTCCCTTTGCGACCAATTTAAGCGGGTTTGATATATATAGTTCACAATCATTATTGTTACCCTGAAACAATGATAAACAAAAATTAGAATATGTATAAATTGATGTAATATGTACAAGAAAAAGAGGATCTAATGATTAATACCTCATTGGACGCAATGGTACAAAAATAAAAGTAGCCATTTTCAAACAACCTAAAATTTGTCATAACCATGCACATTTCAAAGTTCAGACTTCAAAGAACACAAATCACACACACACACACACACACACACACACACACACACACACACACACACACACACTTGTCACATAGCAGCACAATTTCATTTTAATCCAAATTCCAGTATATAATAAAATGTATCAGTTTAGCATTTTACTTTTGGTTAACATTATCATGCTTAAGAAAACAAAGTTTAATTATAAGTGTTGTTGTTACCTGAAATATGGAGCTCAAACACACTATCTCTCTTCTTCGTATGTCTCCCCTTACGGTGTGGTGCGTATATCGTTGGCGAGAACCTCAAACACGACTGTCACGGTCACGGTCAGAATCACTTCTATGCATCCACGGGAAGGAACCACAGCCAAATCACTCGATTATTCAATCTATCAAGGAAAAAACCAGTTAAAACAGAATCTGAGAGAAAATGAAAGGCACAAGAACATAATGAAAAGCAAAAGCACACGTACAGTAGTGATGAATGCAGAAACGAGTAGTGATGAACATAATGAACGCATAATAGAACATAATGAGATGAGGGAGAACTTGCTGGTTTTGGGGATTTTGGAGGATTTGGGGGTTTACGGATTTCAATTAGGGTTTTTTGGGTTTGGGCAATTTCTGTTTGTTTCGCGAAGGGAGAGAGGGAACTTGCTGGCTTCATAGCAGATCTTCGTTGCTGGTTCGCGAGGGAGAGAGAGGGTCGTTGTTGGTTCGCGAGGGAGAGAGGGTTAAGGTTGCTGGTTTTTCCTCTGTGCGGCGTCGTTGCTGGATTTAGGTTGCTGGTTTTTCGTTGCTGGTTCGCGAGGGAGAGAGAAAGAGAGACATTTTTTTTGACGTAAGTGTTTCGTTCCGTGTTCATTCGCAATAAGGAGCGCTCGTCCCCTAAGCTCTCCCTATCATCGTTCCATGTTAGGCAAAAGGGAGCGCTCGTAACATAGGCGCTCCCTATGATCCTTCCGTGTTAGGCAAAAGGGAGCACTCGTAACCTAGGCGCTCCTAAGCTCCGTGTTAGCCAAAAGGGAGCGCTCTTCACCTAGGCGCTCCTAATGGTCCTTCCGTGTTAGAATTAGGGAGCTCTTATGTCAAAAGCGCTACTCATGGTGCGATCTTTTTTGAGATTCCTATTGTAGTGAACACTTGTAGTGTAATCGGAGGTGCATTCATCATCTCTGGCTTGTTGATTGTGCTATGGGGGAAGAACAAAGAAGATAGGAACAAACAGCCAGGGACAGATCCAGTTCCAGAAACGTGATGTCTAGATTGCCTTTGAAGATATGTCTACTATATTAGTCCACTTTATCATAAAAGTTGTATTTGCTTCCAAGACAAATAAAAACTAAAGATGAGATCCACAGAACTATGTATATGCTTCCAAGACAAAAACATGAACTAGCCAACTAGGGGAAATTCAATGGTGGGAAGATATTGATGTAATGCCTCATGAGATTAGATGTAAAGTAATTAATGTATGTGTTTGCTGAATAGATGGATTCATTGTATCATATTATGGGCAAAGTTTTAATTTTCCTTTCAGTTTTGGTTTCTATCATGATTTTTCATTCCTTAAAAGCCCTAAAAGCATCATCTTTACTTTTAAGAAAATAAATCCAAACCTTCCTACTGAAATCATCTAAGAAAGTAATAAAATACTTATTACCTCCATGTGACGTCACCCTTGCTGGTCCCCATAGATCACTATGGACATAGTCAAGAACACCCTTTGTGGAATGATTGGCCTTGGAGAACTTCACCCTATGCATTTTCCCTAGAACACAATGTTAACAGAAAGGTAGATCTCCAACCTTGTCCTCACCTAGGACTCCCTTTATGCCAAGAATTTGTATTCCCCTTTGACTAACATGACACAGCCTCTGGTGCCATAGCACAGTCGTGCTGCAACATTCTGATGCTATAGCAGAACATCCCGTGACAGCACTACCTTTCATAATGTAGATTCCATGTTTCCTGTAACCCTCCATCACGACTGTCGACCCTTTCATGACCTTGGGGATACCATCATGAGACTCAAAAGAATACCCATTTTCTTCTAACATGCCCAGAGATATTAAATTCCTTTTTAGATTAGGAACATATCTCACACCTGTTAGACCCCTTTGTGTACCATCTTCAGATCTCAACATTATGGAACCAATTCCCATTACCTTGCATACTGTATTGTTGCCCATAATGACACTTCCAGCTTCAACCTCCTTAAGACTGATGAACCATTCTTTCTTAGGGGTCATGTGATATGAACACCCTGTATCTTCAACTTATTCATCTTCATTAAGACTTGATGTTGCCTTTTAAAACATCAGCACATATCTGTGACAATAGAAGCACTTGCCACATCTTCTTCTCCCTTCTTCTTAGATTTTAACTCTGGGCAATCTTTTCTGAAATGCCCCATCTTATCACATTGATAACACTTCTTCTTGGATTTATCTTTATCCTTAGACTTGTTTTCACCCTTATTTTTCTGTTTTGATTGCTTTTGTTTCGTAGTCTTTTTCTCAAAGCTACCCTTAACAAACAACCCTTCACTACTTTGCTCTTCTTTAATCACTGATTTCCTTTTCATATCCATTGACATCAATGCGGATTGAACATCTTCAAGTGACAAAGATTCTTTGCCATATGAGAGTGTCACATAAACTCTCATATGACTTAGGCAAAGAATTTACCAAAAGAATTACTTGATCCTCATCTTCAATCTTGATGTCAATGTTCTCAAGATCAAGGATGATCTTGTGGAACTCATCAATGTGATCCTCCACTGATGAGGAAAATATGATACAGGTCAGGTTATCTGTCATAATATGATACAATGAATCCATCTATTCAGCAAACACATACATTAGATACAATGATACAGGTCAGGTTATCGCGTCTTGTGAAACCAAAACTGAAAGGAAACCTTCGAGATTTTCTGGATGCCAGAGGTAAAATATGGGGACCAGCAAGGGTGACTTCACATGGAGGTAATAAGTATACAGGTCAGGTTATCTTCAATTAAAAGTTAGAGCCTTAGATATTCCGAAGACAGCTTTCCGTACTAGGTATGGACATTATGAGTTCGTAGTGATGCCCTTCGGTTTGACTAATGCTTCGACGGTATTCATGGATTACATGAACCGAGTTTTCCACACGTACCTGGATCAATTTGTAGTTGTTTTCATTGATGATGTCGTGGTGTACTTGAAGACCATTGAGGAGCATGTTCAACATCTCCGCATTGTTCTGAATGTACTCCGAGAAAAGAAGTTGTACGCGAAACCTTCGAAGCGTGATTTCTGGATGCCAGAGGTAAAATATTTGGAACATGTGATTCCCAATCGAGATTTTCTGTAGATCCCAATAAAGCGGAGGTTGTGTTAAACCGGGAACGACCGACATCAGTCACAGTGATCAGAAGTTTCTTGGGTCTAATTGGTTACTACAGGAGATTTGTTCAAGGGTTCTCACAGTTAGTTCTTCCACTTACTCGGTTAACTCGTAAGGGTCATCCGTTTACGTGGGATGCCGATTGTGAAGAATGTTTTCAAGAGTTGAAGATTTTGACTTCTGCTCCAATCCTGATTCTTCCAGATCTGTCATTGGAATTTCAAATTTTCGGCGACGCATCAAGTGGTAGCTTATGCGTCCAGACAGTTGAAGATCCATGAGGAGAATTATCCAGCATATGATTTGGAGTTGGCAGCTATTGTGTATGCATCGAAGATTTGGAGACATTACCTGTATGGGTCTCGTTTCGAAATCTTTAGTGATCACAAGAGTTTAAAGTATCTGTTTGATCAGAAAGAACAGAATAACAGGCAAAGAAGATGGGTAGAATTTCTGAAGGATTATGACTTCGAGTTGAAGTATCATCCAGGAAATGCCAATGTTGTAGCTGATGCGCCGAGTAGGAAATCCATTCACATGGCAGAGTTAATTATGCAAGAAATGGAATTGTTAGAGTCTTTTAGATCTAAGTTGGGGTACATCCATAAGTTTCCACTTTAGTGGCAAGGTTTTGGTGTTAACCTTTCGCTTGCGAAGGTTAACAATCAGATAGTATTATGTGATTCCGTTTGACAAGTCAAACGTGAATACAAATATGAGAGTGAGGTGGTTGTTGACTGTTTTTCACATTGCGAATAACCACCAAAGGATTAATTGATGGATCTGCTTGCAAGTGACTGAAATTTTCGAAGTGAAGATTAGGCGTGCGGCATGGTAGTTTTGAAAATCATTTAATGAAAACCCGCATGCTAAAGTTAATTTTGGGAACTGTTATGGATTTTTAGAAAATTTGCGGAGAACGTGTTTACACCCTTCGAGGAAATCGTGTTTGTTTTTACCTCTACTGAGGAGTACCAGGTTGTGGATCTCATTTTCAACATATATTTCTATCAAGCGTCTTGTATTAGACCCTTTGATTTAGATTAATTAAAGCTCGGGCGCAAGCGAGGATAGTTGGAATGAAGCTTCAGAAGTGTTTTTAAACGCGAAAGAGGAGTTTCTCGTGTTGATTCGTAACAAGAGAGTTCGGACTATAACCTTAGAAGCGTTCTAGGGTAGTAGTGGATCATACTTGAAGATTGATGTGCCGGCTTGGGAAGATTTTCTACACTCATTTCGTTAATTCAAGATTGTGTTCCAGCAACTTAAGACCTTTCTGAGAATGTCGATTCTCAGGTTAGTCGGATGAAAGACTTAACGAAATTTTGACGACAAAATTCTTTCAAGTTGGGGAGAATGTAACATCCTCAAAATAATTAGTAGAATTAATTGGGTGTTAACCCAATTAAATTAATTTAGTACTTGACTGGTAAATTTATTGAGTGCTAAAATTATTTATTGGTTGTCACGGGATCGTTAACCGGATAATACGGGTCAATGACGATTTAGAATCGAAATAAGAAATTAAGGACAATATGGTAATTTTACCACGTTACCACTTATATATTAAATATATATATATATATATGTGTGTGTGTGTGTGTGTGTGTGTGTGTGTGTGTGTGTGTGTGTGTGTGTGTAAGTGAAAGAAGAAAAGAAAGAGAATTAAAAAGAAAAAAAGGAAGCATGTGAGAGAAACAGAGAGAAAGGAGAGAAAAGAAAGGAGAAGAGAAAGAATGGGTGTGGAAGAAGAAGAGGAAAAAGGGGGATACTTCGGTTCCTCAAAACGGCTTCCTTCCAACACGAAAAACGTTCAGCGCTACTTCCTCTTCGATTTGGTACCAACATCATCATCATCAACTCACTCTACACAAACTCACCATTTTCGAATTTGGAGAAGAAGGGGAGGAAATCTTGAGTTTCTTTCTTCAACAAGTGTTCTAGAGGTTAGGGAATTTCAAATAAGTGATTGGGTGCAAGCTTGGAGTGAAGGAATCAAGGATTGGATGACTTAGGGTTTGAAAATCAAATTTGGGGTTATGGATGAATAGTGATTTGGAGGTTGAAGATGATGAATAGTGTTTGATGATTCAAGTATGACTAGGAGCGAACCCGAAGCGTATTGAGTGCGGAACGAAGTTCAATTTCGCGAATTGGAAGTTGGTTGGTGATTAGGGTTCGAATGGGGGATTTCGAGGAATTCGGTATTTCGGTCAAAGAGATGTCTCAGGGGTCGAGCGAAAAGATTGGAAGCGGATTTGGGCGTTGTCGGAGCGTGGAAGTTTATGCGGGGATTGTTCGTGTGGTTATGTGGAGATTTTGAAGTCTCGGTGATTTCGGCTCAGTATCAACTCTCGCGTCGAGGGTGAGTTTTACTCACGCTTAGGATTATTTCGTTTTACAATAACTTTTACGTTGATTGTTGACGAGAGATTTGGAGTCAAAACCGCTATTTGGAAAATATGTCGTTTTTGATAAAATTCGTTTCGATTGAATTTGTTATTGATTTGATTGATGGTGTGGTATTGGTTGGGTCTGTTTTGTTGGTTGTTAAATCTGTTTTCAATCGGAACAGGAATCGGAATTGAGCGGAATAGCGAATTTCGCGAAAAACCGAAAAACCTGCAGAATTATGCAGATGGTCGCCTCGCGACCCGACCCATCGCCTCGCTACTAGATCCAATTTTGCAACGAAAAAATGCCACTGACTCTTTTCGCGTCGCGACGGTTTGCATTTCGCGTCGCGACGGTTTGCAGATTTTCAACAGTTTTTCACTGATTTTGTTTTCGCGATAACTTTTGATCCGGGAACCCGATTGAGGTGTTCTAAGATGCGTTTAAAAGCTTATTTAGAGGCCTAACTGAATATTCAATTTAAAAGGTAAAATGAACTGTTTTTGAAGTCATAAATTGAGTTGAAAAGTGGCGAACTAATATGCGAGAGCGAACTTGGGTTTTGTTTTATGATGCAAACTAAGTTTTCAACTATTGGTCTGATGTAAATGGACTATGAGTTCATATGATAGTAGATATATATATATATATATATATATATATATATATATATATATATATATATATTATATCGAGTTTGGGTGACGACCCATGTTGACATACTAGGCGGGGTAGTCATGAACCCTTACCCTAGGCTCCGTGCCGTTAGGAATCACTACTGGTTATGGGGTTCGCCGGAAGATGCAAGGAGATTGCGGCCGGTGTTGTGTTAAAAGTTATTGTACTACGTTCACCGGAAAATGCAAGTGGATTGCGGCTAGTGGTACATAGAAAGGCCTAGGATGCTAGTTCATCGGGAAAAGCAAGTGGATTGCGGTCGGTGTCTTACTAGGTCAAAGCCTTATTGTATGGTTCACCGGGATTAGCAGGTGGATTGCGGTCGGTGTCGTGTCAAATCTTAAAAATGTTTTAAAAGGACCGAGAGTGCTAGTAGGGGTCTCGGTAGAACTCACTGAGATTGTATCTCATTGTTTATATGTTGTTTTACAGATAAACAGGGAAAGTGGAGATCCAAGAGGCACGAGTAGGTGGTACTCGGATGGTTGCTGAAGACTTAGCTTTATGCTTAAGTGTATATCTTTCCTTGTTATCTGTGTATCAAGACATTTTGTCTTTAGCGTTATGTATTTATTTCCGCTTTCTTGTACGATATTGAACACTGTATTTCACTGATGGTTTATGGTCTTATTTATGTTTAAGACTGTTCTGTTTTATTCAGTGAAAATTTTATAGTGGTGTTCAGTATTTAAACAGGAAATATATCTCTGATGTTTTAGGGATGGTGCACTTGGGTATTTTTACTCGATAAAAATATCGAGGTGTTACACATATGATGTAGCACCATAACCCAACATAGAATATATGCTAATTTAGAAGAATAATAGTGTATATAACTCCAAGTTTGGGTGCAAGTAGTTAATGCATTTCATCTAAATAGGTGGACTCGGTTAGTACCCGGCTTCGATCCCCAACGATGGAATAAATTGAAGCCAGACTTTACTTACCTTCCGGCCGAACTCCGGATTATTTAGGGCCAATTTCCCCCTGAGCACCGGAGCGGGGTCAAAGACCTCTAAACTAAAAAAAATAAAAAAATAATGTATATGCTATTTCGATTCCACAACAGTTCATTATCTTGTTTAAGCCTGATAAAATGAATAAAATAATTTGTAGCTGAAACCGATCAATCTGTACATTGTGAGGCTTCCAAACTACACTTGGTTTTTGTATGCTGACCGTGCTAATCTATGCTTGTTATATGATTCATTAAAAAAATGAACAAAAATATACTTTTAGAGGAAGGGCAGAGTTGGGCTCCCTTTATATGTTCCTGGTGGAGATAGGGCCGTGAGTGTGATAGGAACTAAATCAAAATATAGAAGACAATGGTGTTTTCCGATAGAAGACTTTATTAACATTAGGTATCCTAGAGACATGTTTCTCTCCCACTTTGAATTCCTTTATAAAACCAAGACACCCTCTCAACTTTCTCTCTCCAAATAACTAACTAAGGGAGGTTAGCTAGTAAGGTGGTTTTGGGGAGGCTTTGGTGGGGCGTTGAATGCAAAATTGCCCTCGACCTTTCCTGTCAGTCTGTCACCATGCATGTTAGTTTATGGAAGAATAGATAGATTGGTCATAAATACAAGTCAAATCTTTAAGGAAAAAATTGAAATTCCACTTCAACAGATTTAAGCATTGGGAGCGCTTTTTTTAGGCCATAGGGAGCGCTTTCGAGCGCTCCTAAAGCTAGCGCTCCTGTTGCAAATCACCCAAAGGTAGCGCTCGAAAAGCGCTCCCAAAAAACAGGCAAGAGGAGCGCTTTTTATTACAAGCGCTCCTTATTCCTAGGCGCGCTAAGACAATAAGGAGCGCTTACCGTAAAAAGCGCTCCTCATGGACTTAAGAAAAGGTAGCGCTTACTGTAAAAAGCGCTACTTATGCCTAGATGCGCCTAGACCATTAGTAGCGCTTTTTACAGAAAGCGCTACCTATGCCAAATTTTTTTAAAAAAATTATTATTTCCCTATTACCAATTCCTTACTCCCAGCTTCATTAACATACTATTTCTAATATGAACTTCCAAAAATTACATAAATGATCATGTACCAAAATATGAATGTCAAAAATCAAAAATTACAACATCTTCATTAACATACTATTTCTAATAGTAATCAAAGTTACAAACAGACTTTTCTATCAGCTCTAGCATATCCAAAATATGGAAGCTAATAATACTACTACATAAGATGAGGAATGAGGACCCAAAAAAAGTCATAACTGATAATACTGTTACATAAGATATACCAACCTTGACAACATATGGCTAGCTGAACACAAATAAAGTACTAAAAATCTATTAATATCCATTCGTAGACTGATTTCTGTGGATAGTGAAGCTTTTGTCTTTTCTTCTTTATTCCATAATTATACACAAAACTGGTGATTCCAATTTGTGGTATATAGTGAGCACTGAGCAGAAGTCAGAACAGAATTTACCTGCACGAGTAATGAAAATGTGAGAGTTTCTACTTGAGAGGCTTCATACCCTGTTAGTGTTCCAAAAAGCAGATTCCCAGTTACTGCTTGTTAGTTAAAATAAACATAGATCTTTCTCATGAAGCTGAGAACAAGATATAATATAATATTATTCTATAAAAAAGAAGCATTATAGAAGACCTCTTATCTTTCCTTTTTGACTGTAACAGAAGCTGAGAACAAGATATAATATAATATTATTCTATAAATGATCATGTACCAAAATATGAATGTCAAAAATCAAAAATTACAACATCTTCATTAACATACTATTTCTAATAGTAATCAAAGTTACAAACAGACTTTTCTATCAGCTCTAGCATATCCAAAATATGGAAGCTAATAATACTACTACATAAGATGAGGAATGAGGACCCAAAAAAAGTCATAACTGATAATACTGTTACATAAGATATACCAACCTTGACAACATATGGCTAGCTGAACCTTTATCCCCGGTAGCTGAATCTAAGATATCCAAGAATTGGAACTATCAGGCTTATGTTCCCGCGAAGACTTCTTCAAGAGCCTGCTAAAAAGAACCAGTATCCATAAAACCAAGAAACTGCCGATGGTATTTATATAATGAAATTAAACCAAGAAACTGCAGATGATATTTATATAGCATATTTGTTGCCAATGACTACTTAAAAACTTAATTCCGAATAAAGAGTAGACAGTAGGAATGAACAGCCACAAAACTTATCAGGAGTAATCCCCAATATGCTGCTATATTAGCAATATTCAATATTAACAAATTCAATTTCAAATTGGAAAATCAACCTACTTAAAAGTATTGGAGAAAATAGAAATATGGGACCATTGAAATACCACTCTGTGATTGCTCTAATGGATCATTAACCCAACCACTTACGCATTCAATTATAGTAAGAAATTAGTGATAATAGGCCCTCCCTGACTTCCCTGATAGATCATTTTGGGCTGATTTCAAAAATAAATATTTGAGAAACAAAATACTTGATGCTATTGGCTACAACTCATCTTACTTTTACCCATAAAATGACAGGAAAAAGAAAATCAGGAGCTAGTTTTTGTAGTATTTTGCATATATAACTATGGGTTTAATATTGATGCTTGAGTACTCATGTCGACATAAAAGCTTGACTGCTTGAGTACTACAGCAGTTACTCAAAACTACAAATGGAAATGCAATCAAATCATCTGTGCTATCCATTTCTTTGATACAACAATATTCACAAATCCAGGACCAGCAACAGAGCATGATTCTATAATTTCAGAAGGAGGGAGATTTTTCATGATGGCCTACACAAACAAAAAGACAACGATTATCATTTGACATTGACAAATCAATCTAATTCCAAAATCAATGAATATCAAAAAGAGTTCAAAAGAACCCACATAAAGTGAGAAGGGAAGAAGAAAATTATCTTTGATTATACCTGTCCAACTGCATTGGGATTTCGGAATTCTGTCTGCCTTCCTTTAATCCTAGCCCATATACTCATTGTGTTATTACTGCACAAAGCAACAAAAAAAAATCTATTTTGATTAGCTTTAAGCAGTTAGCATGCAAATAAGAGAAAAAACATGCACATTAACAGTATGAGAGAAAAAAAAAATAGACACCTTCAAAGTAATTAGAGAATGCATATTTGTGGTTACAACTGTTTGAAAGGAAAACTAATTAGCCCCTAACTAATTGGTTAGTTTGTTAAACAAGCTTAACAAACTGAGTTTGTTATTTATAACAAACTCTAACTATCAGCTAATTGCTCAGAGAAAGCTTTAAATACTGCTATACATGTACATACAGTTTGTAATATACATTTTACATTGAATAAATTTTCTAAGTCTTTTCTTATACCCTGTGTGAAGTCTCTGTTCTTCTTCTTCCTTCTGCGTATCTGTCTTTGTGCATTAATTCTGAGTTCCTTGTGCTGAAGCTTCAACAAGTGGTTGAAGCAAGTCCTCACATACAAAGAGAAATAAAACAAAGTCAGTTTAGGTTTCACTGACTGAAACAACACCAGGAAAAAAAAACAGAGAGATAGAGGGAAAGAAATTACCTGTTCTCAAGGTGAGAACCGTAGCTGTCCATAGCATCTTCAAAGAGTGAAGATCAGCAACCCAGAACAACAAAACGCACGGTCAGAATCATTTTCAACTGCATCAAAACTTCAAACATTAAAAAGGAAAAGGCTAAGGCGAGCTTTTACCTGTTTGGAGATCACTACACGCAGTTCTTCAAAAACCTGCAACCAGAAACAGTTTCAGAAGTTAGGGTTTACTGTGTTGGTCAAGAACAGTAAAACCGAAACTGAAAAAATAGCAAGAACAAGTATTATACCTTCGTGTAAGCAGATCGTGGTGCGTAGAGCCAAGATCCTTCAAGATCGAACCCGAAACAGCAAAGAAACGAAGCAAATCAACGTTTGAAATATAGGGTTTCAAACCGTGGAGAAACTGAGAAGGGTAACATGTGGTCGAAGGAGAGGAGGCGCAGGGTTGAGGAGGTGTGGTCGAAGGAGAGGCGAGCGTATACTGTGTACTGGCGGCGGCGCAGGGTTGAGGAAGCGCAGGGTTGAGGAGGCGGTCGAATGAGAGGAGAGGAAGAGCGTAAACGTGTACTGGAAGGGTAACATGTGATACTGGAAGGGTTTTTGGGTTTTAGAAAAGGAAAAAAGGAAATGGAGAATAGGTAGCGCTTTCTACAAAAAGCGCTCCTGATGGGGCTATGCGAAATTTTAAATGAGGAGCGCTTTTTAGAAAGCGCTCCTGATGGGGTATGCGAGATCAAGAATAAGGAGCGCTTTTTAAAAAGCGCTCCTGATGGGGTATGCGAGATCAAGAATAAGTAGCGCTTTTTAGAAAGCGCTCCTGATGGGGTATGCGAGATTTTGAATGAGGAGCGCTTTTTTGGAAAGCGCTACTCATGGCGCTAGATAGGGAGCGCTTTTTAAAAAGCGTTCCTGATGGGTGCGCTCTTTTTTGGTGTTTTTGGCGTAGTGATTGAATTTAAAGGGTCTGTGATGTCATTATACATTATTCGTGATAGAACCCAGGGTGGGGGTCAAATTCTTTTAAAATCATGCATTGGTGAAAATATATTAAAAAGAAAATTTTAATATATTTAAAAGAAAATTTTAATATATTTAAGGTTTAAATATGTTTTTCGTCTCTGCAAATATAGTGGTTTTTTAAATAAGTCATTGCAATTTATTTTTTTAAAAAAGTCCCTTGCAAATATCACTGTGATCTATTTTTGTCCTTCTCTGTTTACTTTTCTATTAAAAAAAGTTTATGTATCAATTTTTGTCCTAAATGGCATTTCCATGTCATATTTTTCTCTTTCTCTTTATTTAAAAAGCTTAGTTGAATTAAACAACTCACTATTGTCTTCAACCTCCATCACCTATCGTTCTCAAGGGGTTTCCTCTATTTACTCTTTCTCTCTCTCCCCCTCTCTTACTTGTCTCTTTGATATCCCCTTATCCTTCTCAGGCGCTTCATCAAAGAACAAAATTGTGGGAATGTTTTTTTGCCCTTACTCACTCTCTCTGCAATGTTTTCTTGCCTATGAATTGAGCGGATGTTGAGTATGAGAAAATGAAACTATGGGATGACAGCAATTGTTTTCCCGATGAAATTGGAATCAACGGTAAAAAACCGCAACATTGCTGCAATAGTTGCCTTCTTTGGATTATAGTAACCAAGCATACAGTACCTAACCATCAATCAAACTATTACTCACAAAGATATCAAATACAAGACCCAATTTAGAACACTACCCATGAATCATTTTCCCCAAAGAACAACCTAAAGTGTTGTAAAGGGATGATGTAGTTATCAAGGTTAAACTCTTTTTGCAGCATTTTGGCAACATATGAAGGGTGTCGTTGAACTTTCATTGAGGAGAAAAGTTTTGATGATTGTGTTGCATATGCAAATTGTGGGGTGGTGAATACGTTTAAATTCTCTGAATGCGTAAGTTGAGGCTTTCTAATTATGTGAGTGTGGATGAGAACAAAGCCAAGAGCTTGCACGGGTACCGGGTACGTATCTCGTAGCGCTACTCATTGGGTACTCGTGGGTACTTATTGGTTTAAATTTATGATCGGATATGTAAATACTTGTTTGTTGTATAGTAAAAAATTAGTGTTTTCATTCATTTTTTTGGTGATATTGAAAATTTTCCTATTACATTGTAAATCTCTTTTCTATTTTTTGCTATATAAGCACATTTTTCCTATATTTCATTGTATATTTTTCGGTTCTATGTTTTACTTATTTGTATTTCCTATATTTTAGTCATGTTTATAGCAAATTCATATTACGTATCCATACCCTGAATTTTTGAAAAACTACGTATCTTGTGCCGGTAACGGGTGCCGGTACCGTACCCGTACCCATACCATTTGATCAATGTAGCCGACCCCACCTAGTGTAAAAAAAATTGGTTGTTTTTTTTATGCCATGGTTATTTCATGCATAGTTGATCTTATTTCCTCATACTTAATTTTAGATTACAGACTCTACAAGTGTTTATCAGCTTGTCTATTATGTCTGATGTAGGATTTCTTAATTTGTTTCTGAAGCTTTCCTAAATGTCTTGTTAAACTTCAAACCCGTGACTACTTGATCATGTCTATTCCACAGCATGCTCCTTCATTTTCACACATCTTATTGGCTGCCCAAAAGTTGCACTTGACTCTAATTTGCCCTAGTATGATAGAATATGCTATGACTACATGATTGGTTCCTTTGATTTTCAACATCTGGTTTTGGAAAATCAATAAGATAATACTCACATCAATTAAAAGTTTAAAAAAATTAATACATGTTGCAGTGGCACATATTCCGTATGACAGGAGGGAGCCATGGCTCTTTAAAAAATATATTTATATATAATTGTGACCTATCCTATACAGTTTACATTTTTGTAACATCCTAGATTTTAACCGACAATAAAACTTAGGACGTTACCTTTTAGATCATTCAGAGTACGGTATTTATAATTTGGATTAACTAAATCAACCTCAATAGACTCATTTAACGATAGGAGTTTCTTATTAAAATTAAAAACTTGGTTTGATCATATGTAAACCATTCAGTTCCAAAATACCTATCGGAGTCAAACACAACCTGAATCCAAATTACAAATTTCATAATTACTTAATACAACCGAGTTCGTGTATTAAACATAGACAATCACAAAAGGAGTGAGATTACTCCGAGTATTTTTTATTATTTACCTATGATGCATCATCTTAACGCAATAGACTTACATAATATAAAAGCTACTACGTAACCCGCCTTCAAGACTGGGTCTTTGGGATTCACCTAAAAGGGAACCAAAAGTTTATACTAGGATCACCACCTAGATCCTAAAGTGGGGCATTCCTTTTATCATCCATACCACTTGAACTTTGAGATTTAGCCATTGTCCATCTCATTCATATACCATACTCAATCCATATAGCCATATTGGACCACCTCCCTAGCCCATTACCCTAACTTTGCCACCTTTCACAACCTCACTTAAAGCAACCGTTTGAAATGTCATTCCATAGTGGGGCAATCCCGTCACCCTTCACTCCACCTAAAATTAGGGAAATTCTCCCTACACCCATCTCATTCCCTTATCATATTCACATCCACAAAACCGTACCGGGGCAACTTCTCAACCCATTACCCTAAACAAACCCTTTCACAATTCTACTTCAGTTGGGGCAACCTTGTCCTTGTCATAATTGGGGCAACACCAAACACCATGGGTTGAGACAAAATCTCTTGCATGTCACTTTTCGTTACAAATTCATGACATTCCCAATTCATCATTTCCTCTACACCCCTAGTTGTTGTCATCACTAGACAGGAGCAAGTCATTCATTCACCGTCATCATAAGTCTAAATTGGGGCAGTCCCACATTTCTTGAGTTGGGGAAAGCCCACCTTTCATGACTTTAGTAAAAACCTGTCATTCATCCCTTCATGTGCCACATATGTCCATACCCTAGACCTAAAACCAAGTTAACTGACTCATTCATCTATATTTGCACTACTCTGCATGTTTACTAAACAATACTTCAAAGAGAGAGAACACAAGCTAATAGTGTGATACTGAAAATCCACCTAGTTAACTTTGTGGACTTAAAACTTCGGTCATCATGGGGCATCATAATGGAAGAGCAAAATAAGCGAGTCTGCAAAATACAGTCAACTACTTTTCACATCAGCGTCTGTAAATAACAACCTTGAGATGGCCAAAGTTTGAGTTCAAACCATTTTTTCCAAGGAATGATTATCTCAAAATATTCACCTCTCTACTTCTCGCATAGAAATTCTCGTTTCTCATAAAAAAATGCAAAAACACATCTGCGTGCATCACTAATATATCATATCATAAATCATTGCACCACACATTTTATTCCAACATCAAGCCATGCATCTACCACAACTTTTGCCTCCAAGCATTACATTTGCACATTCATTCATTCATATACTTACATCATATATTAAAAAAAAAAGAAGCAAAAAAGAAAGCAATCAGAGGCAAAAAATCATCCACATTGCATTCATTACCCCCGCCAAAGTATTGATCATTGCACGCGCAAACATTACATACATGCACACATATAACATTATTTTTGCTTCGATAGATGTGCCAAGTGTTGGTCCCATCGTTGTCAAAAACTTCCTACATCACTAATCATATCGTATACTACAACAAATTTGCCATATACCCACGGATACCTTTAGTGACGCATACTATATCCGTTGGTATAGGTGTCCTATACCCACAGGCGTGTAATAATAAACCGTGGGTATAGATATTCTATATCAAACTGTGGTATAGGTGACCTTTCTCATTCACGCATCCTGTCTTTTTTTTTATCAGAACATCATTCTTCACGCAACTGTTTCCTCTTCCTCTTCCAGCAACACCACATGCTTCTCCAAATTCCCCATTTTAGCAAAAACCCACTACAAAGTTCACACCTTTCTCTAAATCCCCAAACCAAAAAAAAGCGCAAGGGAGAGAGAACTAGATGAGAGAGACGCGGACTTGAGAAAGAAACAGTATGAGATAGACGTAGAGGAGGAGCACGGTGGAAGTTGAGAAGCTATTAGGCGATGGAGATGATGGTGGTGAGGGAGGGTGTTTGGCCGATAAAGAGAGGAGTGGGGGAGAGAACGCGACCAAGAGAGAGGAACGACAGCGGAGGGAGAACTGCGAGTGAGATGTCAGGAGGGCGGTGGTGATGGTCCTCGCGGTGGTGGTGGCGTTCCCAGTGGTTCGCCGGAGTGTGGTGGAGGTTCTCCCTCTATTTCCTTTTTGCTTTCTTGGTTTCTTTACTTTTCTTCCTTCTCCTCTTTCAAATTTTTACTGTCTTTTGCTTCAATCGATTCCTCTTTCTCTATCCTTAACTCTCTTCTCTACCTTTACAGTTTGAAGGTTATATAATTTGATTTTGTATCTCTTGATTTTCTTCTATGTGGTTACCACTCACATGCTGTTTGATAAAATTCTCCAATGAAGTGAGGTGTATTTAAGTGGTAGTATGTTGTAATTCTTTTTCTCGAAAAATATAATTTCCATTCCGTATAGTTGATTGTTTGACTGGATATTTGCAGAAAGCCTATTTTAAATGTGCATATGAGTGCTTTGATAGGAGAAGGCAGGAAGAGATAAGCAATTGTGTTGAAAATTGCAGTATTCCTCTTTCTAATGCGCAACAGACATTTGATGGTGAGATGGCAAAGTTGCAGGTAAGCTACCTCTTAATTCTGTGATCATATTCTGACTCTCTCCCCACAACACACATGCATTTGATTTGCTTTTATTTAGGCAATAAATAGTCAAATAGCTGTTGTTACAGAATATTTGATTTGCCTTTATTTAGGCATCAGTTATGTATTATTTTTGTGGAGAAATAATTTTCACATTTTGGTTACTTTTTCTGGATCAAAAGTATGGACCTAGAGAGGTTCTAACTTATAACTTTTGGTTTTCATTTTATGTTGCAGTCTGATGTGAATACTGTATGTTTTGCCGATGAAACTAGCCATCTTATTTACTGTGGAAGTTATGATAGTTTCTGCAAGTTAGGTATGTTCTACACTATAATAAGATGGCCTCTTCTGTTAAGATATTATTTGCAATTCCCCTCTGTTTCAGTGTCACAAGTTTTGTTTTTATATAGAAGTGATGGCCACTTTTACACAGAAAGTCAATCTCATACCCATACATACCATCAAGCTTAAATTAAAATCAAACTTGATTGTTGTTATTAGTTGAGATCAGTGTCAAAGCTCTTTGCTTTGGTCCTCATCAACTATTGCCGAAATTCTGTATATGGAAATTTGGTCCTCAGTAACCAAATTTATAACTTAAATTCATTATTTATGTCAAACAACTCATCCTCTCCCTTTCCCCCCTCTGTAATTTTTAATTTAGGTTTTACTCTTCTTGTTTTTCCTTTTCTTTCAATCAAGATTCAGTGTTCTATTTGGAGTTTGTTTGATGATGTTGCATTCTTTGTTTTAATGTTCTTGTTTTGGTCAAAATTTAACTATTGCTTATAAATAAAAAAGAAGTGTTTAGATTTTTCACTCATGATTGTGTTCTGTTTTTTATTGATTTGATTTACTTCTGTGTTTTTTAGTGAGTTCGACTATGTTGTTTAGTGTGTTTTATTTTGAAATCTAACTTTAATGTTTGGTGGAGAACGTATGCTTGCATTTCGAAGCTTTTAGTTTATAAGAATTTGTTATCTAACGTCTTAATACTGCAGTCAGTAGTTAGGACCTATGCTTGATCTATCCAATAAACTTCTTATGATCAGCAATGTTATATTTGTGAAAAAAACAATTAATTGAGCAAAGCAATTGGACGTGATTTTCCAAAGAACATTAGCGTAATAGTCTTGTGCCCAAAAGGGATGGGTCCATCTGTGAGGAGACTCTATGTCCAAGGCAAAGAGATAAACGGGGCTGGAATTAATTCAAGTTTTGCAGTCCATCAAGTAATCTATACTTCTTAAGGAACCTCCAGCCCCTCATGTTGATTGATTAATTTATTCTGCTTGGAGTAACCATTTTTTCCTGTAGGATGTGGATGGAAGAGCTACTGACGTTGCTTTGGGATGGTCTGTTGCTCTCGGTTCTCCATTCACTCTTGCAACTACCTTGGAGCAGGAATACAAGAGTGATATCTTTGGGGAGAGAGGTAAGAACTTTCTGCATTGTTTTGCTTGTTGTCATTGAAGACTTAACTTGTAATTACTGCTTTTCTGGTTTATAGGCATTTTACTTGGTGCTGTTCATGGAATTGTGGAGTCCTTATTTAGAAGATACACTGAAAATGGAATGGCCGAAGACCTGGCTTATAACAACACGGTTGAGAGTATGGGTTGGTTCAGTGATCTCAACAGTGTTGTGGTTGATTTCTGATTCTGCACAGGTTAATTAAATCTGGAATTGTCAAACTCGTTTTAATTCCTATGTTGCTAAGTGAGTTTGTATGTATAGTCAGATTCACCTCTCTCTGTTTTCTATGTTTCTAAATCATTGTGCCTGGTGTGTGTGTGGGGGGGTAGTGGTGTGTGTTGCATCTATTTCCTTCTTGGGTGTGTGAGGAGTATTCTCTTTTTCAACAGGTTTCAAATGCTTCAAGTCTCCCTGACAAAATGAATTTCAAGAAAAGACACTATTGAAGATAATGACAAAGATTAGAAGCAAATTTTTTTGTTGATGGAGTAAGCTCAGAAATTAAGTGGATGAGATCTTATTTCTTTGTAACTTTTGAGATTGTTATAAGATTTTCTATGTTTTTTAAATGTCAATATGATACTCTTAGTTCGACATTTTTATCTATTTTGTAATTTGACATGCTTGTAAGTTAATTTTCAATATGATTAGAGTTTTATTTTATTTTATTGTTTCATATATATATATATATATATATATATATATATATATATTATATGTAGCTTTTAATTGGTTTAATGACAAGAGGTGTCACTGAAACCTACAAATGTTGTTAATATGTTCTTTACCAACGAAATGAAATTGTGGGTATAGCAAATTAGGAGGCGTCAATAAAACCTATACCGATGGAGATTCAGCCGTGGGTATAGCAAAATTAAGAGTGTTGTTAAAAGCTATACCAACGGAAAAGTAACCGTGGGTATAACCTATACCAACGGTAAAAAAAACTGTCACTATAGGCTATAGCAACGCCATTTTTCCATGGGTATAGCCAAATAAAGACGACGAAAAAATTGTCCGTCGGTATAGGTTTTTGGTGCTATACCCACGGTTTTTAACCCTTTACCCACGGATTTTTGCCGTCGCTATATGTCAATTTTCTTGTAGTTACATCATATATTAAAAAAAAAAGAAGCAAAAAAGAAAGCAATCAGAGGCAAAAAATCATCCACATTGCATTCATTACCCCCGCCAAAGTATTGATCATTGCACGCGCAAACATTACATACATGCACACATATAACATTATTTTTGCTTCGATAGATGTGCCAAGTGTTGGTCCCATCGTTGTCAAAAACTTCCTACATCACTAATCATATCGTTTACCATGCATTTAGGTGTTTCCTTTTATTCACTATAGCATTTGCATATAATCATTACAATCGCATTCATATCTTATCCACATACACAGTTTATCAACTTCATTAGCCCATCAAACTTTAGCATCCATTATCCGCCACATCTCATTCACAACCCCAACAAACACCAATTGTCGCACACGCTTGCATGCGCGCATACTCCATTCATTGCATTATTAAGACATGCCAAATATAGATAGTTTTTCCTTATCAGAAAAATGTATTTATTAGGTATGCCAGGACAAATACGCCAAGTATCGATCCCTATATCCTGCCCCTCGAAATCGACGCTCCAAGTGCCAACCCCATATCGCAATTCGGATCACCAAGCTGATTCTTCAGACCAACAATTGGTCCATCAATCCAGATCGCACGCCGCGCTATCGAGTAACCGATGGATCATCCGACCTCAAGTCCTTCAAATCAGTTCGAATGAACATGTCAAAGCAACGGCTTCGAACTCTACCTTCAGATCACTATGTCGACACTGAGCGCGACGGATCATCCGACCCGAAGTCCTTCAGACTAGCTGTGTCAGCCTAAGACATAGTGGACGTCCTTTGAGGTACGCAAATCAGGTCAATGACCTGATCTTGACCCCCATGGCCGCTCGAAAAAGGCCACGCCCAAGCAGACCGTTTTACTAGTACCGTTGCTAGTTTGCGCTCCATCAAACCATCTTGGTCCATCTGGCCTAGGCATGCCCTTCAGACCCCATCGGTCCTTCAGTTGAACTCAAGTCAATGCACCAAGCATGGATTTTGAACTAGACTTTCAGATCCCCAGTGATCCTTCAGACCCAAGTGGTCCTTTAGAGCCCGGGGCTCCTTCAGATCCCCAGTGATCCCCTTTTTCCGGGTTTTAGGACAAAATTAGTGTCATTTTATCTTTATTTTTATTCCTACTATGAAATCTCGAAAACCCATCATTTTTTCTACGGAATATAAATAAAGAGGGACAGCTGTTATACCCTAATTTTGTCCGGCTAATTTAAAATATCTTAAACAAAATAGAATAATATGGACATTTCAGTTTTTATGTTTTAAACTGTAATTTTATTGTTTATTTGTTAAAAAGACAAAACAAAGTAGAATATAGAGAAAAACCAAAAATATATTTTTATGGACTCTTATAAATCAAAAATTACAAAATCAAAAAGGATTGTTACAAAATAAAAAAAAAAATTAAATTACAAATAAATAAAATGGTACTAAAAGTAAAAAAATAGCTTTGTAGAGCTGAGAGATTGAGAGCCCGCACAGCAGCAACCAACGGCCCAACAAGCCTCTACCCTCCTACTTGCCCAACAAGTCTCTACACTCCTTCATCCCAACAAGCTGCTTGCCCAGCAAGTTGACTTGCCTAGCAAGTCAACTTGTCCAACAAGTCTCTTCATCTAACCTTTCACTTATAAAATGAGGCCTTGTCCACAGTGAAAAAGACACCGCAGTGATTCAACAAGAACACTGAACACATTCTCTCCCTCTCCTAGCGAAGCTCTCGCTCTCTCTCTCCCCCTCCCTTTTTTATTTTATTTTTTCTTTTAATTAGTTTATTTTTAATTATTAATGATAATTATTTTTCACTAGTTGCACTTTTCATTTTTTTTCTTATTTGTTAACTTTTCGTCCATATTCAAAACAGAAAAACAATCATTTTTCTCCAAAAATAAAAATCTTATTTTCAAAATAGGGGACTAAGTCAGCCGTACGGCCGGGTTAGTCATCGTTTTATGACAAATGGGCCGTACGGCTCAAGAGTCCTAAAATACCTATTCAAATAAAATCACTCCCTACACAAATCGCTTTCTTCCAAAAATCAAAAATCTTACCTTCAAAAATAGGGGATTAAGTCGGTCGTGCGACCGGATTAGTCATCGTTTTAGGATAAATGAATCGTACGGATCACAAGTCCTAAAATCCCTAAATTAAAAAACACAAACAAACCAAACTTTTTCTACCCAAGAACTACGTAGCCTTTGATTCTCTACCCGGAGATACGTAGGAGCAGATGGGGGCCCACATCTGTCAAGTGCATTAATAAAAAATCCTTTTTAGTCTTTTCTAAACGTTTTCTTTCTTAATTTTCAATAAAAATCCAAAAAAATTATTTTCGTTAACTCTTTTTCAATTCATTATTTTAATAAAAGGGAACTAATTATTTTTAAAAGTTAATATAGTTTTGCACAATTAATTAGAGGTAACCTTTTTCTAAAGGATGATGTGGGGTGCTAATACATTCCCCATGCATAATCGACTCCCGAACCCAAAATCTGGTTTTCAAGACCATTTTCGTTTTCAAAGGGATTTTTCAATGTTTTCCCTAATAATTAAACATTGATGGCAACTTCATTGAACGCGAGAGATCCTTCGGATTTTTCGGTCGTTACAGAAATGATTGTGTGGGTTTAGCTGAATTACATAACTAATGCAGTTTTTACTTGACCAAAATGGATGAAAAGCCCAGTAAACCTAAAAAAGTTTCATCTTCCTCTAGTAGGCCCAAGCCAAAAATTTGCTCCAAAAGCTTCCGCTTACACGGGTGGTATCGATCTTCCTCCCTCTGATGATGAAGACGATGAAGAGTCCTAACCCTCCAGTCAGCAGCAGAGGCCTGATGTGAAGCCACTTGAGCTTTCTATTGCAGACAGGGAATTGAAAAAGCGTGAAAAGAAAGAGCAAGTATGAACAGTGTCGTAGAGAGGTGAATATGAAGTATGAGATTTATGACAAGCAATTGAAAGCAGCTAAAAGGAATGGAAACCGGGCTCAGCAAGAAAATGTGAAGGATCGAGCCAAGTTTGCAGCAACTAAAGAATCATCTAAAAGCAAACGTAAAGGTAAAGGAAAGGCTGATGATGATGAGGTCCCACCAGAGGTACCACACAAGTGGAGGGACTACAGCGTGGAGTTTCACTTTCCTGAACCTACTGAACTCACACCCCCACTTCTACAGCTTATTGAAGTGAGCTTCAGCTACCCTAACCCAGAGGATTTTAGACTCTCACATGTTGATGTTGGCATTGTTATGGGGACTCGCATTGCCATTGTTGGGCCTAATGGAGCTGAAAAATCTACACTTCTAAATCTTCTAGCCGGTGCTTGAAATTTCCATCACATAAATAATCAGCAATAAGTCACATCTACTTTCTATATAATCAAAACATATGCTAGCACATTTACATTTTTAGGCATCACCAAATTTTGACATTTGTCACAATTTAGGGGCAAAATAGACAATTCACCACATGAAGTCAAAATGCTACAGTATCACTACAGTGCGCTACAGTGACGTTTCAGACGCGCTACAGTACCGCTTATGTCACTCTACAGTGCGCTACAGTGACGTTTCTGACGCGCTAAAGTACCAATACGGTTTTTTTTAATTCAATATTTTGAAAAAAACTGATTTTTCAAAAAAAAAATTATACACTGTTTCTTTCATTTACATTTTCAGACATCACCAAATTTTGACATTTGTCACAATTTAAGGGCAAAATAGACAACTCACCACATAAAGACAAAATGCTACAGTATTACAACAGTGCGCTACAGTGACATTTCTGACGCGCTACAGTACCACTTATGTCACTCTACAGTACGCCATAGTGACGTTTCTGACGCGCTACAGTACCAATACAGTTTTTTTAATTTTTTTTAAAAAAATGGTTGTCAGTATTTTTATTAAAACAATTAGTCACTATAAATCAATTTTCACTATTTTTATAATCTACTCAAACTATTAAAATTAATAAAATAATCAGTCACTATAAATCAATTAGCCACTATCCATTGTCAAAAAAAGAATTGTAAAAAAACTTTAACTCCTACCAAAAATTACAAAATAACTACTAAAACTAATCAATTTAACTACTTTTGTTAAAATCAATCAAGTTAACCACTACAAAAAATTACCAAATAACTATTTTATAATTACTAAAAAAGAGTAAAATGCCAACGGGAGTGCCAACGAGAGCGCCAATGGGAGTGGCAACGAGAGCGCCAACAGGAGAGGCCACGAGAGTGGCAACGATAGAGGGACAAAAAAGTAAGGGAAAAAAACTGATTGAAAACTGCAATCAGAAGCTGCAACTGACGCAGCAAAAGGGCAAAAAACAGCAAATTTTAAAACCAACTTTTTTTTCAGTTTTTTTCCAAAATTTTTTTCAGTTTTTCTTTCCATAAAAAATCACTTTTTTTTTTAGTTTTTTTACTAAAAACATAATTTTTTTAACTATTTCTATTATTTACTCAAACTACTAAAATTAATCAATTTAACTACTACCAATTGTCAAAAAAACCATACCTCTAACAATAGTTTCAAAATTATTTGTTCCAAAAAAATAAATTATTAAATTAGTATCACACTCAATAATTAAATAATTTAAAATTTACTATTTACTATAATCTCTCTATTAAAACTATTAAAATCAATCAATTTTTCATGTAATAAATAAAATCAATCAATTTAACCACTAACAATTGTAATATTAATCATATAGAAAAAAGGAGAAAACATGTGGCAACGGGAGCGGCAACGAAAGACTGACAACGAGATCGGCAACGAGAGCGGCAACGGGAGTGCCAACAAGAGAGGGAACGATAGCACCAACGAGACTGCCAACAAGAGAGGGAACGAGAGCGACGGGGCTGCATATTTTACCTTTTACTCCATTATTAATATTATAAGAAGATACTGATTTTGTTTTAACTTTTTGCAACACAACTATTTTAGTAAGTTCACCGCTAAAAGACAGAATTTGCAACACAACGAGAGCGGCAATGCTAGACTGGCAATGGAATCGACAACGAGAGCGACAACGGGAACATGAGTGCGAACAAGAGAGGCAGGGAGAGCGCCAACAGAGCGCCAACGTGGATGCATATTTTAAAAAATCTTATTTTCTTTTTTCTTCATTTTTACTCCATGTAAAATTTATTATTTACTATAATCTCTCTATTAAAACTATTAAAATCAATCAATTTAACCACTAAGAATTATAAAAATACAACTTTAGCCACTACCAAACTTTACAAAATAACTTACTTATAGTTAAACGAACATGATTTAATTAATATTAAATCATATAGAATAATATGTGTTAACATGTGGCAACAGGGGCGACAACGGGAGACTGGCAATGGGAGCTGCAACGAGAGTGGCAACGAAAAAGGTAACGAGAGCGGCAATGGGAGGGTCAACGAGTATGCAAACGGGAGTGTCAACGGTGATGCATATTTTACCTCTAATGTCCAAATACATTATTATGGATCAATGTAATTTTGATTGTCAATCTCCTTTATTTTCTTCGACTCAATATAATTTTCATTTGTATCTTATATGACATAATACCTATCTCTTTCCACTTTGAATTTCAAATCATACATTTTGGACATTATTTACAACTTATGATTATCTTCCAAATTACTATTATGACTTCATGGCAATACACCGACCATACAGTATCACCCGTGCGTATGCACGTGTAAAATACTAGTGTATATATATATATATATATATATATATATATATATATATATATATATATATATATATATGTATGTATGTATGTATATTATCCCTAAGAAACCCTAATAACGAGTTAGAAGGTATTAATGTTGGGAATTAGGAATAAAATGAAAGAATCAAAGTGAAAGAGAAAAGAGAACCCGAAGTGGGTTGGATTTCAAATTGAATCCATGAACACTCACTCACACAGAGAGAACAACGAGAGAGAAGAGGAGTACAGAATTGAGAAGAATAGAATTGAGATGAACGGAATCTATTACAACTCATTTTCAGAAAGCTATTTATACTACTCTGTCAAGTGCTACAATAAATGCACTACAACTACTAACACTTAACACCTACTAGATGCTACCACTGGTGCTATAGCACTTGATGCTACAACACTACAATGTGCTTCAGAGAAGATCACACCAATCTCTTCTCTTAATCTTATGAACCCGTTAGCCTTGACAGCCTTGGTCAACAAATCTGCCAGCTGATCTTCAGTTGGACAATAAATCGCATTCAGCACTCCATTATTCACTTGCTCCCTAATGAAATGAAACATTGTTTCTATATGCGTGTTGCGTCCATGTGAAACTGGGTTTTTGGCAAGACTAATTGCTGATTTATTATCTATCAGCAATGACAATGGCATCTGAATTTCACACTTCAACTCATCAAGCAAATATTTCAGCCAAATTGCTTGACAAGCAGCAAAAGATCCAGCTATTTACTCTGCCTCACAGCTTGACAGAGCAGTCACTGGTTGTTTCTTTGAGCTCCAACACACTACAGCTCCACCAAACTTGAATAGGTAACTAGATGTGCTCCTCCTATCTGACCTATCCCCACATCAATCCGCATCAGCAAACCGAATTAATTCCATCACAGCACCATCACCAATGCTTGGAAACATCGCACCATATTGCATAGTTCCCTTCACATACCTTAGAAGCCTTTTAGCAGCTAGGAAATGTGACTTCTTGGGCTTGTTCATGAATCTACTAAGCATACCTACTGCATAACAGATATCTGGTCTGCGATTACAGAGGCATCTCAGTGATCCTACTAACTGTTTGTAACTAGTTGGGTCAATAGTTTCTTCCTCAGGTCTATCTTCAAGTTTCTGGTTTGTCTCAGCTGGTGTGACTGCCACATTGCAGTCCTCCATCTCAAACCTCTTCAATATCTCTTTAGTATACTTATTTTGATGTATAACAAGTCCATGTTCAGTCCACAAGAACTCTAGCCTGAGGAAATATGTTAATTTTCCCAAATTAGTCATCTCAAATGCATTCATCATGAGTGTAGTAAATGTCTCAATCTCCGTTGCATGGATGCCAGTCACTAGCAAGTCATCAACATACAAACATACTAACAAGAACTTGTCATTCTCCTTCAACATTACATACACTCCATGTTCTACTTCACACCTCTTAAAACCAAGTTGAGCAAGGAAAGTATCAATTCTTCTATTCCATGCTCTTGGAGCTTGTTTAAGCCCATAGAGAGCTTTATGCAACCTGTACATAATATCCTTTTTTCCTTCTAGCTCAAAACCAGAAGGTTGAGTAACAAAAATAGTCTCTTCAAGTGCTCCATTCAAGAAGGAAGATTTTAAAGCAAGGTGTGTCAAAGCTAGAGAAACAACTTGCTAGAGAGACAATCACTCTCACTATCTCATGTTTTGTCACTGGTGCAAAGACCTCAGTGTAATCAACTCCTTGCTTTTGCAAGAAACCTCTAGCTACTAGTCTAGCCTTGTGCTTGACAATTCTGCCTTCAGTATCCAATTTTAGCTTAAACACCCACTTCACACTAATTGGTTTCTTGTTCTTAGGCAATTGAACAAGTTCCCAAGTATGATTCTTTTCAATAGATCTTAATTCATCCTCCATTGTTGCTCTCCACTTTAATCTTCGTTGTTTCAGTGAAGTTAATTGGCTCAGCATCAGCCAAGAGACCAAAGTGAATCACGTCCCCTTCCTCGGTCACAACACTATTTGGCAGCACCTCACAATCCTCCAATCTCCTTAGTATAACCGTCTCGGCCTCTGTGATCTTGTTTTTGGTGCAGTGGCCACAGCAGGTGCTACAACACTCGTCCCAGCATCATTAGGTGCTACAGCACCATGCACAACACCCTCATTCACTTCTGTGTCACTGTGATCATCACCATCAATATCACTACAGATATCAATCTTTGTCACTACCTTAAGCTTCACTTCCCCTGTCTTCCAATCCCATGACTCATCTTCCTTAATTAAAAGATCTCTACTAACACACACCTTCTTTTATTTGGGATTGTACAACTTGTAACCACTAGTTGAGTGGTAACCAATCAATACCATAACCTCACTCTTATCTTGCAGCTTAGTTCCCTCAACTGATTCACTGAAGGCTTCTTGCCACTCCACATTTCCAAAGGTACCTTCAAATTCAACCTCTTTGTAGGACACCTATTAAGAATGTAAGATGATGTTGCCGCAGCTTCACCCCAGAACTCATGTGGCATGTTCTTTTGCTTTAGCATATTCCTTGCCATATCAAGCAAGGTCCTATTCCTTATTTTAGCAAGCCCTTTGTATTGTGGTGTATATGGTGGAGTGATTTCATGCACGCCACCTTGAGATTCACAAAATTCCTCAAATGCATTTGAGGTATACTCACCTCCACCGTCAGTTCTCAAAACCTTCAACTTCTGGCCACTTTGTATTTCTGCTACAGCCTTAAACCTCTTGAACACATCTATTGTTTCACTTTTCTGCTTGATGAGATACAGCCATATCATTCTAGTAAACTCATCAACAAATGTAATAAAGTATTTATTACCTCCAAGAGTTGGCACTTAAATTGGACCACGAATATCAGAACTCACTACATGTAGAGGAGAATCTGCTCTCACAGGTGACCTAGCAAGACCACAAATATCAGAACTCACTTCAAGCACACATCACATGTCTTATCACTCATATTAAGCTTTGGCATACCAGCTACTAACTCCGCACTCAATTGAATTAGGCTCCTGAAATTCAAGTGCCCAAACCTCCTTTGCCAGAGCCAGTTTTGGGATTCTGCCACTGCACTCAAACTCCTTACATCAGCAGTCTTAATGTTGCATTTATATGTCCCGTTCTTTGCCAAATTGGACTTCAAAATCAATCTTTCAGGCTTGTCAAACAGTTGTAGCACTTCATCTCTCATTGTCACTGAATAACCTTTCTCAAGTAATTGACCTACACTCATCAAATTGCAATTCATTTCTGGAACATACAGGACATTCTCAATCAGTGCATGTTTACCATCCTTCCTTTCAATCATTATGCTTCCCATGCCTTCTTCCACTAAACTTCTACCATCAGCAACCTTTACAGTGGTTTTCTTGCAAGTGTCGAGATCAATTAACCACTCCTTGTCGCCAGTCATATGGTTGGAACAACTTGTGTCGAAATACCATTCCTCAACAGCCTTCTCACCTTCAACTATTGTCAACATTAACAAACAGGTTCTGTATCAGTATTATTATGAGCAAGGTTAGCTTGCTCTGCACCTTTCTCTGGTTTCTTACCTTTACCAGTACCAGACCAACATTCATCTGAAAAGTGTCGAAATCTATCACAATTATAACATTGTATCTTCCTTTTTTCAAAGTTCTTTTTCTTATCAAACTTTGAATTAGAACCTCCTCCTTTATTTGAGGATTCAGCCTTATCAACCACTGATTTTCCCTTACCTTATTGCCACTATTATTCTGATTTGCTTTCTTATCTAACCATTGTTTCTTCTTAGTTTCATACTAGTTTTTCTTAAACACTTTGGCTTGTAATTCCTGATTTGTTTCTTTCTCAGTTCCTCTTTCAATCACACGCAATTCATGTGCTTCTAAATTTCCTTGTAGTTCATCAAGCTTCAATGTACTAGTATCCTTAAACTGTTCTATTGCTACAACAATAAAATCAAATTGAGCAGTTAAGGATCTAAGTACCTTCTCCACGACCATTTGCTCAAAAATTGTCTCACCATAGATCTTCATCTCATTCGTGACAGTGATTATGCGAGACACATAGCCAGGAACCTTCTCATTGTGCTTCATGTTCAAGTGCCCATACTGCTTCCACAGTGATTGAAGCTTCACCTTCTTCACCGTAGCATCGCCACCAGTGCAACGCACTAATGTGTCCCAAGGAGCCTTCGCAGTCATCGCATCTGCGATTTTCTTAAATACTTTTGTATCAATGCACTGATGTATATAGAACAGAGCTTTCTGATCTTTCTTCCTCACTTCGCGTTGAGCGTTTCTCTGTGCCTCAGTCGCATTATCTCCGACAGGAACGTATCCGACGTTGACGAGCTCAAGCACATCTTAAGCGCCAAATAATACTCGTGTAACAGCCCAGGTCCACCACCCCAGCACTATTACATCACGGTCTTCTCTACCCCCTTGTAGAATTTTTGCCTTCCGTGGGAATCGAATTTTGCACCTGAGGCATAAGTGCAAGTTAAACACACCTCCCACTACCAATTGAGTGCGCGCTATTATTAAGTTATTTGATTTCCTTTTCATACACTCTGTTTATAGAAGGTAGTGGAAAGTGGCAACAAGCTTCTATTAAGATAGTACCACAATGTATTAAGATAGTGGAAAGTGGCTACTTAAGCCTGCATCATGTATATAAGATATTGTCATGCAAGTCATTATCCAAGTGTTGCCTAAATAAGCTTTCTAAATTCTTGCAGTAATATCAAATAGTATACTGATGAAAACATTTTTTTATACTCAATCATAAATAGCTCTAATGTTCCATGTTTTGTTTTTGTAGTGTCCCTATCATGAGCTCTCAACCATTTACTTTTTACTTTATTAATAGTTCTTATCATTATGTTCCATTGTAGGCTTTAAGGCTACAAGTTTAACTTCTTTCCATAGACATGACTCTTCTAAAGTTCTTTCTAGATCAGAATTTAAGTAACTTATATTATTGCTCCAATACAAAATACCAACAATTTGTGATTCATATAAATAAATAATTATGTCTTGACCCATGAGTTATCTCCCCTAATCTCGCATGTTTAATTTGCAATGGAATCTCTTTGAAATGGGAAAAAAAGAGTTGTTGGAGTGATCACTTGCTGAAGGACATAGTAAATTCCCAGTTGAGACCAACGACGACAAATACATGGTGAAAACTACCAATGTAACATTATATAAACTCCTTTAAAATGAAGTTGATTCTAAATTCTTTTGGAGTAGCATAAGCATTTTTCTTTCCTTTCACATTTTCCTCCGGTTATATTTAGTTTATTTTTGCTTCGAAGGCCAGTGTCAGTGTCATTAGGAGGAGTTCATACCTAGACTTGTTGTAGGGCCAGCTGTAGATATCTGAATTATATAATCAGTGCTTAATATATTATGATGTACCCATTTAATTATCATATCTCTATATTAGGTAGTCACTTATTTTCCTTATATAATTTCATCTTTGCTCAGGTCTTGCAACTTGAATGCTCCAGCGAATCAGTACCCAGTGAATCAGTACCCAAAAATCGCATCTTCTTCAAACTTCAGCGAATCAGTACCCAGCGAATCAGTACCCAGAAAACGCATCTTCTTCAAACTTAATCTTCTTCAAAATCGCAGCGAATCAGAACCCAGAAATCGCATCTTCTTCAAACTTCAGCGAATCAGTACCCAGCGAATCAATGCTATGAAGAGTTATATAGATGCTGAAAAACAAAAGGTTAGTTAGCTGTAGTGGTTAGATTAGCTATGCAGCAGTTACTTTTGTTAGCTAGCTATGCAGCAGTTATTTTTCTGCTATTTTTCTGTAGTGTAATCCTGTTAAGTTAACTGTAGTGTAATCCTGTTATTGACTGTATGCATACTCAAGGCCCTTAGTAAATATTGACTGTATCTTTCTTGTCCTTATAATTCAGGAATGCAGCAATGGTGAGTGCATCACTTGCAAAAATAAGAATTGGTTCAGCAAGTATCAAGGGCAGAGAGTATGGAGTGTTCATTTTGTTGGGAAGTGTTCATTTTGCAAGAAATAGTTTATTTTGCACTTGTTAAAAGTCTGTGGCAGATTCAGTTGTCATTGTTGACTCCTAATTTAGAACTACATTTCAGTATTTTAACAGTTTTGTAATTTAGAACTACTTATGTGTCGAAATAGTTTATGTATTGTGGTCATACCATGTAATCACTCCTTTGCAATAAATTTGGATTGACTTGTGTATTTGGGGTCGCTTATGGTATTGACGGAGTATTAATTATTATTATATTGGTTTAATCCAAGCATGGCTGCATACTTTTTGATACAGACCTGTACATAAATTGGTTTAATCACGGAATACAGGGCATATATGAACTGAAAATGTATTCAATTTGTTTTTAAAATAAAAAGAAGCTATAACAGCGCTTTATAGATAGAGTGTTGTCATATGCCATCCTATAACAGCGCTTTAAACAAAAGAAGTGTTGTCATAGGCAACACAAAGGTGAACCTCTAAGTATCTATAACAACACTTTTGAATAATAAGCGCCATAAAATATGATCTATAACAGCGTTTCAAATTAAAAAGCGCTGTCAAAAGTAACATCTTACAGCGCTTTTTTGTGGACAAAAGCGCTGTTATAACATATAACAACACTAGAATACACAGCGCTTTTATGCGCTGTCATAAGGTAAAAAAAAGCGCTGTCATAGGCCTTTTTTGGCGTAGTGCTTCCAACGCTTTAGACTATATCGCCAAAGAATTTAAGCGGTGTAACATGATTGGTGTTGATAAATCTGAATGTGGATGCACGGTTGTTGACTCTCAATTATATGATGTAAGTTAGGCATTTTTAGGACCAATTGTGCAGGGTTTTCATTGTATCACAGTCATTATCTGGGATTTAGTTCAGTTTTAGATAATTGTAGTAGGAAGTTCAATTGTAAGTAATTCCTTCACTTTTGGAGCTAAATGGGACTTGAAGACCTCTTAATTGGTTGTGGCATCTTTCGGCGAACCAGACACTTGCCCGGAAATGCAGCGATCTGGAGGAATTTTGCGAGTCAGAACTTTCTGTTGTTTTTCGCGTCGCGACCAGGAGGGTTCGCGACGCGATCTGGAGGAATTTTGCAAGTCAGAACTTTCTGTTGTTTTTCGCGTCGCGATCAGGAGGGTTCGCGACGCGACCTGAAGCAGTTTTGCGAGGCCTGAAGCTTCTGTCTTTTGTCGCGACGCGACGGACACGGGCCGCGTCGCGATGGTGCGCGAAAATTAGGGTTTTTAAAGCAGTTTCAGCAATTTTTGAAGGGACTTCGTTTTGGGATTTGGAGCCACACTTTGGAGCAGCTGGAGGGTGCGATTTTGGGGCCTTCTCACCACTTGGGAACAAGGGATTGAAGGTTCTAATGTCTTCCTTTATGTTTGTCTTCTATTTTATGTTGGTTTCTACTCTTAGGATGGATTGTAACTAAATTGCTAAGATTAGGGAGAGATGAATCTCCCAACCCTATCATGTGAACCATTGTTCTAGTCAATTCGGTTGTTATTCGATTTACCTTGTCTAATTACCTATGTTCTTAATGCTTTTTAATTACATATGATAATTGTGATGATCCAGGCTAGTGATTGCATAGGAATATGAATTAGTAGCTGGAAATTGGGTAATTAGGTCACATGCTAGTAATCATCATAGGAATATGTGGTAGCTTATGTGAATTCATTAAAATTCTCAATCTTAATGTGTTACCCTCTGGCATGACTCACCTAAGGAATTAGGGTAACTCTTAGGGTAATAGGGGTCGTGAGACAAGGAATTGCCCTTGACCTTAATTAGTGAATTGAATCTAGAAATTGAATAACCAACTTGAATTGGCTAAGGTTCATGTGATAGGCGAGGTGAGAGGATTCGATCCCTAGTCGTTTTTCTCGCATTATTTTTTCACGTTTGTGTACTGTTGCTATTACTCAAATTACCAAATCGCTACAATCTAAGAATTTACAATTTTGCTATTGTTGTCAACGCGCAATCCCTGTGGAATCGACCGGTTACTTACCGTTTAAATTATTACTTGCAACGAATTTGGTACACTTGCCAAAGTCTTAACAAGTTTTTGGCGTCGTTGCCGGGGATTGTTGACTTTGTTGTCGACAAGGCAAACGAGTAAATTCTAGATTTTCAGTTTTTGATTTATTCTGAGTTACCTAAATTTTGCTGCTTAGTTATTCTCTTGGATCTGTTGACGTTTGCGTGGTGTTTCCAAAGAACTGTTTATACAGGGGTACAGGTACGTTCGGTTGAATTAATGGCTGAAAATCCACTGGGGAGACGCACTCTCAATGATTTTGGGAGAAGAACTCAAGGCATACACACTCACACCTTCCAACCAGTGTGGGCGGCCGCTTTTAATATCAAGTCGTCCGTTCTCTCAGCATTAAGGTCAAAGCCGTTTTCTGGGTCAGATACTGAAGACCCCAATCAACACTTATTCCACTTCCATGAAATCTGTGGGACCACCTATCCTGAGGGAGTAGATGAAAACTCCAAGCAGTTGCGCCTGTTCCCTTTCACTTTAACTGGCAGGGCAAAGGATTGGTTGAATACTCTTCCACCAGGAACTATTAATGCCTGGAGTGAACTTGAAGATAAGTTCCTATCAAGGTTCTTCCCAATTTCTAAGTTTATTGAAAAAAGAACAGAAATCTCCAACTTCGCACAAGAGGATGAAGAGTCCTTGTACGATTCCTGGGAGAGATTCAAGCTGTCATTAAGAAAGTGTCCTGGGAAAGGAATTGACGATTTTGTGCAGCTACAAACCTTTTATCATGGATTGAAGCCTCCAACCAGGATGATACTAGACACCTCAGCAGGAGGGTCTTTGGGTAACAAAACCTGGGAAGAAGCGACACAATTGATAGACGATATGACATCAAATGAATATAGAATGCCGAATGAGGGTATAGCTGTACAGAAAAAGAAGATTTTGGAACTGGATTCTAATAGCGCGGTGTTAGCCCAACAAAAGCTAATGTCTCTTCAAATCGAATCTCTCACCAAACAAGTGGCAGCTGCATTGGAGAGTAGGTCCCGAAATCAAACAATTACCCAAGAACAAGTCATACAAGGCATGGAGAGGAACCATGGGGTTTCATTAAAGAACTTGGAGAGCCAGACGGGTGAGATGTCAGGGAAACTTGCTGAGACATCCAAGGGTAGTTTTTCCAATAGCACGGTGGAGAGCCATAAGGAAGAGAGTTGCGGAGCTATTTCATTGAGGAATGGTAAGAAACTTAAACCGGTGGAAGCAACCAAGCACAACTCTGAAGTGGAAAGTAGTGAAACGGAAGTGTGGAAGGAAGACGTTGAATATGAGTTGAGTGAAAAGAAGGAGGGAGTGGTGAAGTCTAACCAAAAAAATTATTTGTTTAATGAAAATTTGCAGGTGGACGAGAAACCTAAGGAAATTCCTTCCTACATGAAGTTGCCATACCCTCAGCGGAGTAAGAAGAATCATAAGGATGAGCAATTTTCAAAGTTCATGGAGATCTTCTCCAATCTCCAATTAGCATTCCTTTCGCAGAGGCCCTGGAGCAAATGCCTATTTATGCAAAGTTCATGAAGGAATTGTTGAGTAAGAAGAGGAAGTTCAAAGAAGATGAAATGGTGGCTCTGACCGAAGAATGTAGTGCCATTATTCAAAGGAAACTTCCTCCAAAATTGAAAGATCCTGGAAGTTTCACCATACCTTGCACCATTGGGAACTTGACTATAGGCAAGGCCCTTTGTGATTTGGGAGCAAGCATCAACCTGATGCCCTTGTCCATGTTTAAAAAGCTAAGTGGAGGTGAGGTGAAACCCACTAGGATGAGTCTGCAGCTTGCCGACAAATCAATCAGACAACCCTATGGGATCTTGGAAGATGTTTTGGTAAGAGTTGACAAATTCTTATTTCCTGTTGATTTCGTGATTCTTGAGATGGAAGAAGATGCAGATGTCCCACTTCTCCTTGGTAGACCATTTTTGGCCACAGGGAGAGCCCTCGTAGATGTTCAACAAGGACAGCTTCGGCTAAGATTCCAAGATGAGGAAGTGATATTTAATGTTTTTGAAGCTATGCGCCACCCGAATGACCAAGAAAAATGTTTTAAGGTGGATGTGATTGAAAATTCAGTGCGAGAAACTTTTAGACACAACTTACCCTCTCCTCCTCTAGAGAAGGTAATTGTGAACTCGATTGAGGGCGTGGACGAAAACTTGGGAATCGAAATAGAGGACTGCGTTCGCCAGTTTGAAGCTTCTCAGGTAGAAAAGGTTTTCAAGAGAAAAGAAGAGCTGAATAGGGGGGAAGGCCCGGACAAAGGAACTCCCGAATTGAAACAACTCCCTTCTCATTTAAAGTATGTATTCCTGGGGAGCAATGATCAATACCCAGCCATCATCAGTAGTTCTTTAACTAAGCTGGAAGAAGAAAAGCTAATGAGAGTTTTGAGATCAAATAGAAATGCACTAGGTTGGACTATCTCCGACCTTAAGGGGATTAGCCCAGCTTTTTGCATGCACAAGATCAAGCTCGAGGAAGAGTTCAAGCCGGTGATTCAACCTCAGCGACGGTTAAATCCCACTTTGAAGGATGTGGTGAGGAAAGAAGTGTTAAAACTCTTAGATGCCGGAATGATCTACCCAATCTCAGACAGCTCCTGGGTGAGCCCGGTCCATGTGGTACCCAAGAAGGGAGGTATGACCGTTATTAAAAATGAGAGGAATGAGTTGATCCCTGCTCGCACAGTCACCGGGTGGAGAATGTGTATCGATTACAGGAGACTGAACCAAGCCACTCGGAAGGACCACTTCCCGCTGCCATTCATGGACCAAATGCTTGAAAGATTGGCCGGTCAGGCCTTTTATTGCTTCCTGGATGGATACTCTGGATACAACCAAATAGCAGTAGAACCAGAAGATCAGGAGAAAACTGCCTTCACATGCCCATTTGGTGTTTTCGCCTATCGGAGGATGCCCTTCGGTCTGTGTAACGCTCCGGCAACTTTTCAAAGGTGCATGCTTTCTATATTCTCTGATATGATGGAAAATGCTATTGAAGTATTTATGGATGACTTTTCTGTTTTTGGTCCCTGCTATGATTCTTGCTTGGCTAACCTCAATGCAGTATTAAAAAGATGCATTGAAACCAATTTAGTCTTGAATTGGGAAAAGTGCCATTTTATGGTTCAAGAAGGAATTGTTCTTGGCCATAAAATCTCGTCAAGGGGCATTGAGGTTGATCAAGCCAAGATAGAAATCATAGAAAGGTTACCTCCTCCTATGAATGTAAAAGGGGTGAGAAGTTTTTTAGGACACGCCGGATTTTATCGACGTTTCATAAAAGACTTCTCCAAGATTACAAAACCCCTATGCAATTTACTTGTTAAGGAGAATGAATTTGTCTTTGATGCCGAATTCCTGCATGCCTTCAATGTATTAAAGGAAAAACTGATTTCTGCCCCAGTCATTGTCGCCCCTAATTGGGACATTCCCTTTGAACTAATGTGCGATGCTAGCGATTATGCAGTGGGAGCAGTGTTGGGGCAGAGATCGGAGAAGTTTTTTCATGCCATATACTATGCTAGCAAGGTCTTAAATGAAAATCAGGTAAATTATGCAACAACGGAAAAAGAACTGCTAGCTATAGTATTTGCATTGGAAAAGTTTCGTTCCTATTTGGTCGGGTCGAAAATAATTGTGTTTACTGACCATGTTGCGATAAAGTATTTGCTAACCAAGGGCGAGTCTAAGCCTCGACTCCTTAGATGGATTTTGCTTTTGCAGGAATTCGACTTGGAGATAAAGGATAAGAAGGGGAGCGAGAATGTGGTAGCAGATCATCTGTCCCGGTTGGATAATAAGGAAGTGACCGCACGGGAAAAAGAAATTCTTGAAGAGTTCCCCGATGAAAAGCTTTTTGCAATTGAAGAGAGACCGTGGTTCGCCGACATAGCAAATTACAAGGCAGGAGGAACGGTCCCTCAAGACCTTACTTGGCAACAAAAGAAGAAGTTCCTCCGTGATGCCCAACACTACCTGTGGGATGATCCCTTTCTCTTTAAAGTTGGGACGGATGGAATTCTTCGAAGATGTGTTTACGGTAGCGAAAGTCAAAAGATTCTATGGCATTGTCATGACTCTCCATGTGGAGGACACTACAACGGGGAGCGCACAGCGGCAAAAGTGCTTCAATCTGGATTTTATTGGCCGTCCATTTTCAAAGATGCGCACAATCATGTTAAAAATTGTGATAAGTGCCAGAGGACGGGTAATATTTCACGTAGGGGGGAGATGCCGTTGAACCCTATACTTGAAGTGGAGGTGTTTGATTGCTGGGGCATTGACTTCATGGGACCATTTCCACCATCGCATTTTTGTCAATATATTTTGGTGGCGGTGGATTATGTTTCTAAATGGGTGGAAGCAATTGCCACTTCTAAAAATGATTCCCAAACCGTGGTCAAATTTGTTAAGAAAAACATCTTCTCAAGATTTGGTGTTCCGAGAGTTTTAATCAGTGATGGGGGTAGTCACTTTTGTAACACTCAGCTCAGCAATGTGTTATCCAAGTATAATGTAAAGCATAAAGTGTCGACACCGTATCACCCTCAATGTAATGGCCAAGTGGAGGTATCAAACAGAGAAATCAAGAGGATATTAGAAAAGACAGTGGGGAACGCAAGGAAGGATTGGGCAGTGAAGGTAGACGATACTTTGTGGGCATACAGGACAGCTTATAAGACACCCTTAGGTATGTCTCCTTACCAGTTGGTTTATGGAAAACCTTGTCATTTTCCAGTTGAACTTGAACACAGAGCATATTGGGCGTTGAAATTCTTGAATTTCGATCCTGGATCAAGTGGGGAAAAGAGAACACTTCAGCTGCAAGGATTAGAGGAGATGCGTTTAAATGCATATGAGAACAACAAGATCTACAAGGAGAAAATGAAGGTGTATCATGACAAACACATTGCAAGAAAAGAATTTCACCCTGGACAACAAGTCTTGTTGTTCAACTCAAGGCTCAAGTTATTTCCAGGAAAATTGAAATCCAAGTGGTCGGGACCCTTTGTTGTCAAGGAAGTAACACCGTACGGAGCAATAGAAGTGGAAGAGCCAAAGTCCCAGAGATCTTTCAAGGTCAACGGACAAAGACTCAAGCATTATATGGGTGACGGATTGGAAGAGCCTCAAATGGTTCTCATGCTGAGAGACCCATAAGAGTGACAAAAAGCGTCAAGCTAGTGACGTAAAAGAAGCGCTTGGTGGGAGGCAACCCACTGGTGAGCGCCATTTTTCATTTCCTTGAGCAGGAGGCTCAATTTATTTTACTGTTTTATTCAGACATTTTTACTCGCACTTTTGGTTGTATTTCGCCCTATTTTGACTTTATTTCGCACTTTGGTCTGTACTTATTATTATAACTTACTCTGTGATATTGGGACACCACTGCCCTATATTTTGTTTTTGTTTTGTTAAAGCAGCGTCAATGGTGATGATGTGTGGCATTTGGGGTCGCATGTTTGCATTTTTTTCCTTTTGACACTCGCACTTCAAGTTTTATCATCAAGTAATAGCAGCGGTCATGACAAACGTTGCAGAAGTTCCTTATCATCGGTGAGCAGCATCTCTCAAGTTCCATCTCTATGATCCCAACTGTGAGGTTTGAGCCTAAACACGTTCTCATATATATATTGTGTGTATTCCTTGCCTGTATTAGTCTGCAGAACTTGACATTGTGCTTAATTGTTTTTGCATTTGATTTTCATACACACTGAGGCATTTCTTTTGGCACCCCTGAGCCTTTCAAACCACACCTAATTAATGTTTATCCTCTGCTAGCCCCTCTGAGCCTATTGTTAAAAATTGTATGCTGTTTCTCTGACAATCATAGCCTAGTTAATTCTTAATTTGGAGTTAGGTAACAAAAGCTGTGAGAGTGGGGAAATTTTTAAGTTTGGGGTTGCTCGTGGAATAGCAACAATATAAGTTTGGGGGTGGTATACAAGAGAAGGAGCAAGAAAAGAAAGAAAGAAAAATATATATATGTATATATATATATACATATCAAAAAAAAGAGAAAAATAAATAAATAAAATTCTTCTCTTGTTTTGTTAAATGTTTTGGGAAAATGGGTGAGTATTGCGTGAAATTGACAAAAAGAGAGGTAAGCCTAACTCCAAGTGCAACCTACTTATCCAAATGTATCCACCCTTACCTAAGCCCCGCTATAACCCTTAAAGTCCTCAAATGTGTGTATGCATTTCATTGTATAGAATGATATAGAACTCTGTCAAGCCTATGAAACAATGATGCAGGTACTGTGAATTGAGTGAATACCCGAAACACCTCAAGAGTGAAACACTGGTGAGATGTGCGTACAGAGAAAACTTGAGAATGCTGCCTGCTTAGGATTCGGTATTTACAATTCAGTTGTCCTGCCACTGTATTAGATTGATGATGATAGTTGATGTGCTGATGTGTTTAAGGTTGATGTATTATATGTAACAGCTAAATAGAAAAATCAGCCACAGTCTGAATTGATTGTTGCTTGAGGACAAGCAAAAGTTTAAGTTTGGGGTTGTGTTGACTCTCAATTATATGATGTAAGTTAGGCATTTTTAGGACCAATTGTGCAGGGTTTTCATTGTATCACAGTCATTATCTGGGATTTAGTTCAGTTTTAGATAATTGTAGTAGGAAGTTCAATTGTAAGTAATTCCTTCACTTTTGGAGCTAAATGGGACTTGAAGACCTCTTAATTGGTTGTGGCATCTTTCGGCGAACCAGACACTTGCCCGAAAATGCAGCGATCTGGAGGAATTTTGCGAGTCAGAACTTTTTGTTGTTTTTCACGTCGCGACCAGGAGGGTTCGCGACGCGATCTGGAGGACTTTTGCAAGTCAGAACTTTCTGTTGTTTTTCGCGTCGCGACCAGGGGGGTTCGCGACGCGACCTGAAGCAGTTTTGCGAGGCCTAAAGCTTTTGTCTTTTGTCGCGACGCGACGGACACGGGCCGCGTCGCGATGGTGCGCGAAAATTAGGGTTTTTAAAGCAGTTTCAGCAATTTTTGCAGGGACTTCGTTTTGGGATTTGGAGCCACACTTTGGAGCAGCTGGAGGGTGCGATTTTGGGGCCTTCTCACCACTTGGGAACAAGGGATTGAAGGTTCTAATGTCTTCCTTTATGTTTGTCTTCTATTTTATGTTGGTTTCTACTCTTAGGGTGGATTGTAACTAAATTGCTAAGATTAGGGGGAGATGAATCTCCCAACCCTATCATGTGAACCATTGTTCTAGTCAATTCGGTTGTTATTCGATTTACCTTGTCTAATTACCTATGTTCTTAATGCTTTTCAATTACATATGATAATTGTGATGATCCAGGCTAGTGATTGCATAGGAATATGAATTAGTAGCTGGAAATTGGGTAATTAGGTCACATGCTAGTAATCATCATAGGAATTAGGGTAACTCTTAGGGTAATAGGGGTCGTGAGACAAGGAATTTCCCTTGACCTTAATTAGTGAATTGAATCTAGAAATTGAATAACCAACTTGAATTGGCTAAGGTTCATGTGATAGGCGAGGTGAGAGGATTCGATCCCTAGTCGTTTTTCTCGCATTATTAATTCACGTTTGTGTACTGTTGCTATTACTCATATTACCAAATCGCTACAATCTAAGAATTTACAATTTTGCTATTGTTGTCAACGCGCAATCCCTGTGGAATCGACCGGTTACTTACCGTTTAAATTATTACTTGCAAAGAATTTGGTACACTTGCCAAAGTCTTAACAACGGTCTACCATGTGCATGTGAGCTTGTTAGGTAAATCTATATACTTATTTATTTTTAATCCATCTGTCAAGTTTGTTATGGTAAAAATAACCATACATATTTTGTAGGAACAAGGTGAACCTCATCCCCTTTCCATTGTAACCAATTCATAATCACTAGAAGGGACTTAATTTCAAGGTTACCCATCAGGATTCTGACCAAACTTCAGGAACCCCAAATGATGAGTTGAATCTAAAGATTGAATTTGAAGCTAAACAATGAAGGTTGATGCTTTGATCACGCTGGTAGAGCTATGATCAAGGCTAAGACATGTGAGTTAGCATTCCCAGAAATTACTTCCATGTGTCCACCTCCAGATAAGTTCACAACAAAGGGAGCATCTAAGAAGGGTAAGAAAATGAAAGATGAAATCTCAACAAAGCGAGAGAAGTCATACTGGAAACATGTAGATGACATATTTGACTCACAGGAAGATAACACATCCACTCCTGCTCAGTCTCGCAAACAACATATTCCACCAGTATCAAAGACCTTAACTCCAGCACAAAGTAAAAGTTCAACCCCTAAACCAACACCAATGTCAAAGACCTCAACTCCAGCTACAAGTGGAACTCCTACCCCGGCGCTACCAAAGAAGCCAACCCAAGTTACAAGTTTCACTCTTCACAAACAAAGAAACCAACCCAATCTACAAGTTCTAGTCTCACCCAATCTACATGTTCCACTCTAGCACCAACTCAAAGTCTAAGTCCAACCCTAAACCCTTCCATTTGTCCATCTATTCGTACAGATGCATACAAAACATACATTAGAGGTATGCCCGAGATCATGCATAGTTATGTTGATGATATAGTGAATGTGGAAGGTGATGGTAGACTTGGCAAAAGATTGATGTTTTTTTAATATGTTATTGAATTTTAATTCGGTTCTGTATCAAAGACAATACAATTTGTCCATTTAATCGATCCTAAGTTCATTAAAAGTAGTTAATTTTTTTGCTAGTATCTATTTTTAAAAGGTAAGATTAGCTTATTTTTTGGCATATACTGAAACTGATGTGACTGTCCTGGAACAAATGTGTTCGGAACTTTATTTTCGGACCCATTCCGAACTTTATAACTGTACCTATGTTTGTTTTGAAACACTCCCTAGTGTAGTTCGGAAGTTTAATTACGAACCAGTCCGACTATTAACCGCCAAACATGTCTTTTTGGTGCCACAGAACTTAAATACTGTACAGCGAGTAGGGAGATTGTAGGATGTATGTTCCTAAATGAAATTGGTGGGAGTATATGGCCCAACTGGGGGTAGAAAAATCAACATCATTGTTCTATAACTCGGCCCAACACGGCATGCCCATTTGCTAAGAACTACTAACGGTCTAAGTGGTCAATGTCCCCTTGTTTTTTTCATGTAGGGTATGTTTGCTTGGAGCGAAATAGAAAGAGAAGAGAGGGAGTGAGAGATGAGAGAAAGATCTTCTATTGTTTGGTTGAAGCGACACAAAGGGAAGAGAGGATGACTTTTTATTGCACTAAGAGTGTGTTTGTTTGAGGTGAAAGATGGAAGAAAGAGTAAAGAAAGATAGAAAGAGAGAAGAGAGTGTACCAAACAACAGAAAGAGATAAGCGAAAAAATTCAACCAAACGGACCCGTAGTGCTACTGCTACAATTCCAACAAACAAAGCTACAGAAAAGTTTTATTCAGAAACATAATGAACTTGTTAAGTGGTAGTTAGTGCCACTATATAGTATTTATCATTCCACCTCTTCCAAACAAAAGAAAATGAAGAACTCTTCAATTCACTATAACCATAAGTATACCGTCCATCATTAAAGCTTTGACCCTTTTTTCTTTCACAATATGATTCACACTATTCTTCTTCACCGTCCTGATGCGATTCATTCCAACACCAGGACTTCACCAAATGCATCCAAGGCAACCATGATAGTGTGGAGTCGTTATATTATATTGCACTTTATGGTTTGGTTTTTATGGATAGTGTTTTAGGTAACCGTTAATTATACAGTATGATTTAATTTTTTGGATTTAGTGTTTCACGTAACGAATTTATGTAATTACGTTTTGTGTTGTTTATTTTGAAAGTTTATGTAATGCATGTTATGTTGCTCCGAACAAACTTATATAACTGTAGTTTATTTTGGATCGTATGGTACTCAATTTGAAGTTTCTGTTTTAATGTAATATATGCAGGGTTGAATGTTGAAATAAAACCATAAGCAAGATTGAATATTGAAACAATATCATATATAACTTAAAAAAAGTAGTAGGCTGTGTTCCTTGATTTTTCTTACTAAATATCAATTAGGTCTCTGACTTATATAACTTAGCATCAATTTGGTCCTCATGCTGACAAACTATTTTTTTTTTAAAAAAAAAAATCAATCTAATCCCCAACATTTGTGTATGTGGCATGCTCTCATGGATTTTTTTTTTGTAGTATCAATTTGGTCCCTGACATTTGCCACATTGGCACTTAACAGCCACGTCAGCTCCGTACACACGGTTTACTAGTTGTTGACGAAAAGACTAAATTGACACACATTTGTAAATGTTGGGAACTAAATTGATACTTGTGAAAAGTCAGGGACTAAATTGAACATTTTTGAATAGTCAGAGATTAAATTGGGTATAACCTCCTTTTCCTTTTCTGTTGATATGCTCTTGGATTCCATTACATTCCTTTCCAATTTTGGTTTGTAGGTAGGCCAAGAGATGATTTTTTCGAATTTTGGTTTGCATGTATGCCAAGAGATGTTATGAAAGTAGGTCAATTCCTTTAAACAGCAAATTTGGATTACATTCAATTCATTTTCTTTTCTTTGTTTTTATTTTTATTTTATATTTTATATTTTTTTCCTTTTTTCCATTGATTTATCTTTTGTGTTTTAATCAAGGTTGTTAAAACCCGTCTGGACCATGCAGTTCGACCAAACAAGCTGTGAACTGGGCTTACATCTGGTTGGATAAGACCCAAAAATACCGTGTCCCAAAACTGGTCTGCTCACGAAATTGGAAAATTGGCTAAAAACCGCCATAGCCATAACCGAAAATCGGCTAAAAACCGCCATAGCCATAACCGGCATAACCGATAAAAACTGGCGGTTTGCCGGTTAGAATCGGTTCAGAAGAATGTTGGCTTTTCTAGAAGAAAACAACACGCTAACAATGTTGCAAATTTTGTGAATTGAATAGAACGGGCCACAAAGGCAAGCCTGACTATTATCTATTCTCAAAATCCCCTCCATCTTGCTTGAAACTAATTGCGCACATAATTAGAAGGAACATGATTAGAAGAGAAATTGAGCACATTGTTAAGGATATTTTGAGTTTCAAGGAGAATTTTACCTCGGTTGGCTTCCTTTGAACGAAACGTGGGGGTAATTTTGGTGGTGAAGATTGAATCAGTGGATGCTCTTCCTCGCAACTGGGTCATATCGCCTCCCCCATCACCCCCTAAATTAAGCTCCTCGATGCTGAAAATTGCCTTTAATCTGCAGTTATGGTAATCGATTGTGTGGATAGATCCCCCATAATGTGCTTTTTTATTTATTTATATCAAAATAAGGCCAATATTGGGTCCAAATAATAAATTTAAAAACCTCGGTCAAGTTTGGGGGCAAGCTGTCTCTTTTTAGTTATTTTACAAAAAAAATTGAAAGGTTTCCAAATTTTCAGTGGTAAATATAAATAAAGGTAAAAAGACACTAATATTATCCTGAATGAAATAAAATATATTTGGGAAATTAAGAATAAGTGATCAACACTCGGCGTGTTGCTCAAAAAACAAATAAGGAAGGGTTATTATTGATTTGAAGGACCTATTTTGAAAGATCGATGCCTTTTTGAGTGTTGGCAAAGTGATTAAAAGTGTGATTCAAAGTCGACGCTCCATACGTTGATCCAAACTGTTCTGGACTGGACCAAGAGGTCCATTAGCAAAATCAGGGGGTGCGTTTAGCAATTGGATATGGATCAGCCCAACTGATTCGGCCCATATCCGCAACATACAAGCCAGTACGCTTGGAGGGTTCAGATTGCCTCCATTGATCCGACGGTCCACAACGAGCATCGATTTCCTATAAATACCGACTCGCATAGCCATTTATACGGTACGCACTATTCCCTTGCAAATTCACTAGCTTATTCTCATACTGACTTGAGCGTCGGAGTGGCTTTGCAGGTACCCCCCCGGGCGCTCACTGACCTACTGCCAGGACAGCAAGAGACCTACCAACAGCAGCTTATCAAATTACTGCTAGGTACCGAACATTGGCGACCACAGTGGGAGATATCAATCTTTCACATCATCACTCCTCGGACTTTTCTCTTGCTGCTCCATGTCTCCCAGGGGCAGACCCCGGGTTTAGAGCATTACCGTACCTGTATCCCGACCTGAGGATTCTTCGGAAGACAACGTCCCCTACCTACCTGGCAAAGGTACAAGCCAACCTGTTAATTTCCCGGCCAGTCGCCCCACATGGCAGGAGGGAGCCTGGCAAGATGGCATCTGGCAGGAGAGCGCCCAAGAGGGCGCCCAAGAGGGAGCCTGGCAAGAAGGCACCTCGCGAGAAGGCCAGATCCCAAGGTCATTGTGGCCAGCGGCCATGGTGATTCAGGGAAACAACCCCCTTGACGGTGGTGGATATAACAGATCAATGAAAAAGAAGTGGAAGGAAATCTTAAGCGTTGCATCAACCTCAGCTCCTGAGAAAGGACTAGTAAGGCCGCCCTTATCCTTTGACGACAGGGATTTGCTTGATGGAAAACCAAATAAACACGTTCCACTATTCGTTACTGCCATTATGGCCAATATCAAAGTAAGGAGAATCCTGGTCGACCAGGGAAGCTCAGTAGACGTCATCTTCGAAGACCTGCTGCAAGTCTTGAACATCTCCCCAGCCGACCTGACTCCATATCGAGGAGAAGATCTGACAGGGTTCAACGGATCAAGAACAAGGCCTCGAGGCCACTTGGAGCTGATGGTTACCTACGAAAACCCAGACGGTGAACTACCTTTGTGCAGAACTGTCAAAACAGCTTTCCTAATCCTCTCATGCAAATCTGTCTACCAGTGCATTATCGGGAGGCCGACGTTGGGCAAGCTAGGGGCGGTAACCTCCACGGTTCACCTAAAGATGAAATTCCACGATTTAGGAAATAAGATTGTGACCCTCAAGGCAGACCTGGGCGCATCACGTAGGTGTTACTACATGAGCCTCAAGGATGAAAAAGCAATCGCGGAAGTAAGAAACTCAGACGGGGAATCCGGGAGAGAAGCTGAAATAAATTTGGCAGACTTAGATGCCAGATATGATCCGGACAGTGAGGAAGAAGAGGAAGATTCTACCCTAGCTAGGGAACTAAAAAAACGCATGAAGAGACCCGAGCCAGATGGCGCCTTCACCTCTATCCAGTTAGGAGAAGACCCAACTAAGACTATCAAGATCGGCTCCGACCTCCCCGAGGAGGTTAAAGAGAAACTTACCGTCTGCCTTAGGGGGAATGCGGACCTGTTTGCCTGGTCTGCAGCTGACATGCCAGGAATACCACCCGAGGTAGCTTGTCACCACCTGGCTGTTAACCCCGACACTAAATGGGTCGCCCAGAGGAGAAGAGTCCTGAAAGGAGAGAAAGCCAAAGCCGCCATAAAGGCTTTGAAGGACCTCGTGGAGGCAAATTTCGTAAAAGAAATTAAGTACACCACCTGGCTGTCAAACGTGGTCCTTGTGAAGAAATCTAACAGAAAATGGAGAATGTGTGTCGACTATACTGATCTCAACAAGGCATGTCCCAAAGACGCATTCCCCGTCCCTAGCGTGGACAAGTTAGTCGATAGCGCCTCAGGATTCCGTTTGTTGTCTTTCATGGATGCATACTCGGGATACAACCAAATTCCAATGTTCCCGCCCGATCAGGAAAAAACAGCATTCATGACGGAACAGGGGAATTATTGTTATTGCGTGATGCCGTTTGGACTCAAGAACGCCGGGGCGACCTATCAAAGAATGATGAATAAAGTCTTCAAAAGTCAAATCGGCCAGACAATCGAAGTATACCTAGACGACATGATAGTAAAAAGCAAAAGCGACCCAGATCACCTCGAGGACCTGACAGAAGTGTTTTCTGAAATCCGGAAGAACAATATGAGGTTGAATCTAGAGAAGTGCACTTTTGGAGTCCGTGCAGGGAAATTCCTCGGTTTCTATCTCACTGAGAGGGGCATCGAGGCCAACCCAGACAAATGCAGGGCCGTGACCGAGATGGCATCGCCCACCACAAAGAAAGAAATTCAGAAGCTCACCGGGATGATAGCAGCGCTGTCCCGATTCATTTCGAAAGCAGCCCACAAGTTCCTACCATTGCTCAAGCTTCTTAAAAAAGAGACAGGTTTTGAGTGGACCGCCGAGCAAGAGCAGGCACTGACCCTTTTGAAAAAGACCCTCTCCGAGCCACCCATTTTGACACGTCCCGAAGATGGAGAAATGTTGTACTTATATCTCGTTGTGGCCGATGAAGCATTAAGCGCAGTGCTCATCAGGGAAACCAGCACTGGCCAGAGGCCGGTGTATTATGTCAGTAAGGCGTTACAGGGACCCGAGTTAAGATACCAAAAAGTGGAGAAGGTCGCCCTGGCAGTCGTGATCGCAACCAGGCGCCTTAGGCCATATTTTGTGGCGCATCAAGTAGTGGTCCGAACTAATCAACCAATCAGACAAATATTGCAGCGTCCCGACCTGGCTGGAAGGATGGTCAAATGGGCAATCGAGCTCTCAGAATTTGGAATCAAGTACGAAACAAGACCGGCCATGAGGGCTCAAATTTTAGCAGACTTCGTAGCTGAAATGACAACAGCACCACATGGAGACAAAGCAGAAACGGTGTGGACCCTCCACGTGGATGGATCCTCAAACAGCAAAGGGAGTGGAGCCGGACTAATACTTGAAAACTCAGAAGGACTCATGGTAGAAGTGTCCTTGACCTTTTCATTCTCCACATCCAACAATCAAGCGGAGTACGAGGCTTGCATAGCCGGCCTACAGCTGGCTAGAGATTTCAGCGCCACACGACTTGAGCTCTGCACAGACTCACTATTGGTCGTCTCGCAGATCAATGCAGCATTCGGTGCCTATGACCCGGTACTGCAGAAATATCTGGCCAAGGTACGTGAGCTCCTTGGATGGTTTAACAAGGCAGAGGTAAAACACGTACCCAGGGGAGAGAATACTAGGGCTGATATACTCTCCAAGCTAACCAGCACCAGAACACCAGGGAACCTTCGAAGCGTCATCCAAGAAACCCTGACTAGTCCCAGCATCCGCCTAAGCAATGAATCGCCCAGAGCTGGATAACCCCGATCCGTCAGTATATTCTCGAAGGACAAGAGCCCGCTGACACCAAAGAAGCAGCTTCCGTGAGGAGGCGCGCGACATCGTACTCGGTCATCGAAGGACAGCTTTTCGTAGAGGCTTCTCGATTCCTCTATTAAAATGTGTAGAAGGGCCGGAAGCAGATTACGTGCTCACATAAATCCACGAGGGGATCTGTGGTCAGCACCTGGGAGGACGAGCCCTCGCGGCAAAAGCACTCAGGGCAGGTTATTACTGGCCTACCATGAAGGAAGATTCGCAAAATCATGTAAAGAAATGCGAAAAGTGCCAAAGGCACGCTGACGTGCACATCGCCCCCTCCTCTGAGCTGACATACCTAAGCTCTCCCTAGACCTTTGCTTGGTGGGGAATCGACCTTTTAGGTCCCTTTCCGCCCGGTCCAGGGCAGGTAAAGTACTTGATAGTTGCGGTCGATTACGTTACCAAATGGATTGAAGCCGAGCCCTTGACCACTATCACGGCCAACAATTGTATGAAATTCTTCAAGAAGAACATCATGACCAGATTTGGCATACCAGAGGTAGTCATCACCGACAAGGGCACGCAACTTGCGGATAAAGGGTTCAGACAACTGATGGCTGACCTGGGCATCAAGCACCGTTTCACGTCACTTGATATATGTTATCTCACCTTATCGTTATTGTGGTTTTTACAGAGAAACAAGGTAAGAGGAAGACAATGCAGCACGAGTAGGTGACGTGCTTATGGAGATGCCGAAGACTTGTAGTCTTGAGTTTCCGATTATGTTTCTCTTGTTATTTTCTGTTATGGTTATGTAACTTGTATTGGATATGAGTTGTGTAACGCCCCAAATATTTAATTAATTATTTAATTAGTTTATTCAAAAATTAAGTGTGAGAATTGTTGAAGTTGAGAATTATTAGTATAGTTACTACGTTGACTTTTATTTAATTAATAGGTTAATTAAGTGTGGAAAATAATATTAAAGTAGTAAAAATATTATTATGTTGTATGGGTTTATTTTTATGTTAGAATAAGTAAAAATGAGAGGTGTTAAGGAAAGCCCATGATGTTAAGTCGAATTAAGCTAAGAAAAGCCCATAAGACTAAGTGAGATTATAAGAGGGGAAATTAAGTTAGGGTTTGCTCATTTAGAAGAAAAACGAAAAGGTTTGAGAGAGAGAGCACTCGAGAAGGGCGCGACGACCAAGAGGGAAAGAGAGAGAGGAGCGGCGAAGAGAGCTAAGGCAAGGACCAAGGAGAGTTTCAACTTCAATCCAAGGTAAGGGTGGTGTTCTAACTCTATAATAGGGTATATGAAGGACTTTATGTAGGGAATTAGGGGATCCTATGTTTGTTTAATGATTGATTCTATTTGTTTAATCTTTGAAAATCTATTGATGATATTCGAAATTATTGAAATTGATGAATGAATGATGCCAATTTTGTTGCTAAACTCATTTTCTGGGGTGATTTGGGTATAGGTTTGGTTATATAGTAACTGAAAACAATCTAGTGGTCCAAAAAATATGTGGTTTACCTTTTCAGAAACTAGACTTAATGCTTGTTAATTTGGCACTAGTTTGGTTTCATTTTGAGTTGTATAGCTCGAGTTATAGGTGTCACAAGTTAGGTTAAAATTCTGGAAATAATCTGGATATAGATCCGGTATTTCGTGTATAACGTTTGCGTTTGAACACCTTTTTGAATGATTCTTGATTCATTGAAAACTACACTCAATCACTCAATTTGTTTCGGGTTAGGCTCAAGTCCCATGTTATTTGACTGAGTTTGATAATTTTAGAGGTGTCACAAGCTAGGTCATGGTGGCTGTCCTGTTTTCTGAACCTTGTTGCTTATTTACTGAAACTATACGAATTGGACCATTATTTTGCAAAATAACAATTATAGTCAGGAACTAGAAATTCTTAGCTTTCCATAGAGGGGTCCTTTGCTAAGTTTCGATACCGTTTGATAGGTTAATTAATTCACCGAAGTAGAGGTATGTTTGATGGAAATTTGCCCTGTTGTTGTTGCTGCTGTTTGCTGTTGTTGTTTTCATGTTTACTGTTGCTGGGCGCATAGGGCGCCATGTTTGCTGTTGTTGGGCGCTTTAGGTGCATTAGGCCCCCGGTTGGCTAATTGTTGATTACGTTGTCAATTATTAATTGTTAAATTGTTGAAAAGATTAATCGTTGGTTAAGTGGTTAAATTGGTCAATTGCTAACTGTTGGTAAAGTGTCGAATTGCTAGTTGATCATTGTTGGTTAAGTCGTTGATTTGTATTTTGTTGAGGGTACTGCTGATGGCCCATTTGTATTTTGTTGAGGGTACCGCTGATGGCCCATTTGTAGTTTGATGAGGGTACCGCTGGTGGCCCATTTGTATTTTGTTGAGGTTACCGCTGATGGCCCATTGAATTTTGTTGAGGGTACCGCTGATGGCCCATTTCCATTTTGATGAGTGGTTATGTTGATGATTCGTGATGATTGCAGTTATTTGATTGTTGTGAAGTGATGAATTGAGATGTCCTGATTCTGATATATATTGTTTTTCATACATTCTATTATATGGTTCGATATCTCACCCCTTCTGTTTGAATGTTACCCCGTGTTGGTAACGTGCAGGTAACCACGAATGAAAGCTGCGTACCTTCGTTAGTTTGAGTCAGTGTCGTCGCTCTGATACGTAGCACTCGGGGGGATGAACACATATTATTACTATTTTATTTTGTTATCCTATTGTTGGAATTTTAATGTTGGTTGTCATTGTTTTATGAGTTGTCTTAAGTTGGACAAAGAGGCCGTGATTATTTTGAGTTAAAACCTTTTCAAAAATCCGCTGCGTAATAATGGAAGTTGACTTATTTTTAAAGTGCTATGTATCTGTTTTTACCAATGACTTAACTATGTTCATTTTGTGGTTTTAGTTGGAAAGTGTACATCCATTTGTTTTTGAAAACTCTGACTTTTATTATTAAATTGCCGGGTAGAAATGGGTGTTACATTAGTGGTATCAGAGCTGTTTCGGTCTGTCCGACCAAGTTGCCTAGTTGTTGTGTCATTTGACGATCGAGTATTGTCATTTAGTTCTAACTATTGTTTGTGTTGTAGTGATATGATGTTGTATTAAGATGCGGGAATCTTATCCCGAGTTGTTCGAATCAGGTAAATTTTCGAGACGGAAATATTCTAAGTGGGGGAGAGTTGTAACGCCCCAAATATTTAATTAATTATTTAATTAATTTATTCAATAATTAAGTGTGAGAATTGTTGAAGTTGAGAATTATTAGTATAGTTACTACGTTGACTTTTATTTAATTAATAGGTTAATTAAGTGTGGAAAATAATATTAGAGTAGTAAAAATATTATTAAGTTGTATGGGCTTATTTTTATGTTAGAATTAGTAAAAATGAGAGGTGCTAAGGAAAGCCCATGATGTTAAGTCGAATTAAGCTAAGAAAAGCCCAAAAGACTAAGTGAGATTATAAGAGGGGAAATTAGGTTAGGGTTTGCACATTTAGAAGAAAAACAAAAAGGTTTGAGAGAGAGAGAGCACTAGAGAAGGGCGCGACGGCCAAGAGGGAAAGAGAGAGAGGAGCGGCGAAGAGAGCTAAGGCAAGGACCAAGGAGAGTTTCAACTTCAATCCAAGGTAAGGGTGGTGTTCTAACTCTATAATAGGGTATATGAAGGACTTTATGTAGGGAATTAGGGGATCCTATGTTTGTTTAATGATTGATTCTATTTGTTTAATCTTTGAAAATCTATTGATGATATTCGAAATTATTGAAATTGATGAATGATTGTTGCCAATTTTGTTGCTAAACTCATTGTCTGGGGTGATCTGGGTATAGGTTCGGTTATACAGTAACTGGAAACAATCTAGTGGTCCAAAAAATATGTGGTTTACCTTTTCAGAAACTAGACTTAATGCTTGTTAATTTGGCACTAGTTTTGGTTTCATTTGGAGTTGTATAGCTCGAGTTATAGGTGTAACAAGTTAGGTTAAAATTCTGGAAACAATCTGGATATAGATCCGGTATTTTGTGTATAACGTTTTCGTTTGAACTCCTTTTTGAATGATTCTTGATTCATTGAGAACTACACTCAATTTTTTTCGGGTTAGGCTCAAGTCTCATGTTATTTGACTGAGTTTTGATAATTTTAGAGGTGTCACAAGCTAGGTCATGGTGGCTGTCCTGTTTTCTGAACCTTGTTGCTTATTTACTGAAACTGTACGAATTGGACCATTATTTTGCAAAATAACAATTATAGTCAGGAACTAGAAATTCTTAGCTTTCCATAGAGGGGTCCTTTGCTAAGTTTCGATACCGTTTGATAGGTTAATTAATTCACCGAAGTAGAGGTATGTTTGATGGAAATTTGTCCTGTTGTTGTTGCTGCTGTTTGCTGTTGTTGTTTTCATGTTTACTGTTGCTGGGCGCATAGGGCGCCATGTTTGCTGTTGTTGGGCGCTTTAGGTGCATTAGGCCCCCCGTTGGCTAATTGTTGATTACGTTGTCAATTCTTAATTGTTAAATTGTTGAAAAGATTAATCGTTGGTTAAGTGGTTAAATTGGTCAATTGCTAATTGTTGGTAAAGTGTCGAATTACTAGTTGATCATTGTTGGTTAAGTCGTTGATTTGTATTTTGTTGAGGGTACTGCTGATGGCCCATTTGTATTTTGTTGAGGGTACCGCTGATGGCCCATTTGTAGTTTGATGAGGGTACCGCTGGTGGCCCATTTGTATTTTGCTGAGGGTACCGCTGATGGCCCATTGTATTTTGTTGAGGGTACCGCTGATGGCCCATTTCCATTTTGATGAGTGGTTATGTTGATGATTCGTGATGATTGCAGTTATTTGATTGTTGTGAAGTGATGAATTGAGATGTCCTGATTCTGATATATATTGTTTTTCATACATTCTATTATATGGTTCGATATCTCACCCCTTCTGTTTGAATGTTACCCCGTGTTGGTAACGTGCAGGTAACCACGAATGAAAGCTGCGTACCTTCGTTAGTTCGAGTCAGTGTCGTCGCTCTGATACATAGCACTCGGGGGGATGAACGCATATTATTACTATTTTATTTTGTTATCCTATTGTTGGAATTTTAATGTTGGTTGTCATTGTTTTATGAGTTGTCTTAAGTTGGACAAAGAGGCCGTGATTATTTTGAGTTAAAACCTTTTCAAAAATCCGCTGCGTAATAATGGAAGTTGACTTATTTTTAAAGTGCTATGTATCTGTTTTTACCAATGACTTAACTATGTTCATTTTGTGGTTTTAGTTGGAAAGTGTACATCCATTTGTTTTTGAAAACTCTGACTTTTATTATTAAATTGCCGGGTAGAAATGGGTGTTACATTAGTGGTATCAGAGCTGTTTCGGTCTGTCCGACCAAGTTGCCTAGTTGTTGTGTCATTTGACGATCGAGTATTGTCATTTAGTTCTAACTATTGTTTGTGTTGTAGTGATATGATGTTGTATTAAGATGCGGGAATCTTATCCCGAGTTGTTCGAATCAGGTAAATTTTCGAGACGGAAATATTCTAAGTGGGGGAGAGTTGTAACGCCCCAAATATTTAATTAATTAATTAATTAATTTATTCAATAATTAAGTGTGAGAATTGTTGAAGTTGAGAATTATTAGTATAGTTACTACGTTGACTTTTATTTAATTAATAGGTTAATTAAGTGTGGAAAATAATATTAGAGTAGTAAAAATATTATTAAGTTGTATGGGCTTATTTTTATGTTAGAATTAGTAAAAATGAGAGGTGTTAAGGAAAGCCCATGATGTTAAGTCGAATTAAGCTAAGAAAAGCCCAAAAGACTAAGTGAGATTATAAGAGGGGAAATTAGGTTAGGGTTTGCACATTTAAAAGAAAAACAAAAAGGTTTGAGAGAGAGAGAGAGCACTAGAGAAGGGCGCGACGGCCAAGAGGGAAAGAGAGAGAGGAGCGGCGAAGAGAGCTAAGGCAAGGACCAAGGAGAGTTTCAACTTCAATCCAAGGTAAGGGTTGTGTTCTAACTCTATAATAGGGTATATGAAGGACTTTATGTAGGGAATTAGGGGATCCTATGTTTGTTTAATGATTGATTCTATTTGTTTAATCTTTGAAAATCTATTGATGATATTCGAAATTATTGAAATTGATGAATGATTGTTGCCAATTTTGTTGCTAAACTCATTGTCTGGGGTGATCTGGGTATAGGTTCGGTTATACAGTAACTGGAAACAATCTAGTGGTCCAAAAAATATGTGCTTTTCCTTTTCAGAAACTAGACTTAATGCTTGTTAATTTGGCACTAGTTTGGTTTCATTTGGAGTTGTATAGCTCGAGTTATAGGTGTAACAAGTTAGGTTAAAATTCGGGAAACAATCTGGATATAGATCCGGTATTTTGTGTATAGCGTTTTCGTTTGAACTCCTTTTTGAATGATTCTTGATTCATTGAAAACTACACTCAATTTGTTTCGGGTTAGGCTCAAGTCCCATGTTATTTGACTGAGTTTTGATAATTTTAGAGGTGTCACAAGCTAGGTCATGGTGGCTGTCCTGTTTTCTGAACCTTGTTGCTTATTTACTGAAACTGTACGAATTGGACCATTATTTTGCAAAATAACAATTATAGTCAGGAACTAGAAATTCTTATCTTTCCATAGAGGGGTCCTTTGCTAAGTTTCGATACCGTTTGATAGGTTAATTAATTCACCGAAGTAGAGGTATGTTTGATGGAAATTTGCCCTGTTGTTGTTGCTGCTGTTTGCTGTTGTTGTTTTCATGTTTACTGTTGCTGGGCGCATAGGGCTCCATGTTTGCTGTTGTTGGGCGCTTTAGGTGCATTAGGCCCCCGGTTGGCTAATTGTTGATTACGTTGTCAATTATTAATTGTTAAATTGTTGAAAAGATTAATCGTTGGTTAAGTGGTTAAATTGGTCAATTGCTAATTGTTGGTAAAGTGTCGAATTGCTAGTTGATCATTGTTGGTTAAGTCGTTGATTTGTATTTTGTTGAGGGTACTGCTGATGGCCCATTTGTATTTTGTTGAGGGTACCGCTGATGGCCCATTTGTAGTTTGATGAGGGTACCGCTGGTGGCCCATTTGTATTTTGTTGAGGGTACCGCTGATGGCCCATTGTATTTTGTTGAGGGTACCGCTGATGGCCCATTTCCATTTTGATGAGTGGTTATGTTGATGATTCGTGATGATTGCAGTTATTTGATTGTTGTGAAGTGATGAATTGAGATGTCCTGATTCTGATATATATTGTTTTTCATACATTCTATTATACGGTTCGATATCTCACCCCTTCTGTTTGAATGTTACCCCGTGTTGGTAACGTGCAGGTAACCACGAATGAAAGCTGCGTACCTTCGTTAGTTCGAGTCAGTGTCGTCGCTCTGATACATAGCACTCGGGGGAATGAACGCATATTATTACTATTTTATTTTGTTATCCTATTGTTGGAATTTTAATGTTGGTTGTCATTGTTTTATGAGTTGTCTTAAGTTGGACAAAGAGGCCGTGATTATTTTGAGTTAAAACCTTTTCAAAAATCCGCTGCGTAATAATGGAAGTTGACTTATTTTTAAAGTGCTATGTATCTGTTTTTACCAATGACTTAACTATGTTCATTTTGTGGTTTTAGTTGGAAAGTGTACATCCATTTGTTTTTGAAAACTCTGACTTTTATTATTAAATTGCCGGGTAGAAATGGGTGTTACATTAGTGGTATCAGAGCTGTTTCGGTCTGTCCGACCAAGTTGCCTAGTTGTTGTGTCATTTGACGATCGAGTATTGTCATTTAGTTCTAACTATTGTTTGTGTTGTAGTGATATGATGTTGTATTAGGATGCGGGAATCTTATCCCGAGTTGTTCGAATCAGGTAAATTTTCGAGACGGAAATATTCTAAGTGGGGGAGAGTTGTAACGCCCCAAATATTTAATTAATTAATTAATTAATTTATTCAATAATTAAGTGTGAGAATTGTTGAAGTTGAGAATTATTAGTATAGTTACTACGTTGACTTTTATTTAATTAATAGGTTAATTAAGTGTGGAAAATAATATTAGAGTAGTAAAAATATTATTAAGTTGTATGGGCTTATTTTTATGTTAGAATTAGTAAAAATGAGAGGTGTTAAGGAAAGCCCATGATGTTAAGTCGAATTAAGCTAAGAAAAGCCCAAAAGACTAAGTGAGATTATAAGAGGGGAAATTAGGTTAGGGTTTGCACATTTAAAAGAAAAACAAAAAGGTTTGAGAGAGAGAGAGAGCACTAGAGAAGGGCGCGACGGCCAAGAGGGAAAGAGAGAGAGGAGCGGCGAAGAGAGCTAAGGCAAGGACCAAGGAGAGTTTCAACTTCAATCCAAGGTAAGGGTTGTGTTCTAACTCTATAATAGGGTATATGAAGGACTTTATGTAGGGAATTAGGGGATCCTATGTTTGTTTAATGATTGATTCTATTTGTTTAATCTTTGAAAATCTATTGATGATATTCGAAATTATTGAAATTGATGAATGATTGTTGCCAATTTTGTTGCTAAACTCATTGTCTGGGGTGATCTGGGTATAGGTTCGGTTATACAGTAACTGGAAACAATCTAGTGGTCCAAAAAATATGTGCTTTTCCTTTTCAGAAACTAGACTTAATGCTTGTTAATTTGGCACTAGTTTGGTTTCATTTGGAGTTGTATAGCTCGAGTTATAGGTGTAACAAGTTAGGTTAAAATTCGGGAAACAATCTGGATATAGATCCGGTATTTTGTGTATAGCGTTTTCGTTTGAACTCCTTTTTGAATGATTCTTGATTCATTGAAAACTACACTCAATTTGTTTCGGGTTAGGCTCAAGTCCCATGTTATTTGACTGAGTTTTGATAATTTTAGAGGTGTCACAAGCTAGGTCATGGTGGCTGTCCTGTTTTCTGAACCTTGTTGCTTATTTACTGAAACTGTACGAATTGGACCATTATTTTGCAAAATAACAATTATAGTCAGGAACTAGAAATTCTTAGGTTTCCATAGAGGGGTCCTTTGCTAAGTTTCGATACCGTTTGATAGGTTAATTAATTCACCGAAGTAGAGGTATGTTTGATGGAAATTTGCCCTGTTGTTGTTGCTGCTGTTTGCTGTTGTTGTTTTCATGTTTACTGTTGCTGGGCGCATAGGGCTCCATGTTTGCTGTTGTTGGGCGCTTTAGGTGCATTAGGCCCCCGGTTGGCTAATTGTTGATTACGTTGTCAATTATTAATTGTTAAATTGTTGAAAAGATTAATCGTTGGTTAAGTGGTTAAATTGGTCAATTGCTAATTGTTGGTAAAGTGTCGAATTGCTAGTTGATCATTGTTGGTTAAGTCGTTGATTTGTATTTTGTTGAGGGTACTGCTGATGGCCCATTTGTATTTTGTTGAGGGTACCGCTGATGGCCCATTTGTAGTTTGATGAGGGTACCGCTGGTGGCCCATTTGTATTTTGTTGAGGGTACCGCTGATGGCCCATTGTATTTTGTTGAGGGTACCGCTGATGGCCCATTTCCATTTTGATGAGTGGTTATGTTGATGATTCGTGATGATTGCAGTTATTTGATTGTTGTGAAGTGATGAATTGAGATGTCCTGATTCTGATATATATTGTTTTTCATACATTCTATTATATGGTTCGATATCTCACCCCTTCTGTTTGAATGTTACCCCGTGTTGGTAACGTGCAGGTAACCACGAATGAAAGCTGCGTACCTTCGTTAGTTCGAGTCAGTGTCGTCGCTCTGATACATAGCACTCGGGGGAATGAACGCATATTATTACTATTTTATTTTGTTATCCTATTGTTGGAATTTTAATGTTGGTTGTCATTGTTTTATGAGTTGTCTTAAGTTGGACAAAGAGGCCGTGATTATTTTGAGTTAAAACCTTTTCAAAAATCCGCTGCGTAATAATGGAAGTTGACTTATTTTTAAAGTGCTATGTATCTGTTTTTACCAATGACTTAACTATGTTCATTTTGTGGTTTTAGTTGGAAAGTGTACATCCATTTGTTTTTGAAAACTCTGACTTTTATTATTAAATTGCCGGGTAGAAATGGGTGTTACATTAGTGGTATCAGAGCTGTTTCGGTCTGTCCGACCAAGTTGCCTAGTTGTTGTGTCATTTGACGATCGAGTATTGTCATTTAGTTCTAACTATTGTTTGTGTTGTAGTGATATGATGTTGTATTAAGATGCGGGAATCTTATCCCGAGTTGTTCGAATCAGGTAAATTTTCGAGACGGAAATATTCTAAGTGGGGGAGAGTTGTAACGCCCCAAATATTTAATTAATTAATTAATTAATTTATTCAATAATTAAGTGTGAGAATTGTTGAAGTTGAGAATTATTAGTATAGTTACTACGTTGACTTTTATTTAATTAATAGGTTAATTAAGTGTGGAAAATAATATTAGAGTAGTAAAAATATTATTAAGTTGTATGGGCTTATTTTTATGTTAGAATTAGTAAAAATGAGAGGTGTTAAGGAAAGCCCATGATGTTAAGTCGAATTAAGCTAAGAAAAGCCCAAAAGACTAAGTGAGATTATAAGAGGGGAAATTAGGTTAGGGTTTGCACATTTAAAAGAAAAACAAAAAGGTTTGAGAGAGAGAGAGAGCACTAGAGAAGGGCGCGACGGCCAAGAGGGAAAGAGAGAGAGGAGCGGCGAAGAGAGCTAAGGCAAGGACCAAGGAGAGTTTCAACTTCAATCCAAGGTAAGGGTTGTGTTCTAACTCTATAATAGGGTATATGAAGGACTTTATGTAGGGAATTAGGGGATCCTATGTTTGTTTAATGATTGATTCTATTTGTTTAATCTTTGAAAATCTATTGATGATATTCGAAATTATTGAAATTGATGAATGATTGTTGCCAATTTTGTTGCTAAACTCATTGTCTGGGGTGATCTGGGTATAGGTTCGGTTATACAGTAACTGGAAACAATCTAGTGGTCCAAAAAATATGTGCTTTTCCTTTTCAGAAACTAGACTTAATGCTTGTTAATTTGGCACTAGTTTGGTTTCATTTGGAGTTGTATAGCTCGAGTTATAGGTGTAACAAGTTAGGTTAAAATTCGGGAAACAATCTGGATATAGATCCGGTATTTTGTGTATAGCGTTTTCGTTTGAACTCCTTTTTGAATGATTCTTGATTCATTGAAAACTACACTCAATTTGTTTCGGGTTAGGCTCAAGTCCCATGTTATTTGACTGAGTTTTGATAATTTTAGAGGTGTCACAAGCTAGGTCATGGTGGCTGTCCTGTTTTCTGAACCTTGTTGCTTATTTACTGAAACTGTACGAATTGGACCATTATTTTGCAAAATAACAATTATAGTCAGGAACTAGAAATTCTTAGGTTTCCATAGAGGGGTCCTTTGCTAAGTTTCGATACCGTTTGATAGGTTAATTAATTCACCGAAGTAGAGGTATGTTTGATGGAAATTTGCCCTGTTGTTGTTGCTGCTGTTTGCTGTTGTTGTTTTCATGTTTACTGTTGCTGGGCGCATAGGGCTCCATGTTTGCTGTTGTTGGGCGCTTTAGGTGCATTAGGCCCCCGGTTGGCTAATTGTTGATTACGTTGTCAATTATTAATTGTTAAATTGTTGAAAAGATTAATCGTTGGTTAAGTGGTTAAATTGGTCAATTGCTAATTGTTGGTAAAGTGTCGAATTGCTAGTTGATCATTGTTGGTTAAGTCGTTGATTTGTATTTTGTTGAGGGTACTGCTGATGGCCCATTTGTATTTTGTTGAGGGTACCGCTGATGGCCCATTTGTAGTTTGATGAGGGTACCGCTGGTGGCCCATTTGTATTTTGTTGAGGGTACCGCTGATGGCCCATTGTATTTTGTTGAGGGTACCGCTGATGGCCCATTTCCATTTTGATGAGTGGTTATGTTAATGATTCGTGATGATTGCAGTTATTTGACTGTTGTGAAGTGATGAATTGAGATGTCCTGATTTTGATATAGATTGTTTTTCATACATTCTATTATATGGTTCGATATCTCACCCCTTCTGTTTGAATGTTACCTCGTGTTGGTAACGTGCAGGTAACCACGAATGAAAGCTGCGTACCTTCGTTAGTTCGAGTCAGTGTCATCGCTCTTATACGTAGCACTCGGGGGGATGAACGCATATTATTACTATTTTATTTTGTTATCCTATTGTCTGAATTTTAATGTTGGTTGTCATTGTTTTATGAGTTGGCTTAAGTTGGACAAAGAGGCCGTGATTATTTTGAGTTAAAACCTTTTTAAAAATCCGCTGCGTAATAATGGAAGTTGACTTATTTTTAAAGTGCTATGTATCTGTTTTTACCAATGACTTAACTATGTTCATTTTGTGGTTTTAGTCGGAAAGTGTACATCCATTTGTTTTTGAAAACTCTGACTTTTATTATTAAATTGCCGGGTAGAAATGGGTGTTACATTAGTGGTATCAGAGCTGTTTCGGTCTATCCGACCAAGTTGCCTAGTTGTTGTGTCATTTGACAATCGAGTATTGTCATTTAGTTCTAACTATTGTTTGTGTTGTAGTGATATGATGTTGTATCAAGATGCGGGAATCTTATCCCGAGTTGTTCGAATCAGGTAAATTTTCGAGACGGAAATATTCTAAGTCGGGGAGAGTTGTAACGCCCCAAATATTTAATTAATTATTTAATTAATTTATTCAATAATTAAGTGTGAGAATTGTTGAAGTTGAGAATTATTAGTATAGTTACTACGTTGACTTTTATTTAATTAATAGGTTAATTAAGTGTGGAAAATAATATTAGAGTAGTAAAAATATTATTAAGTTGTATGGGCTTATTTTTATGTTAGAATTAGTAAAAATGAGAGGTGTTAAGGAAAGCCCATGATGTTAAGTCGAATTAAGCTAAGAAAAGCCCATAAGACTAAGTGAGATTATAAGAGGGGAAATTAGGTTAGGGTTTGCACATTTAGAAGAAAAACAAAAAGGTTTGAGAGAGAGAGCACTAGAGAAGGGCGCGACGGCCAAGAGGGAAAGAGAAAGAGAGGAGCGGCGAAGAGAGCTAAGGCAAGGACCAAGGAGAGTTTCAACTTCAATCCAAGGTAAGGGTGGGGTTCTAACTCTATAATAGGGTATATGAAGGACTTTATGTAGGGAATTAGGGGATCCTATGTTTGTTTAATGATTGATTCTATTTGTTTAATCTTTGAAAATCTATTGATGATATTCGAAATTATTGAAATTGATGAATGATTGATGCCAATTTTGTTGCTAAACTCATTGTCTGGGTGATCTGGGTATAGTTTCGGTTATACAGTAACTGGGAACAATCTAGTGGTCCAAAAATTATGTGGTTTACCTTTTCAGAAACTAGACTTAATGCTTGTTAATTTGGCACTAGTTTGGTTTCATTTGGAGTTGTATAGCTCGAGTTATAGTGTCACAAGTTAGGTTAAAATTCTGGAAACAATCTAGATATAAATCCGGTATTTCGTGTATAACGTTTTCGTTTGAAGTCTTTTTTGAATGATTCTTGACTCATTGAAAACTACACTCAATTTGTTTCGGGTTAGGCTCAAGTCCCATGTCATTTGACTGAGTTTTGATAATTTTAGAGGTGTCACAAGCTAGGTCATGGTGGCTGTCCTGTTTTCTGAACCTTGTTGCTTATTTACTGAAACTGTACGAATTGGACCATTATTTTGCAAAATAACAATTATAGTCAGGAACTAGACATTCTTAGGTTTCCATAGAGGGGTCCTTTGCTAAGTTTCGATACCGTTTGATAGGTTAATTAATTCACCGAAGTAGAGGTATGTTTGATGGAAATTTCCCCTGTTGTTGTTGTTGTTGTTTGCTGTTTGCTGTTGTTGTTTTCATGTTTACTGTTGTTGGGCGCATAGGGCGCCATGTTTGCTGTTGTTGGGCGCTTTAGGCGCATTTGACCCCCGGTTGGCTAATTGTTGATTACGTTGTCGATTATTAATTGTTAAATTTTTGAAAAGATTAATCGTTGGTTAAGTGGTTAAATTGGTCAATTGCTAATTGTTGGTGAAGTGTCGAATTGCTAGTTGATCATTGTTGGTTAAGTCGTTGATTTGTATTTTGTTGAGGGTACGCTGATGGCCCATTTGTATTTTTTTGAGGGTACTGCTGATGGCCCATTTGTAGTTTGATGAGGGTACCGCTGATGGCCCATTTTGTATTTTGTTGAGGGTACCGTTGATGGCCCATTGTATTTTGTTGTGGGTACCGCTGATGGCCCATTTGCATTTTGATGAGTGGTTATGTTGATGATTCGTGATGATTGCAGTTATTTGATTGTTGTGAAGTGATGAATTGAGATGTCCTGATTCTGATATATATTGTTTTTCATACATTCTATTATATGGTTCGATATCTCACCCGTTCTGTTTGAATGTTACCCCGTGTTGGTAACGTGCAGGTAACCACGAATGAAGGCTGCATACCTTCGTTAGTTCGAGTCAGTGTCGTCGCTCTGATACGTAGCACTCGGGGGGATGAACGCATATTATTACTATTTTGATTTGTTATCCTATTGTCTGAATTTTAATGTTGGTTGTCGCTGTTTTATGAGTTGTCTTAAGTTGGATAAAGAGGCCGTGATTATTTTGAGTTAAAACCTTTTTAAAAATCCGCTGCGTAGTAATGGAAGTTGACTTATTTTTAAAGTGCTATGTATCTGTTTTTACCAATAACTTAACTATGTTCATTTTGTGGTTTTAGTCGGAAAGTGTACATCCATTTGTTTTTGAAAACTTTGATTTTTATTAATAAATTGTCGGGTAGAAATGGGTGTTACAAGTTGTATAAACCTATTCCGCTTCTCTGGTTATGATATTGAACAATAGATCTTATATTCCTTTTGAGTTGAGGATCAAGTTAAATTTCATGGACTTGCAGATAGGTTGATCCGAGACATTGTGTCTTATTATCGGAAAAAATTAGTAGTAGGTTCAATATCTAAACAGGGATTGTGTCCTCTGATTGTTGACATAGATGTGCATCTCAGTGTATCTACATGTTAGAAATACTGGGGTGTTACAAATATAATATAATTGTTGAACCAAGGTCAAGCACTCTTTGTTTTGTATGATAACAAATTACAAATTGTTTACTAATGGTTATAGTTGAACCAAAGCACAGGGCAGGAACCAAAGCACATAAAAATAAGGCATCATTTCATTAGAGACCATGTTTCTAGGGGGATCATAGCATTAAATTTTGTAGGCACCGATGACCAACTAGCGGACATCTTCACGAAACCACTAGCAGAAGCTCAATTTTGTAAGATCCGGAGAGAGCTCGGTATGCTTGATTTTTCCAACCTGTAATGTGATTATGTGATGTATTTTTGAGGTGCTATGTGCTTGTTACATCATATGTTATGTGTCTTGAGTGTCTTCCCTCCTTTTTGATGAAAACAAAGGGGGAGAAAGACTTGTTGCTTAGTGCATTGCTTACTCGTTTATTTCACTCACTATGTTATTGGATTAGTTTATTTTTTTTATGCTTACTCTTAGGGGGAGCTTATGCCATTGTTTCTTGTTTATCACCTCCCTATGCATAAGGTAATTTGCTATCATCAAAAAGGGGGAGTTTGTTGAACTAAGGTCAAACACTCTTTGTTTTGTATGATAACAAATTACAATCTGTTTACTAATGGTTATAGTTGAACCAAAGCACAGGGCATGAACCAAAGCACAGGATATCTTAAAGTGTAGCAGGTCGGAGGAGAAGCTACTCAAGCGTTCAAGACCTATGTGTTATTTTGCTTTCCATAGGACGCGTGTAAGATCCCGTCACTTCAGCTTTATGACTTTTGTAGTTGAAATATGATCTTTTAAAATAGAACTGTTTTGTTAAAATAGAATTGAGCTAGGCTCAAAAAAATCTTTTATATAAAAGCATGTTAAATAGGTTAGGCACAAATAATAACTAGTTGTTTTAAAGAAAGTTTTCGAATCATGACTTGTTGTTTTTTAAAAGTGTAAAATCGATTTATGGCTCCCTTGTCAAAGGAAGAAATCGATTTTGGACTTGATTGTTTTTAAAAGAACTTGTTTTGGAAAGAAAACAATCGATTCATGACTTTGTGTTTTTAAAGTGGAAAATCGATTATTCCCTTGTTTTATAAAGCAAACAATCGATTTTGGACTTGATTCATCAAGCACAAAATCGATTATGAGCTTGATTGTGGGGAGCACAAAATCGATTATCCACTTGTTTTTTAAAAGGTCTCATTTTTCCTAAAGCACATAACCGATCATAACCTTATTTGTTTTAAAGCTCAAAATCGATTATGATCCTATTTTGTTTAAGTACAAAATCGATTTTTACACTTAGTTTTAGAAGCAATCAAACGATCATTCTCTTATGAAGTTGTTCTCTTTTTAAAGCAAAGAATCGATTGTCATACTAAGTGTTTTTAAGCAAACAATCAATTTTTCAATTGTTAGAAATTGTCTCAACAGTCATATTTTTTCCAAACTCTATAAATAGGCTTAGGGTTTCTCATTTTTTTTAAAAAAGTGCAATAACCTAAAAAACCTAAAAAGAACAGAACGCGAACTCTCACCGTCACACTCATTCTTCACGTTCTTCATCACTGGTTAGGTTGGGAATCACGCTAATCCAAATCTCTCATCTGTCTCAACTACATCATTGTCATATGCTTGAGTGATTGGATCCTAGTTCTCAATTGTAAACATCTATATTTGATTGTTGTGAAATCCTGAGAGTTGTCTTGGGTAATTCAATCAGGGAGATTGAATTGTAGTGAAATCCTTAGCGGGGAGCTTGGGTTCTCAATTTGGGAAAATTGAGATTGGTGTGATAGCAATAAGGTATTTGCTTGCTTGTAAGACATTGAAGAAGTTCTTCTCTTATAGTGGTTATTATCAAGTCTGAAGGTTGCAAAGCCGGAGGCCGAGGACGTAGGGCTTTTTATCCCGAACCTCGTAAAAATCACGGTGTACTTCTTTCCCTCATCTTTACATTGCATTTCCCTTATAATTGTTAATTGTTATTGTATTTGATATTATTGTGCTTAGATATCATTATCATTGTAATTGTTTCTGCCTATTGTTATAGCTTCCATAGTTGTTGCATATAGTTTAAATCCTTTTTTCCGCATTCGATTTAAACTAGCATATTCAATTCTCAAAAATAAAAAAGATTCCATTTTTAGCATATAACCTTATTCACCCCCCCCCCCCCCACTAAGGTTATCATATAGTCCAATAATAATATAATATAATATAATATATTTTTATAGTAAATATTAATTATAATATTTTAAAAGTCGAAACAATTACAGATTTAGCAAATATATAGATAAATCCTTGGTCAAACAATGAATTATGGATTTATCTATTTAACTAATAAATCTATAGTTGTATAACCCATTAGGAATATATTAATAAAATAGATAAATTCGTAATTCATTTTTTAGCAACAGATTTATCTATTAAATAGATAAATTCGCATAAAACTTTAAAAATTGAAAACCGATAAATTTGAGAGGGATAAAATGTGGATAAATGAAAGTGGGGTTCCATTTTCAATACCCTCGCCGTTAGACACCATACCCCCCACAAAAACAATATTATCCCCATTTTACCCCTTAATAAGTGTAAAACCGGTTTATCTATTTTTAGGATAAATTCGTTTTCCAAAAAAATTGAAAACGGATTTAACATATAAATCCATTTTGAATTTTTTTTTTAAAATGAATTCATCTAGATAAATCCGTTTTGCAAAATAAAATAGATAAATGTGTTAAAAAATTATAATTATTTTTTAAAATAAAACAAAATAGATATGGATATCCGTGATCTTTTGGTTCTATTCAGTGTGTAGATATTCGTTACACATGACGATGTTGTACACCGACTAGATAATCTAGGCTAAAAAATCAGTTTTCGGGAAATTTACTCCAATTGTCCTGAAACCACAGCCATTAAATCCGGAAAAAAAATCTCAAATTCTACCGTTTACTATTTTTTATTAATTTTTCATTTTCTCTAAAAAAAATATTGCATAACCTTATTTTGGTTTTATTAGATTTTTAGTGGTGTTTTTATAATATTTAGATTCGTTTTGATTCTTTAACGCATTTCTAGTGTGTTTTATAAAAAAAAATTAAAAAAATTTAAATAAAATAGATAATATTGGTCAAAAAAAGTAAAATAAATATTATCATTTAATACAAAACGGATTTATCATTTTAATAGATGATCCGGGTTTAAAAAGTTCAAATCAGATATATATATTAAAATGATAAATCGTTTTTTAAAAAATTGAATAACGGATTTATCTAATAAAGACATAAATCTGTTATTCAGTTTTTACAAAACTGATTTATCTCTTTATTAGATAAATCCGTTTTGCAATTTTATGTTGACGGATTTATCTAATAAAAAGATAAATCAAATTTGTATTATTTTGGACCACGGATTTATCTTTTACTTAGATAAATCTGTTTGGCAAAAAAACAGAGGTAAAACAGGAAGAAAAAAATTTGGTGGGGCTATAATGTCTAGTGGCGTATAAAAAATGGGACCCATGAAATTGGTGGGGGTATAAGGCCCAACTGGATGCAAAAAAATCAAGGCCCATGCTTTTCCCAACCCCCCTCCTACTCACCACACACCCCCAAACTTCAAAAATTCCAATTTTACCCTCACGTGCAACGCTCATGGAATCACGTGGACGAAGAGTTTTGAACGGGTTCGGTTGCAACGCACCGAACTGGTACTGGCACCGTCAACCGGGTGCAGTATTTACTGGATTCGGTAGAGCGTCGCCGAACCGGCAACGGGCAACCGAACGGGTTCGACAAGCAGGCTCCAAACCTTCGTAATAACTGCACCAGATAGTAACTTTTACAAATATGTTTCTGTACACTCAATTCATAAATAAGCCACTATATTGATTTAAAAAACGTGGTAAACATTCAAGTCATAACAGTCATACGTGGTAAAAATTACAAAGCTATCAACTAATCACTATCTTCATTATCTTTACTTAAATCTACATAAGTCAAGGGTTGTATCCCTATTATCATCGACCTCCACTTTTGCATGTGACTCGTAAACAGCGTGTCCCAATCCTTTGCTATGGGTTCCCTGTTAACATTCCATACCGCATCGGCTGGGGGAATTGGACTTCCATTCTTCATTATTACCTGTACAAAGTTTCGATCTGTATAGCAGATATTGAACGTACGGACACTTCTGAATGGTGCAATATGAAATGGAAAACTTGTGAAAGACCCGCTAACAGACCAACAAGTGAGTACAACCTTGTATTTGTTAGCTATCAGATACCCTATGTTCGGTACAGTCATCCAATTTCTATGTTATTCTTGTGTGTTCGCATCAACAATTTCATCAGAACAGTGACTTTTCCAATACCACCATATAGGTTTGTGTAGAAGTCATTGTATTGCCTAAGCTCGTCCAACAGATCATTTCTCACAGAAAGCCAAGCATCCTCACCCCTTCCAAGTAATGCAGCAATACATCGGAATCCACAGTTTCCATCATCGACTACATTGACAATATTCTCAACATAAGGATGAATGATCTCTGGCAAGCCCTTTAGGTAAGTATAATAATCATATGTATGAGTAATAATAGGATTCGGTGTAAGAGTCGAATTTGGGGTAAGATCTGGTAGTGGTGGCGTGGGTGTGGGTGTTGGCTTCTTATGTAGCGGAGGAGTAGGAATACTAATTGAACTGTCAGCTTGAGTTCGCTTTTAGCTTAATGATGGAGTAGGTGTTGGACACTTTGGTAGTGGTGGAGTGCCAGTGGAACTCCTACCACTACAATAGAATTGTTAAAAAAGGGCGCACCCTTTAGTGGCGCTTTGTTATAAAGCACCCCTTATTCTCAAAACACAGAGGGCCTTTAGAGGCGCTTGTTGAAAAGCGCCCCTTATTCTCAAAATACGGAGGGCCTTTAGAGGCGCTTTTTAAAAAGCGCTCATTATGCTCAAAAACACGGAGGGCCATTAGGGGCACTTTCTAAAAAGCGCTCTGAAGGTGTACTTAATTAGAACATGGAAACACAATCAGAGGCGCTTTACACACGAGCACCCCCAATTCCTAAAACACGGAGCCACCTACAGGGGCGCTTTCCACACGAGCGCCCCCAATTCCCTAGTTTTTTTTAATTCTTTTTCGTTACCTTCATCCCTTTCAGTATTCCCTCTCTTTCCCTCTTTCCCTCTCAGTACGCCCTAACATACTCTCTCACCCAAACGCACGCAATCACAGCACGCCTCACCCTCCCAGCTTAGACGCGGCGGCGACGAAACCACCGGTGGCCACCACCATCTGTGCCGCAACCCAGAGCAGAACCCTTCGGCCTTCAATAAAAAATGCAAGCTCTCAATAACAAGCTCTCACTCTCCCTCCCATTACGCCCTAAGCCCTATATCAATCATGTTTCACCTCAGATCCCATGTTGATAATGAACTTTAGTTTGGTGAGCTGATTCGTTCAAATTTATTTTGTAGGAGGTTACTTTTGATTTTATATGAATTTATGTCAATTGCATGCTTAACTTCTGTTATCAATTTGAGAATCCTTTTTTACTTTTTCAGTGAAAAAGTAGCACTGCAGGCTCTAAAGGCTAGTGATTGGCATCTTGAAGGAGCATTTGATTATTTTTACAGCCAGCCCCAGCTTAGAACATTTACCGATTCTAGATACTTGGAGGAGCTATACAATAGATATAAACTTATAGCTTTTAAAATAATTTCTCCATACCAACTTATAACGTCCAATATGCATAACAATCAATTGCTCTGGGAACATGTCAATTGCTCTGCAAATCTGATTTCTATTTAAGTTCCATGTATGCGCTGTCATTAATTGTTACTCTCATTTAAATGCAACTGGATTATTACTTTTTCTTGTTCTTCTTTGGGTTCATAATAATGATTATAATAACTTTAAGAAAGTTATTTATTTGCACGGGCTCTCGTTGATCTCTCTCGTGCGCTCTCTCTGGTTCATCTCTCTGCACTCTCTTTGGTTCTTGATACTAGGTCTGGTTCTGGTTCACGTTCGTTTCATCGGAGCTTTGCGTTCGTTGTTCAAGTTCGTATGGGTTTGTTGTTGCTTCCCCCTTTTTCAGGTACTTTTGTTGTTCTCTTGTTTTTGATATTTTTGTACATATTTGGAATAAAACTGTTATTGGGGATGTTACCGATAATGTTCAATCATTTTGAATTTGCTTGATTTTTTGTATTCCTAATGGAAGACTAGAATTTGGTTCCTTTGGCTATACCAAAGGACCAAGAATAAGAATAGAATAGGAAATAGAGCTTGAGAAAATAGGGAGAGGAATTGAAAAACTTTTAAAAGAGGAAGTTTGTTTGTTTTTTTTTTGGATATGAATTGAAAAACTTTTAAAAATTGTACTTTGTGTGTTTTGCACCTATAACATATTTAAGTTCTCTTATCAATAATTTATAATAAATTTCGGTCTAACATGGATAGAAATTGGATGTCTGCCAATCATCTGTCGAAAGAATATGCCGATGGAGTGGAATATTTTGAAAACTTTGCTATTCGACGATTAGGAACTTCTAGTAAGTTCAAGTGTCCTTGTTTAATATGTTGTTACGCCAATCGAGTTACTGCAGTTGAGTTGGAAAGACATTTAAAGGCCAACGGAATCGATCAAAGTTATATTTGTTGGACAATCCACGGTGAGGAAATAGGTGAACCTTCAAATATGGATAATAGTACTCAGATATGTGATCCGGTTGATTATCCTGAAACACTTACATTTGATGGAGACCAATTTGAAGAGATGGCAAAGGCGATTGAAGACGGCCTTAATGATTGTCCTCAAATGTTTGAGAAGTTGATAACCAATGCAGAGACACCGTTGTATGCGGGCTGTACTGAATTCACAAAGTTATTGGCTGTGATAAAGTTGTATAACTTGAAAACTTGCCACGAATGGACGGATAAGAGCTTTACGGAATTACTCGCACTATTGAAAGATATGTTGCCGAAAGTCAATGTTCTCCCTTCTCGACCTATGATGCAAAACAAATGTTAGACACCATTGGTTTGAACTATGAGAAGATACATGATTGTCCGAATGATTGCATTTTATTTCGGAATGAACATGCATTGTTAAAGTCATGCCCTAAATGTAATGCACCGCGATATAAAAAGAAAGAATATGCTCCAGAAAAGGTATTGCGGTATTTTCCCATAATTCCTCGATTTAGGCGTATGTACCGTAGTTCGGAAGATGCAAAACAGTTGACTTGGCATGAGATGAAAGGATTAAAGATGGCATGCTACGACACCTAGCGGATTCTCCCTAGTGGAAAAAGATTGATATTGATTATCCTGATTTTGGGCATGACCCAAGAAACCTACGCCTTGCATTGTCTGCCGATGGATTTAACCCGCACAGTATCCAGAGTAGCTCCCACAGTACATGGCCTGTGATTTTGGCGATTTATAACTTACCTTCATGGCTTTGCATGAAACGCAAGTATATGATGTTGTATTTATTAATTTCTGGCCCCAAACAACCAGGAAATGGTATTGACGTATACTTGGCTCCTTTAATAGAAGACTTGAAGTAAATGTGGGAGATTGGGGTAGAGGTGTATGATGTGTTCAGAGAAGAAAGTTTCATTCTGAAGGCTATCTGTTATTTATTTGGTTATTCAAATTTTTTTTGTAGGGCACATTGGATATTGTTGGTAGTTGATCCTAAAAGAAATAGAATTTTCTATTTGGATTCGTGTCATGGTCACTATAGCAACCACACCAAAATGAAAGGAATGTTTGAAAGGTGTGTATTTAGATACATCGCGTGTTTCATCATTTAAATTATGTATGTATATTGATTAATTAATATAGTTATATGTATGATGTTTCAGTTGTTTGATGACTTATTGGGGATCGAATGAGGTCAGGACTAGAGATGGGCATGTGAATAATAAAAAAAAGGATAATAATAACGGTAATAACGGTAAGTTTATAATCAATATTTTTATCCATGTAAATATTGCTCACATTTTAATAATTAAATGTTATTTTGATTTCTAGTGTCCCAGACAACCAAACAATGATGATTGCGGGTATTACGTTATGAAGTTTATGAAGGCATAATCACTCACAATCAAATGGAAATTCCAGAAAATGTATGTAATTTATATAGTTTGTTTTTTGACAAGTAATTCCATATCTAGCATTTAACCACTTAATTCTAAGTTTATTTTTATTTTATTTTATTTTTGCAGTATTTTCCTGGAAACGAGGTTGGAGCTCCATTTTCTGGTGACCATAATACTGAGATCAAGGGAGAGTGGTGTCATCAGGTTGCAAGATTGATTAATGAAAATCGAAATTCATTTAACTTTGGTTAGCTGGTTTTTTGTTCCTCACATTGGATGTCATGTCATGTTTGTTGTCTATGTTGACATTCAGAATTTGGTTAATGATTTATGTAATTTTTGCATGTATATTAGATGGATTTATAAGTTTGTTAGTTGGAGTTTAATTTACAATTGGTTAGTTGATTTGAAATTTGGTTTATATTGGTTGTTGAGTTGATATTGGTTGTTGTTGGTTGATGAAAATGAGAGTAGGGATGTGTTGCAAAATATTGGATATACCAGAAACAGAAAAAAATATTTAAAAAAAAACATAGAATCAGGGGCGCTTGCAGTTAGAAGCCCCTCTGTTGGTCTTAGCCCACGTGACAATCAGGGGCACTCCCAGTAAAAAGCGCTTTTGTTGGTCAGACCAACAGGGGCGCTTCTAACTACAAGTGCCCCTGATTGTTAAGTGCGCTAAGACCAACAAGGGCTCTTGTTACTGCGAGCGCCCCTAATTGTCAGAGGCACTAAGACCAACAAGGGCGCTTTTTTGTGAGTGCTTCTGTTTCCTAATAATTAGAGACGCTTGTTGTGCGCTTCTGTAGAATGGTTGGCAACAGGAGCGCCAGATTTAGGGGCACCCGAAAGCACCTCCAATGGATAAAAAAAAGTTCCCCTAATGGCTTTTCCTGTTGTAGTGTACTTTGGGTAGGAGTAGGCCGTTTACGAGAGTGTGCAGACTCAACTCTGTTGGTGGTAGTGTTGCCAAGGTGAATATACAGATTTATCCTTGCATCAAAAAATTTCTCTTTGTATGGGTCTAGCCAATAGGTCTTGACATAATATATGAAATTGGGATAAGGTGCTGACATTTCGTTAAAGTTTTGCAACTCCATATCATACTCATCCGTAGATTTCATATGGACAACTCTAAGAAATGCACTCATCACATCCTCAACAATAGCCATGTCTTTCACATATATCCTAGCTTTGGCCCTCACATTTTTTTATGTGAAATTGGCACAACAAGTTTCCAGACGCTGGAAATACAGTTGCCAGAGCATTCATCAGACCAATGTCTCTATCAGTAAGTATGACCTGTGGCAATTCATCTTGTCTCCTAAATAAACTCTTCAATTTATCAAGAGCCCATGCAAAGTTATCCAACCTCTCAAAATTCACATAAGCAAATGCAACAAAGAAAGTCTTCTCGGTTGAGGTTACATCAACGATCTCAACCAACGAATACCAATACCGATTAGTCTTATACGTGGAATCAATCAACAATACAATCGGGAAGGTGTTTAGAAGCTCAATGGATTCTGGATGTGCCCAAAAGATGTCTTTGACAACATTAGTGCCCTCTTGGTGTGGTTTATTATATGCAAGTATACATAGTCACACAAGTAATAAAGTGATAAGAAAGGTCGAACCCACAGGGATTATGTATTGTAAATTTTTGTAGTTCAAAGTGTACACTTAGTGTGTCTACACTATTCAGTATTTTTGGTTTGGAGTTTTCAAAGTAAGTAAAATAATAATAAGCAATAAAATGTGTGAGAAATCAGTTGGAAAAAGTAGTTGAGATGTTTTTACCAAGTACTTTACTTCTAAATGTTTTAATGGAGTATGTAGTGTGGGAACACTGGATGTAGGTGCATCAGTTTGTGCCTTTCAGCACTTCTCTTCAGAGTTTCATTACAAGCTCTTATGATCTTTGTTTTCTACAGTAAAGAAAGGTTTGTCAATTCCTCCCTTGCCTCCTAACAATGATCCAAGTTGCTAAATAGGTTCACTCTTGTAATTTTATTATCCTAAGAACTATGCTATCCTATGTCTAGGTTTTAGCATATATTTAACAAGGTTTCCTTTATTAAATACTTGTCCTTATTAACTCTTGAGTTCATAAATGTAGCCCATGTCTGCTGCTACAAGTTTTTACCTATTCTAAAGTGATCAATTCCAGAATAAGTTGAAAGAAGTATTATGCAAGAGTTTAAAGTGTTTACACTACATAAACCATAATAACATATTTAGAAGTTCATTACAAGGTTAGAACATCTCAACTTAAGGGAATTTAGCTCATGTTACTCATGTTATAAAGCAAAGAATATGCAAAGAACATAAGTAAATGAATAATAAGGCAAAAGAACTTAAAAGAGTAGAGATTACTTGAATAGAAGATCTTTTGCATTAAGTTCCCAAGTTGAAGTACAATAAAGATTTCTTACACGAATTTCTTCAAAGTAGAAGTGAAGGGAATGGTTGTCAAGCACTTCCTCACCTTCCTCTCCTTAGAAACTTAAAATGAAAATATACTAAACCTAAACTAAACTGAAAGATAAAGGATTTAAAGATGTGAAAGATGATATATTTTAGGATGATGGATTTGGCTTCTATTTATAGGCTTGAAATCTTTCCTCTTGCAAGGGGTTTCCTTTGGCGCGAAAGATCAGCTGAGGGGACCGAACATGGTTAATTTGTTGACAACCAATCAAGCAAGCTGCACAGTTTTGGTCGCTTGCATGCATAACAAAAGAAGAGGTCCATTGGAGAAGTGCCACATGTCTTTTAGATAAGTTTGAGTCTTGCAACTTGATTTTTATGTGTATCGCCGACTTTAGCAAGTGGCTCAGCTCCAGGTGACTAGGCATGACGTCACTAAACAAGTGTGGAAGCATTGAAATGGTCTTTGGATGTTTTGGTATTAACTGCAGAATTTTAGCAGGCGTTGGCAGTGTTTCCACTCCTGGTGTTGGCAGTGTTCCCACTCCTGCAGTAGCTGCACTGAACAAAAACATCAAACCTAACAAGATTTGTGCATTTTGCCTAGATCATTGCCCTTTATCCATTTGAATATTTAGAATGTTGTTCCTTGATAAATAAGCTATAAATATATATAAATGTTCTTGAAAATAAGCAATAACTCAAGCTTAATTGTATGAATAACTCTATATAAAATAGAGTTATCACACCCCCAAACTTAAATTGTTGCTTGTCCTCAAGTAAAGACAAGAAACAAAAACACAAGATTTATATAATTATGAAGACATCTCAACTCATGTTTTTCAAGAAGTGTTTGAAGTGTATTGATGAGCCTTTCTCTTTTGGTGCTTTTTCTTCCATGCCCTTGCTTTCTTTAAAACATTCAGAGTTATAAAAACTCATTTGTGTGAGTGTGTGGCCCATTGAGTTTCTAATTGGTTCCATAACTGAAAAGAGTTTTTCTTTAGCTTTTTGAAAAAGATGGAACTCTTTTGGTCACTCTTAGAGATTTTTCAAAATATGGCCGAGACTAACAATTTCTTCAAGTAATGTAGGGGACTCTTAAGCACAACAAAGGGCTTTTGGTGTTCCAACTTGCTGAGCCAATACCTTGGTGTTTGATTTTTTTTTTATGATGTAATGCAGTGAGTGCAAAAACATCATTTTTGGATTTGTAGGCTCACTTTATTTTGAGTGTAGGTGCCTTTTGATGTAGATGGTGTTGGCACACTAAATGTTGCCACACTTGAAACTCTTTGAGTATTTTTGGTAGCGTACACTGCCCTCCTCACTGACCTCCACATGCATTTTCTTCTTTTTCTTGGTTTGTTTTTCTTTTTCTCTTTGAACTTTGTTCATATATTTCAAACCAAATTGCACTTAAGTGACAGGTTCAGTTTATATGACTCGGGTAAGTGTAGCTCTTTTTTGGGATATTTTTGGTATTTTTGAGTAGTTTTGACACTTGTGGCTTGCACTCTTCAAGCTGTTACACTTTGGCCTTTGTATTCATGGAATTTCCCCCAAACTTAAGTCTTTATGCTCTTCTAAAATTTTTAATGAAAATCTAATTTTGACCTCAAATTTCCAAAATTTTCTTGGCTTTAGATAGCTCTTGATCTAGCATGGTTCTTTTCAAAACTCAATTTTGTTGTGTCAAAGTTTTTATAAAACTGATCATTTCTAGAAAACAAGGTTTTTTCATCATTTAAAAATTGACTCATTGACACACTTCTTCAATTTTGTTGAGAAAAATATGAATTGATCATGTTTCATAATCATTTAAGTCTAAAAACAAGTTGATGCACTTAATTCACCATGTTAACACAAATTATCATGCTTTGTTAAGTACATCTAAAACTTAAAACATACTAACACTACATACTCACATGCTATAAATACTTACTCAAACATATTTCTATACTCATACATATATATTAGTACTAGGTTCAAAACATGCTACAAATATAGTGCATACACAAAATACATACTATTCTCCACTCTCCCCCCCCCCCCCCCAAACTTAAATATGAGCAGTGTCCCTACTGTTCTAAGTTTAGGAAACAGGGGAGTACTAATGTTGGGATAAACAAACAAAAGTTTTTAACACATAGTAGTAAGTTAACACATAGTATTTAGCACATAGAGTATACTACTAAAGCATATTATAAATACTGGAAACAACATTAAAATGTATCTTTTTACTCTTTCTTCTGGAATCTGGGGCTGGCTCTCAGAGCAGGGCTTTGCTTGGCTTTTGTCTTCTTTGATTTCTTAGTAGTGGCCACATCAGAGGTAGGCACACCAGGATCATCTACAGCAGCCTCAGGCATTTCTGCCTCTTCAGGTGTAGCTTCTGCAGGAACATCTGGTGTAGCCAGTGTTTGGACTTCAGGTGCAGGTACACCACTCTGTACTGGAGTTTTCTCAGATTGCTGCTCAATTCCCTCTTGATGTTGCTCTGCTACCTTCTCAGCTTCTTTCTCTCCTTCTTTGGGTGTAGCTTCCTCAGATACTTCCTTCTCACCAGCTTGTATCCCTGTATCCTGTGTACGATAGAGTGAGCTCATTGTCCATTTCTTCTTTGTTGGAGCAGGCTTCATTGTTCTCCTTGTGTATCCCATCATCTGCTTCTTCTCTGCTAAGGCCTTCAGAACTGCAGAGATTGTTGCTGCAGGACTAGTTGCCATGACTGTTGATTTTGAAGCTTCTGCAGTTGGTGTGGGAACACTAACAGACTCCTTGACAGTATCTGCCTGCATCTTCAACTCTGAGCTTGCTTTGCCTTTCTCTTTCTCAGGTTCTTCAATGAGTACCTGCATTTGAACTTTCTCAGAAACAATGTTAGTTGGCTCAATAGGTTCTGTGCTTGGGGTGGGAGATTTCTGGGATGGGATGGTTGTTTCTGCTTGTGCATCTTGTTTTGGATTTTCAGATTGGGGAGTATTTTCTGGTGGAGGTGTGGGTGATTTTGGTGTTGAATTGTGACTGGGGGTATGGTGGGTGGGGGGGATGGAATGTTGGTTTGTGATGGTGGTGAGGGGGTGTTTGATTGCTGTTGTGATGGTGGTGATGGTGGTTGGGCTTCATTTGTAGATTTTTTTCTTAATTCATACTTTCTTCTGGCACTAGCTTCCATATCATCACTGCCATCATCATTACTGTCACTAACTTCCAGTGACTCAGATTCATCCTCCTCTACATCCTTTTCAATATCCTTCACAGCCTGCCTTGCCTCTTCATCTTCTTCAGTATCTTCATCACTCACTTCTTCAATTTCTTCCTCCACTCTTGGTTTCTTTCCCTTCTTTTCTTTCTCAGTATCTCTCTTTCTTTTTACTTTCCTCTCTTTCTTATCAGTTTCTTTTTCCACTTCTTCATTTTCATCAATCACCCAATTAGGAAAAATTGGGGATTCTATTTCTGCTTCAGGGTCATCCAACTTTAATTTCAACCATTCATGCTGTTCTCTTTGAAATTTCCAGACAGCTTGGAGTTTCTGCACCAAGTGTTCAGACACTTCCTGCTCTACAGTACTTTTAATTTTCACTGACCTCATTCTATCCTTAATGCATGTTGTTGACAGTGGAGAGGAATGAATGATGAGCTTTTGCGAAGTTGAAACCACGCTCAGGCAGAAACTTCATGTTCCAAAAGTGCTCACATCCAGGGATTGCTTCCATTGATGCTAGTACTCCTGATTTTCCCTTTTTCGCCCGAGTTTCCACACCAGATCCTTTCCCAGTGTTTTTAGAGGCAGCTTGTTTCTTAGCCATTGATGATTTTGAGCGTTTGAGACAAAAATAACTGTTTGTGAGTGGAGAGTGGAGAGGATTTTTAATCGGTTTTGTGAGAGGGACGAAAATAATTGAAACTTAGGGTATGTGAAAGGGTTAGTGGGATTTGGTAGTTGAGGGTTATAGCCGTTAAGTTATGTGGCCTAACATGCAAGCCAACACGTGGAAACTTAGACTTAACACGCCACTTTCTAACCCTTGATCAAAGATGATTCCACTAAGTTGATGATTTATCAAGTGACAGTTTTCTTCTAAATTATTCTAACACCAGAGCAGGCAGTGTGGCTGCATTAAGTGTGGAAACACCTAGTGTGGGGACACTGACTACTCTGTTGTCCTGTTTTTCCTGCAAAATAACAAAACATGAAATTGCACAAAATAATAATATTAACTATATAGTGATGGGTTGCCTCCCTCAAGCGGTTGTTTTAAGAGTCTTACAGCCTGACTTGTACCTTGGTCTAAGGTTTTGCAAAGTGAGTGGTGATCTTGTCTCTCTCTACATGCTCTCCATAGTACATTTTCACTCTTTGTCCATTTACTTTGAAAATGGTATCAGTGGTTGCATCATATAGATCAACTGCACCATGGGGGTAGATTTTAACTAATTTGAATGGTCCTGACCATCTTGATCTCAGTTTTCCAGGGAAGAGTTTCAACCTAGAATTGTACAACAGAACCATTCCTTCTTCTTTAAGTTCTCTCCTTTGGATTTTCTTGTCATGCCATACTTTGGTTTTAGCTTTATAAATTTCTGCATTCTCATAGGAGAAATGCCTAAATTCTTCTAATTCATTTAGCTCAAGAAACCTTTTCTCTCCTGCCTTTTTGAGATCAAAATTCAACTTTTTGATAGCCCAATATGACTTGTTTTTTATTTCAACAGGGAGATGACATGGCTTGCCATAAACTAACTTATAGGGGGACATTCCTAATGGAGTTTTAAATGCAGTCCTATATGCCCATAATGCTTCATCTAAGTGTAAGGACCAATCTTTTCTGTTTGGTCCAACCATTTTCTCAAGCATTCTTTTTATTTCCCTATTTGAAAGTTCAGCTTGTCCACTTGTTTGTGGGTGATAGGCAGTAGCAATCTTATGTTTCACTCCATATTTTGCAAGAAGATTTTCAATAAGTTTGTTGCAAAAATGTGAGCCTTCATCATTGATGATTGCTCTTGGAGTACCAAATCTTGAAAAAATATTTCTTTGGAGAAATTTGCTAACAGATTTAGCATCATTATTTGGCAGTGCTACAGCCTCAATCCATTTAGACACATAGTCTACAGCCACTAAGATGTATTCATTGCCAAAAGAAGGTGGAAAAGGACCCATGAAATCCATGCCCCAAACATCAAAAAGTTCTATTTCTAGAATATTAGTCCTAGGCATTTCATGTCTATTAGATATATTACCACTTCTTTGACATTTATCACAGGTTTTGACCATATAATAAGCATCTTTAAATAGAGTAGGCCAGAAATAACCTGATTGAAGTACCTTAGCTGCTGTTCTTTGGCTTCCAAAGTGACCTCCATATGGTGCAGCATGACAATGCAGGAGCACTGCTTGCTGTTCTTCTTCAGGAATGCATTTTCTCATGATTTGATCAGGACATATCTTGAATAGGTAAGGGTCATCCCAATAGTATTGTTTTACTATGTGGAAGAACCTTCTTTTCTGTTGATAGTTCATGTCACATGGTACAATTTTGCTTACAAGGAAGTTTACTATGTCTGCATACCATGGTGTTGAAACATGAGGTGTGGCCACACTGAGTGCAGAAACACTGGCTGTATTCATGGTAATTGCTAGTAATTTCTCATCAGGGAAACTTTCCTTGATTTCTTCAATTGTACCTGCATTATTACTTTCAAGTCTAGAGAGGTGATCAGCCACTTGGTTCTCTACTCCTTTCTTATCTCTTATTTCAAGATCAAATTCTTGAAGTAATAGAACCCATCTTATTAGCCTAGGTTTTGCATCTTTTTTTGAAATTAGATACTTGATGGCAGAATGGTCAGTGTACACAATTACTTTGGTGCCTACCAAGTATGATCTAAATTTTTCAAAAGCAAAAACCACTGCTAATAGTTCCTTCTCTGTCACAGTGTAGTTCATTTGAGCCTCAATTAGTGTTTTGCTAGCATAGTATATGGTATGAAACACTTTGTTATATCTTTGCCCTAGGACTGCTCCTACTGCAAAGTCACTAGCATCACACATGAGTTCAAAAGGCTTACTCCAATCTGGAGTGACTACAACTGGTGCTGTAACTAAGGCCTTTTTTAGTTTTTGAAAAGCTTCTACACAAGATCCATCAAAATTAAAAGGTACATCATGTTGCAAAAGCATACACAATGGTTTTGAAATTTTTGAAAAGTCTTTGATAAATCTCCTATAGAATCCTGCATGACCTAAAAAACTTCTAATCCCTTTGATTGTTGATGGAGGTGGTAGTTTCTCAATTACCTCTATCTTTGCCCTATCCACTTCAAGACCTTTTTTAGATATTTTATGACCAAGCACAATGCCTTCTTTTACCATGAAATGACATTTTTCCCAATTAAGCACTAAGTTAGTGTCTTCACACCTTTGAAGAATTTCTTCTAAGTTTGAAAGACACAATGAGAATGTTTCTCCAAAAACAGAAAAGTCATCCATGAAGACTTCCATTGATTGCTCAATGAAGTCAGAAAAGATTGACATCATGCATCTTTGAAAGGTAGCAGGAGCATTACAAAGTCCAAAAGGCATCATTCTAAAGGCAAAAGTGCCATAAGGACAAGTAAAGGTGGTTTTCTGTTGATCCTTAGGTTCAATTGCTATTTGATTGTATCCTGAATAACCATCTAAGAAACAATAGAATTCCTTTCCTGCTAACCTATCTAACATTTGATCTATAAAGGGTAAGGGGAAATGATCTTTCTTAGTGGCCTTATTGAGTTTTCTGTAATCCATATAGATTCTCCACCCTGTTACAGTTCTAGTTGGGATTAATTCATTATTTTTATTGGCTACAACTGTGACTCCACCCTTTTTAGGAACACATTGCACAGGACTAACCCATGCACTATCTGAAATAGGGTAGATAATACCAGTATCTAGCCATTTAATTATTTCCTTCTTAACAACCTCTTTTATTACTGGATTTAATCTTCTTTGCCCTTCTATGCTATTTTTAGAATTTTCTTCTAAAATTATCCTATGCATGCATGTTGAGGGGCTAATCCCTTTAATGTCAGACATTTGCCAACCTATAGCTTTTCTATGTTTTCTCAAGGTGTTAATTAAATCAAGCTCTTGTTCTAAAGATAGATCAGAAGCTATGATTACAGGAAGGGTATTATCCTCACCTAGAAAAACATATTTTAAATGCTTAGGTAGTTCTTTTAATTCTAGCTTAGGAGGTTGTTCAATAGAAGGTACATTTTCTTTAAGGTTGGGATCTTCTAAATTAAGAGATTCATAAGTTCTAACCCATACCTTAGGTGTAGCTTGTTCCTTGGGCAATATGCTTTCTTCAATAAATTTCTCAGCAGGCAATGCAGAAACATCAGGTGCTAGTGCATTGGCAAGGTGATCATACTGCTTGTGGAACTGCTTCTCTACCAAATGATCAAGTGAGATTGATGAACACTCTTCACTCTCCTATGCAGGATACTTCAAAGCATTCAAGACATTAAATTTTACTTCTTGATCATTCACTCTCATGGTTAGCTCTCCTCTTTGCACATCTATCAGTGTTTTCCCTGTTGCCAAGAATGGTCTTCCAAGTATGACTGGCACTTCTTCATCTGCAATAAAATCAAGTATAACAAAATCTGCAGGAAACACAAATTTGTCAACTTGCACCAATATATCCTCAATAATTCCTTCTGGATATGCAATTGATCTATCTGCCAAAGATAGTGTCAATGTGGTAGGTTTTGCATTTCCAATCCCTAGCTTTGTGAAGATAGATTTGGGCATCAAATTGATGCTTGCACCTAAATCACATAATGCTCTTCCTGTATAGTACTTACCTATTGAAAAAGGGATTGTAAAGCTACCTGGATCCTTTAGCTTCCTTGGGATTTTGTTTTGTAAAATCAGACTACATTCTTTTGACATGACAACAGTTTCAAATTCCCCTAATCTTCTTCTTTTAGAAAGCACATCTTTCATGAATTTGGCATAGTTTGGCATTTGTTAAAGTGCCTCTATCAAGGGAACATTGATATGCAATTGTTTTAAAACATCTAAAAATTTACTGAATTGCTTCTCCTCATGTATTTTTTTCAATCTTTGAGGAAAAGGAGGAGGAAGGTATTCTGGTACTAACCTTGGAGTAGGAGATGTAGGAACACCAGGTGTTTCTGCATCTTGAGAATTTTTTTCATTTTTATTTTTTTCTCCCTTCTCTGTACCTTCAAGCTCATATGGTTCTGTTAGATCCTTGCCACTTCTTAAAGATATGGCTTTAACCTGTTCCTTACCTTGCCTTTGTGAGGGTGAAGCTTCTGTGTTTGATGGCAAAGTACCTACTGGTCTTTGCTGCAAAGCAGTTGCTAATTGCCCTACTTGATTCTCTAGGTTCTTAATTGATATATCATGAGCTTGCCTAGCAGTTCTAGTTTCACTAATGAATGATCTAAGCAATTCTTCTAGAGAGTTGGCACTGGCAGGTGGGTTTGATCTTCTAGAGAGTTGGCTTTGTGCAGGTGCATTAGAATTGTTCCACCTAAAATTTGGGTGGTTCTTCCATTCTGGATTGTAGGTATTAGAGTAAGGATTGTTATTTTTATTGTAACCTACATAATTGACAGAGACAGGGTTGCTAGGACATTCTTCATATAGATGGCCTCCTCCACAATACACACAACTTGTAGTTCCTGGAGGGGCTTGTTCTATAGCTGCTGCAGTGTTTTCTTTAGGTGTTGCTACACTAGATGTAGGTGCACTAGTGCACTGTTTGATCAGATTGGTTAAAGTGGCTACTTGAGCAGATAGGGCTGATATATCATTAATCTCATGTACTCCAGAGGTTCTCTTTTGAGCACTTACCCTCTCAGTAGGCCAACTTGAACCATTTGTAGCAATTTTGTCAATAAGATCACATGCTTCATTATAAGACATATTCAAAAGAACACCACCAGCTGATGCATCAAGCATCACTCTGGTTTGTGGTTCTAGACCATTGTAAAAAGTTTCCATTTGTATAATGACAGGTAAACCATGATGTGGACATTTTCTTAAAAGTTCTTTCCATCTCTCCCATGCTTCAAACAATGATTCAAATTCTTTTTGCTTAAAAGATGTAATATCATGTCTCATCCTAGCATTTTTAATAGGAGGAAAATATTTGCTTAAGAATTTTTCAGCTAATTCATTCCATGTATGAATAGAATTGGGCTCCATAGAATTTAGCCATGATTTTGCCCTATCTTTCAAAGAGTATGGAAATAACTTAAGCCTAAATGCATCCTCACTAATGCCGGGAATGATAAAGTTACTACAAACTTCTATGAATTGTTTTAAATGTTCATGGGGATCTTCATGTGGAGATCCACCAAATTGACCAATTGTTTGCAACATTTGAAACATCATAGGTTTAAATTCAAAATGAATAGCATCAATTTGAGGTCTAGCAATACTAGTCTGTATGTGCTGCTGGTCATATTGAGCATAGTCTCTCATAGGTCTATCTCTATCATTAATCATACCTATTGGTCCCATTTGAATGAATTGTTTTCTGTGATCTGGTCCACCTTCAGTTTGTTGATGTGAATTAGGTCCTCCTCTTACTGAGGCATCTTCACTGTGGTGAGACATTGTTCTGCAGTCTTGTTGTCTTCGTCTTTGTTGTCTTAGCAATCTCCTAAATCTTCTCTCAATTTCTGGATCACAATCAAATTCTGGTGGTCTATCTCTGGGCATAAACTAGTGTTTTCACACTGAGTGTTTCTGCACAGAAAACAGATACCAGTAGTACTAATAAAACACTAAATTAACAATCTAAACAACAAAATTTTACTATAATCCCCGGCAACGGCGCCAAAAACTTGGTGTGGTTTATTATATGCAAGTATACATAGTCACACAAGTAATAAAGTGATAAGAAAGGTCGAACCCACAGGGATTATGTATTGTAAATTTTTGTAGTTCAAAGTGTACACTTAGTGTGTCTACACTATTCAGTATTTTTGGTTTGGAGTTTTCAAAGTAAGTAAAATAATAATAAGCAATAAAATGTGTGAGAAATCAGTTGGAAAAAGTAGTTGAGATGTTTTTACCAATTACTTTACTTCTAAATGTTTTAATGGAGTATGTAGTGTGGGAACACTGGATGTAGGTGCATCAGTTTGTGCCTTTCAGCACTTCTCTTCAGAGTTTCATTACAAGCTCTTATGATCTTTGTTTTCTACAGTAAAGAAAGGTTTGTCAATTCCTCCCTTGCCTCCTAACAATGATCCAAGTTGCTAAATAGGTTCACTCTTGTAATTTTATTATCCTAAGAACTATGCTATCCTATTTCTAGGTTTTAGCATATATTTAACAAGGTTTCCTTTATTAAATACTTGTCCTTATTAACTCTTGAGTTCATAAATGTAGCCCATGTCTGCTGCTACAAGTTTTTACCTATTCTAAAGTGATCAATTCCAGAATAAGTTGAAAGAAGTATTATGCAAGAGTTTAAAGTGTTTACACTACATAAACCATAATAACATATTTAGAAGTTCATTACAAGGTTAGAACATCTCAACTTAAGGGAATTTAGCTCATGTTACTCATGTTATAAAGCAAAGAATATGCAAAGAACATAAGTAAATGAATAATAAGGCAAAAGAACTTAAAAGAGTAGAGATTACTTGAATAGAAGATCTTTTGCATTAAGTTCCCAAGTTGAAGTACAATAAAGATTTCTTACACGAATTTCTTCAAAGTAGAAGTGAAGGGAATGGTTGTCAAGCACTTCCTCTCCTTAGAAACTTAAAATGAAAATATACTAAACCTAAACTAAACTGAAAGATAAAGGATTTAAAGATGTGAAAGATGATATATTTTAGGATGATGGATTTGGCTTCTATTTATAGGCTTGAAAGCTTTCCTCTTGCAAGGGGTTTCCTTTGGCGCGAAAGATCAGCTGAGGGGACCGAACATGGTTAATTTGTTGACAACCAATCAAGCAAGCTACACAGTTTTGGTCGCTTGCATGCATAACAAAAGAAGAGGTCCATTGGAGAAGTGCCACATGTCTTTTAGATAAGTTTGAGTCTTGCAACTTGATTTTTATGTGTATCGCCGACTTTAGCAAGTGGCTCAGCTCCAGGTGACTAGGCATGACGTCACTAATCAAGTGTGGAAGCATTGAAATGGTCTTTGGATGTTTTGGTATTAACTGCAGAATTTTAGCAAGTGTTGGCAGTGTTTCCACTCCTAGTGTTTCCACTCCTGGTGTTGGCAGTGTTCCCACTCCTGCAGTAGCTGCACTGAACAAAAACATCAAACCTAACAAGATTTGTGCATTTTGCCTAAATCATTGCCCTTTATCCATTTGAATATTTAGAATGTTGTTCCTTGATAAATAAGCTATAAATATATATAAATGTTCTTGAAAATAAGCAATAACTCAAGCTTAATTGTATGAATAACTCTATATAAAATAGAGTTATCACCTCTGCAACTCGAGTCCAATAAATATATTGATCGCGTTCCAACTATATCATCAATTGTTGGAGCTCAGTCCTACCATGACGCAAACTCGACTGTTGGCTTGAACGACAATTGTATATTTGCTTCAGAGTGGCCGGTGTGGCTATCTTTAGGTTTCATGGATTTGATTTCATTAAGGATGCGATTAGGCGCAATATGATTCCTAGTCATTCGAGCCACTACTTCCTTCTCTTCCGAAGTTAATCTACCAATGTACGGATGACGGCCGTCATCATAAGTAATTAATGTGTGGTTATGTGTTCCACACATAACTCTCAATATCCATCCTCCAAGCTTTTTAATAAATTTACCTTTCAATTTGAACTGACAACAACATTTCCTAGTATTTGTCCCCTCAATAACATTGGACCTATACTTTCCAGCTTTTTCACAAGTCAACATGCAAAATTCTTTACCTGATCGTCGTCCGGTGTCGGATCTAGATATCACAATCACCATCCCAAGAGACTTGCCAACCGTACGTACTCATTCCAACAACTCTTCACAATTAGCAAATAACTGAAAATAAATAAATAAATAAATGTCAGTTACTTAGTTAGGAAAATTACCTAAAAAAATCAATTCTTAGTCCGGATGAGAAGAAGAGGGATAAAGGATAGGGGGAAATGTTTTAAAATGGTAAGGTTATGTTGGTAATTTAAAATGGTAGGAGGGGGGTTGGGAAAAATATGGGCCAAAATCAACATCCTTTGTTCTATAACTCGGCCCAACAAGACATGCCCGTTTGCTGAGAACTATGGTCTAAGTGGTCAATGTCCCCTTGCTTTTTGGCGTTTGCTTTTCCCACACCCCCTCCTACTCAAAACACACCCCATAAGGGTGTGAAATGACCAAAAGGCCAGGCCAAACCTCTTTTTTTTCACGAATTTTCACCTGTTCGAACACGGGCCTTCGAACAGGTTCGCACGAGGCCATTCGCGTGTGTTAAATATGGGGACACACCCTCTTGGGTGTTTTTCACCTGTTCGAATGGGGTCATGCGAACAGGTTCGAATGTGATCATGCGAATATGTTCGTGAGGCTGTTCGAACCAGTGTTGCAGAGCGACAGATATTGGACGTCTCAGATTCCACCGACAGTTTTGATCAACGGCTTACAATCAGTCAAATGTGTGTCAGATAAAGGAGTGGATGTCAATCCCTTTGGAAAATGTGTCTGAACGGATAGAATTTAAACGGCTCAGATTTGTGATCTAAAAATGAAATCAACGGCTGACATTTCACCATGTCTATTATAAAAGGGGGTTCACATCCTCAGACCTTCTTCACCAAACCCTAATCTGCTTCTTCACCAAAACCTACTCTCCCTCTTGACAGTTACAACCAAGCTGAAATGGAATGGCAATTGTGCTCAACCCAGTACTCATCCACCAAATTCCTAACGGCCCTTCATCACCATGGGACTGTCACCACCGACGAACATGGTGTTGTGTTTCGTTGTCCTAGCCATGTATTCTGCAGGATGAGTAAGGACATCACCTTCGCCCAACTGAAGGAAAAGGCTGAGAGGAAGATTCGTCCAGAGGGAGCGTGGCGGAAAGACGTGGAGCGTATACGTTACCGAAAGTACAACCGTCTTGATTACGAGACTGGCTATTTTTCAGTTATGGAGATCCGCAACGATGACGACGTTGGGACCATGATGGAATATCATGCTACACTTCCGATGGGGCGACAAGTCTTAGAGTTGTACGTGGACACAATACGCACTCCAGAAGAGATCGTTTATCTTCTGGAACAGGGACGACCGAAACACTAGTTTCTTAGTTAGTTGTTTGCTTATGTTGGTTTTATGTCTTTCGTATTTCATGTCTTTCGCGCAGAAGTCTGTTCAGCGGCATCTTGGGGGGTGGCCCCCAAATAGTCAATCAGCAGCTGCTCTCCCTGCCACGAAGTCCAGTCAGGCATGTCATAGAACTGGCCCGTGATGGGGATGTGTAGCAGCTGGGATACATCATCAAGGGTGATAGACATCTCACCCACAGGAAGGTGGAATGATGATGTATCCGGCTGCCAACGCTCTATGAATGCGTTCAGCAGCCCCTTGTGAGTGAGGGGAAAACCAAGTCCTATGAGAGGGAACAACCCCGATAGGATAAGAGTCTCCCTGATCCTAGCATGGACCACAAGGTTAACCGGTCCATGTGGAATCGTAGTTATGTCCGGCCGAACCTGCATTGACAAATGACACCGGCACAATAAGCCAATATGTTCAACAAAATAAGAAACAAAATTGACAACTGGCTATTATATAACAATAACTTACCCGGCCAGCATAGAACTCAGTCAAAATATGAGACCCGTATGTGGGCAAGACAGAACCATCAACAGGTCCACCAGGGAATGGGAATGTAGCCCTAGGAGCAGCAGCAGGCTCCTGAGGCTCAACATCCTCCTCATGTTGAGCACCTCCCTCCTCATGTGCATGACCAGAAGGTCCGGCCAGCTCATATGCCGGAAATTGAGCATCACGCTCAACATCCCGGCCAATATCATCAACCTCCGGTGGGGGAGGAGGGACGTCTAATCTGTCCCTACGCCTACCCCTCCGGGAAGGTTCAGCTCCATCTTGCCTCCGTTTGCGTTCGGAAGCCGTCGGGGGTGGCCTACGCTCCGGCTGTTGCGAACTACCGCCACGATGCCTCACCATATCTGAAACAACAACCATTAAACCAATTAAGCAACATAACCAGCAATATAACAGGAACAATACTGTCACACCTGTTCGAACAGCATCATTCGCACCTGTTCGAACAGAAGAATTCGCACGTGTTCGAACAACACCATTCGAACGGGTGTTCGCATGGCCTCATTCGAACGGTGTTCGCATGACCTCATTCGAACACCTTCGTTTTCACGTGTTCGCATGAGGTCATGCGAACACAGCAGATGCACAGAAAAAAAAAACTTAAATGTACAGAAGGGAGAGAGGGTTACCTGAATGAAAATGGAACGATTAGAGAGAGTGAGAGGACGCGAACAAAACCCAGGTGGTCTTGAGGGTGTTTGTGGAGAAGATTGAGTGGGAGATTGGGTGAGATTGAGTGAGTTGTGAGAAGTTGAGTGAGAGGGAGAGGAGACTTAGGGTTCGAATGAGAGGGGTGTGAGGGAGAGTGAAAGGGAAAATGAGAGGAGTGAGGGGTGTGAGTGTGTGTGTGTATTTTTTTTTTAAGTTGAGGGTATTTTAGGGTTTTTAGAAGTTAGGGGGTGTGAAAGAGTAGGAGGGGGTGTGGAAGAGTAGGAGGGGAAAGTAAAAGCCTGCTTTTTTCATGTAGTGCTACTGCTTTTATTATTTCAAGTTTTCGTTGACCAACTACAACTCCAACAAATAAAGCTAGTGTATTCAGAAACATAATGAACTCGTTAAGCGGTAGTTAGTGACTAGTTAGTGCTACTATAGTATTTATCATTTCATCTCTTCCCAACAAAAGAAAACGAAGAACTCTTCAAATTCACTATAACCATAACTACACCGTCCACGATTCCTCTCCCTATAGCCGCATCATTAAACCATTGACCCTTTTTTCTTTCACAACATAATTCACACCATTCTTCTTCACCGTCCATTTTTCTTTGACCAATATTATAACTCTTCCCTATATATAAATCACCATTGCCTCTGTTGTTTCTCACACAGTACACATTTCTCTCTTATCTCTAAACACAACACATTCTATTCTATTATCAGCACAAAGCAACTATGGCCACTTCAAGCTATGCTTTGAGAATGATTCCTTCTACTACTTCATTTGCTACTAGTGCTAACCCAAGATCATTGTTCACACCTCCACCACCTACTAAATCTCTCTCACCTTTCACTTCATCAAACTCAAACCTTAACCTCAACAACATTGCTTTGCCATACTCTCTCATTTCGTCTGTGCCTAAGAAATCTTTCTCATGCAGAAGCCAGGCATCTGAGAATTCCGACACTGGTAAGTAGTAACACATAAACTGTATTAAATATTTATTAAATATTTATTATTAATCATGTCTTGATTATTATTATGCAGAGAAAGTACAAGAACTGTATCTGTATGAGATCAATGAGAGAGACCGTGGCAGCCCTGTTTACCTCAGACTTGGCTTTAAGCCTGTCAATTCTATTGGTGATTTAGTCCCCTTTAGCAACAAAGTATATTTCTTTTCTTTCTTCTAATTTCCCATTCATTACTATTTTTTCATTTATAATCAATAAAAGCCGACAGCGTGTCTGTCTAGCACCGACACTTTCGGCTGAAGACGTGTCTCGTGTCCGACACGTATCGTATCGGACACCGACACCGACACGGATACTTCAATTACTTGTATTTTTAAATTAAAACCGATGTCTACATGTCTGTAACCGGTGTTCATGTCTGTGTCGGTGCTTCATAGGACAGGACAGCATAAAGATTTTTTAGACTACCAATCAATCAGAAATTGACACATCATAAAAGTAATTAGTTGTCTTGAAAGTCACACATACCATAATTTTTTTACTATTGAGGGTATAAAAAATCTTTACAATAATGTTGAATACCAATTAAACTCAATTAATCTGATATGTTAATTAATGTTATTGGATTAATATATATGCAGTTGTACACTGGAGACTTGCAGAAACGAATTGGAATATCAGCAGGAATTTGTATATTAATTGAACACAAAGCAGAAAGGAAAGGTGATAGGTATGAAGCTATATACAGTCTACACTTTGGAGACCTTGGTCACATAACTATTCAAGGACCTTATTTGACCTATGAGGACAGTTATTTGGCCATTACTGGTGGTTCTGGAATTTTTGAGGGTGCTAGAGGACAAGTTAAGCTGCAACAAATTGTTTATCCATTTAAGATTTTCTACACATTATATTTAAAGGGTATTAAGGATTTGCCTAAAGAACTTGTTGTTACTCCTGTTGAACCTCACCCTGGTGTTGAAGCTACTCCTGCTGCTAAGGCTCTTGAGCCTCATGCTGTCATTCCTGGTTTCGCTACTTAATCAGTGAAATTAGTGTTTCAATAAGTAGGGTCATTATGGGTTTTTTGTAATGGGTGTTATTGATACTTTTTGCTTTGTAAAAGCTTGAAGCTATTGGGTTTGACAAAAAAAATGTTTTGAACAATAAATTAATGTTTTAGTCTCTTTTCTTCTCTCAACTATTTCCCACTTTTCATTTCTTGCTCTTATCACACGATATTATCTCTCTCTTGCGGAAATTAGTTATCGACAAAGTCGGTAAATATTGTGTACAAATAACTAGGTAACAAAAAAAAAAGCTCTTTCATTTTCTTTTTCATGATGGGTTTCAAGCAAGAAAATTGAAGCTTCAATCTTATAATTTTTTTTTTGGTCTAAAGTGTATATTGATTTCATTAAAATAAGGGACAAGGCCCAAACCAATTACTCTAGAAAGTGGCCCATGAAGTGTGCGGATAGCCCAACACACAACGGGTAAACACTGAGAGCAACAAGAAGCAATAATTGAGATACATCACAATTCACCCAACTTACACCAAAACAGATATTACCATAAATGCTTACAACTGATACCACATCAATAAACCCTAAAATTGGAAAGGGATAGACTTTCGCAGCCAGAGAGATAGACATTCTCAACCACACCACACATTCGAACTCAACAGCGCCTCAAGTCTTGATGAAGAAGAGCACGAATCTCATGCGGAGGATTACGTAACCAGCTAGCAGGGAGATTTTTGTTGCGATTTCGAGCAGCTACTTCATGAGCTACCTTGTTCCCATCACGCGAAACCCAGGTAAACCCACACGAATTGAAACGCGGTTTGAGAATAGCTATGTCTTTCAAAATACTTCCAATTGCTCTGATCTCGAATTCACCTCTGCATGCACCGATGAGGCGTTGATTGTCCGATTCCATGACCACATCAAGGAAAGTCAAACTACTTGCATAGATCAAGGCTCGTCTAAGAACTAAAGCTTCAGCAGTAAGAGCATCAAGCAACATCTCTGTAAGTATCACCTCCCACCAGTTTTCCTTCATGGTTTCTAATGAGTCTTCTTCTCTGCAGGTTGTACTTGACTGGCAAGGCATTGTGACAAATCTTCCAGATAAAAACTTTGATCTTTTGGGGAACCTTAGAACTCCAAATACTCTGCCACAATTCCTTTGGGGTGTTTGAGGAAGAGCTAGGACCCATAGGTTCAATACTGGCACTCTGGTGGACCCTATAGTAACCTGACTTCACATCATAAATGCTTGAGGGAGTGTGAGGCCACCACAAAATGTCCTGATCCCCAAGGAGACCAATAGGAGTTTTTAGGGCTTCCATAGCTGATGCAGGGCTAAAATTTGAGGCAAGACATTGAACATCCCAGCATTTGTTAGAGCTATCAATACACTCCCCAACCTTTGTAACAGAGGATACAGTAGAACATGTGACTCTTTCACCACTAGCAAGCCAATTATCTCTATACACATCCACTGAATTGCCATTACCAATAGACCATCTCCCCCTCCTTTCTAAGGATATCTCTGCCTTTTAGCAAACTAGACCAAACCCAAGAGTCACCCCTCTTGCTTTTCACCTCCCAGAAAGATTCATTCTTACAGTACATTCCTAGCAGAGTAGAAGCCCATATACTATTTGGGTCATGAATAAGGCGCCAGGCTTGCTTAGCCAATAAAGCTAGGTTCTGGTCTGCAAAATCTTTAAAGCCCGTGCTCCTTTGAGACTTGTTTGAGGCTAAAATGTTCCAAGATTTCCAATGGATTCCTCTGCCAGTGGTTTCATTTCTCCACCAGAATTTTGCCACCATAGAGCATAGAGTTTTACAAAAAGTTTTAGGCATAAGTACAATGGACATAATGTAGGAGGGGATTGCCTGAATTACTGCATTGATAATAACGTCTTTACCAGCTTGGTCGAGAAGTTTTTCCTTCTACCCCTCCATCTTGTTCGTAGCCCTTTCCTTAATCCACCTCAAAGCCTGCACTTTAGATCTTCCCCATTCAGCAAAAACACCTAGGTAGCAACCAGCATTATCCCAAATTGGAACAGCTAAAACATTAGCCAGAGAGAGCCTAGGAGGCCCTTGAATATCAGGGCTCAGAACCACCCCATATTTTTTAAGGTTTACTCTTTGACCCGAGGCCCAAGAGAATTTGTTGATGATGTTCATTAGAGCATATAATTCTTCTTGGGAAGCATGAGCAAAAAGTAAGGCATCATCAGCAAAAAATAGGTGAGTTAGTGGAACATTTGCAGCAATATCAACCCCCTTTATAACCTGCAGAGACTTATTGTGAGATAGCATTTTAGAGAAAACATCAAAAACCATTATGAATAAATAAGGGGATATGGGGTCCCCTTGTCTTAGCCATCTCTCAGGAGACAAAGACTGGCTCAAAAAACCATTAACTTGGTATTTGTAATTAACAGTGTTTACAAGTAATAGAACCTAATCCACCCATATCTGATCAAAAGCCCAGAGCCAGTAGAATCTGCTTTAAGAACACCCATTCAACTCTGTCATATGCCTTGCCCATGTTCAACTTTAGAACAGCAGTCTTCTTCAACCCCTTTTGCTTTCTCTTGACTCTGTGAAACACCTCATGAGCAACAGTGAGGTTATCTTGAATCATTCTAGCCCCCACCAAAGCACTATGCTGGGGGGTAATGATGCTGCCCATAATAGGTTTCAATCTCATCACCATGACCTTAGAGATGATTTTATAAATATAGTTACAACAACTGATGGGCCTCAATTGAGAGATAGCTTCAGGAAGAAGAGTTTTAGGAGTGAGAGCCACAATGGTCTCATTGACTGCCTCAGGGCAAACACCAAGCTCAAAGAACTCTAATACAGCTGCATACACATCATCCTTTATGAGCTCCCAGTTCTTTTGATAGAACATGCCAAACCATCTGGGCCAGGGGCCTTTTGAGCACCCATGGAGAACACAGCAGACTTCACCTCTTCAATAGACACTTTAGCTAGCAACTTAGTGTTCATGTCCTCAGTTATCAAACTAGGTACCACAGACATACATTCATGAATACCTTCCACATTTTCACCCCTGTATACCTCCCTGAAATGAGAGAAGACAACATCCATAATCTGGTCTTGACCTTCATGCCACACTCCTAAATCATCTTTTATTCTCACCAGTCTATTCCTGTCTCTTCTCTGGAGAGTAGAGGCATGGAAAAATTTTGAGTTTCTATCCCCATAATTCAGCCATTTCACACGAGACCTTTGACTCCAATACATTTCCTCCTGCTTCGAGAGAACATCAATCATCTTTCTCAATTCCTGCACATGATCCCAAACAATCTGGTTCTGGGGTTTATTCAGAGCCTCCTGCAGCAAATAGCTTAGCCTATCAATTTCCTTTTGGGCATTTTTGAAAGTTTTCTTGTGCCATCTAACCATGTTCTGCTTGCTCTTAGTAACTTTGGAGGTTAAATCCTGCCACCCTTTAGGCCTCTCAGGGGCAGAATTCCAACTGTCAGCAAGCATATCAGGGAATTCTGGATGTTCCTGCCACATGCTCTCAAATTTGAATCTCCTTCCACTAGAGTCATTAGGGCTAGGCTGAATGATGATAGGAGAGTGATCTGAATTGATTATAGGAAGGGTAGTAGCTGTGGCATTAGGGAACAATTCTCTCCACTCCCAATTAATGAGCACCCTATCAATCTTCTCCTTTGTGACAACCCCATTTCTAGGGTTACTGACCCAGGTATACTTACACCCCTTCAACTCCATGTCCATTAGGTTGTTTCTAGAAATGAACTCTCTAAATAAAACTCACTCTCTTCTCCTCCACAAGCCAAATACCATCCTTCTCAACTTGAGAAAGCATATCATTAAAATCACCAGTGCACTACTCTGCTAGTTGGTAACCTGCTAACTTTAGCCCATAGATGCTGCCTATTGGCAAAAGTAGGGTTCACATAGATGAAAGAGCACTCAAACAGCTTCCTAGTACGAACTTGATGAATCACAGTGTGAATGTAGTTCTGGCAGCTATCCAAAACCTGCACATTGTAGTAGTCATTCCAAAATATGTCCAAACCCCCAGATAACCCTATAGGCTCCACACAGAAACAGTGGTGAAAACCCTGTTTCCTTCTAGTCCTTTCCACACGCTCCTTTCTAGCTCTAGTCTCCACTAGGAAGCCTAGTGACGGCTTATACCTCTGGATGAGAGCTTTTAACTCCCTATTTGTCGTGGCAGCCGCCAAGCCACGACAGTTCCAGCTTATGCACGTCATTTAGAGGTAGGGGGCATGGGTAGGCCCACTTCCTCAGCCGTAGAAGTATCCTTAGGATCAGTTCCCAACAAACGAATAATAAATAATATTTTTTAAATAAACGAATTAAATAATAAATATTATTTTTTTTAAATAAACGAATTAAAAAACTGTTTTTTTAATAATAAAAAAGCAACATTGCCGGCGGATTCTATTAAGTTTCCGGCGGATTTGAAAATTAAATTTTTTTTAAAAAAATGTTACCAGCGGATTTGTTAGCATTTCCGGCGGTTTTTTAAATAATTATCGGCGGTTCGTATTATGTTTACCAGCGGATTTTCCACCGGTAATTTTCGGCGGATTTTCCGTTACCGGCGGAGTAACCGTTTCCTACGGGTTAATTTCCGGCGGAGTTCCGACGGATAAAATTCGCCGGTAACGCCCAATTTTCGGCGGATTTTAGCCATTTCTGGCGAATTTTGTCCACCGAAAATCCCCAAAATTCTTGTAGTGGCCATATGGACCGGCCAGATAGCCCGCTGTTTTGGTTGGGATTGGGCTCAAAAAACAGAGACCTGTGAAGAAGCAAAATATTTTGGCCTAGTCCAATTACCCCATGGGCAAAAACTGAGCCTGCTTCTTATGTTTTTTAAACATCGTTTAGCTTTCCTTTTGCTAAAAATTGGAATGGGCTGGTCCGGCCTAATATTTTGGACTGGCCTAGCCCGGCCCAACTTGCTCATGTATTTTATCCCATTTGGTCGGGCGGGACAGGCTTGTTTGACAGCTTTACTCTGGGCTGGTCGAATTATCCCATTTTGGTCGAATTAAAAAAAGAAATGGAAATGGAAAAGCCCAATACAAGAAATAAAAATAGGCCCAAGAAGATTTGAGAGACAAAACACCAACATGGGATTATGTTAGTATTACTCTATCACGCCGATATCACTGGTGTAATTAAAAATCATAAACTATAGTTTTCTTTCTATCTTTTGCACTTGTGTTAATTTATTGACTCCAATCTAGTAAGCAGATGTGAAGTAAAAAGATTATAGAAATGTTGGACCAAGACAAAGCCGAAAATAATAGTAGTACAATATTCCAGTACAATAAATAGTACTCCAGTACAATTAATTAATCAAAAATGTAGTACCAATCAATGAAATTTGGGCGTACTACATTCTCCACAATAGTAATATATGCAATGAATCCACCAATCCAGCAAACACATACATTAGTTTGCATCTCATCTTATAAGGCATTACATCACCATTGAATTTCCCCAAGTTGGCTGGTTCATGTTGTGATGGGAATCAATGGTAGCAAGGATCATTGCCATTGATTCTCATCACAACTTGGTCCAATCTACCTGGGAATCCTTAGCAGCAACTTTCTCCTTTCTATATCAGAAGTGTGGTGAGTAACTTCTAAAATTCTTGGAAGCATATGCATAATAGTACTGTCAATTTCATTTTTAGTTGTTTTGTTATGTTATGAAGGTCAGAAAGCTTGAATCATAGAAGAAGTTACTGACATAACCAAACACGTGTGTGTGTGTTGGCCTAGGTGATTTTCATCATCTGATTTGATATAAAAGCCATGTAAGTGTTCTTTGTATTTCTTTCTTCATCATTCCTTGTTGGAGCTTTGTGAGAAATATAGGGTGATAAATCGAAGAGGGAGTGGAACAATGACCTTCCTTGGCAAGATAAAGTTGCTAGTTTATAATGGATAAGTTTCTAAGTGTTTGCTAAATACTAGCATATAATATTTCATTAACTAATAGCGTTTTTTAGAACCTACTTAAAATATTTTTTATTTTTAAGTATTAATTAAAAATATTTACTTAGGTCATTTTATATTTAAATTTAAAATAAGTTCATTTGCTAATTTCATCGCACACTTGAGATTCAATCTGTTAGTTTATTCCCTATCAACTAGGAATGGCAAAACGGCATTGTCCGCCTTGGCGTGATGTTAGCCTACCAAAGAATAGGGGTTGAGAAATAGAGCTCATGTCACCCCTCAACGAGTTGACAGACCGGTCTGCAATTAAAATAAATAAATAAATAAGGGGGGAGCACCCTGCCTGCCAATGCCCCAGGCGCATGGCAGGGCGCCATGGGCTCTTTCCTCGTGCCACACCCAAGTCTTTCTAGGCTTGTATGGCATGTTTTTCATGGCAAATGTGAGAATTTTGTGGAGTTATGTTTTTCAAAAAAAAATCGCAATTTCTTGGGAAGAAGAAAATGGGGCTCGACACTTAATGCAGCCCCCTTTACTTAATGCAGCCCCATTTTCATACTACCTGCACTCCTAGAATTGCTGATACGCCCCCTCGTAATCCTTATATTTCACCCCTTGTTCCTTCAAATTGGCAGCGCCGTAATAACTCTGCTGTGGGCTTCTTCTCCCTCGTCCCTCTGTCTCTCTTGAAGCACCTTCTTTCTCCCGCTCTTCACACGGCTTTCTCTTCCTCCTCGGGCTCCACACGTGCAAGCCACCATCTCCCAAGTTTTATCTTCACGATCGGCCACTGATAGTTCTTTGGGGGTAATCACCTGTCATAAACTTAATTTTTCTGCTAGTTGATTGGATTTTGAATTTGGAATTACTCACTATGAGTACATGATCCGTTTATTATAAATGCTGCTTTAAGGATTCTGATATCTGATTAATTTCAAGACTTATGCTTCCTGGCTTAACATAATTTTTTATTTGCTTGAATTAACAGTTACTAGGTTTTGTAATTAACCCATGATTTTCTAGCTTTCCTTTTGGTCTTTGATCCATGATGAGTGGTCGAGTGTCAAATCTTGTCATAGTTTATTATGATTATGATTGCCCGGAGGTTCTAACCTTTTTCTTTCTCTAATTGTTTAGTTTTAATGCATTAGGATTTAACAATTGCTACTATCTGAAATTTGAAAGTAAAAGTGTGTCTTTTTGTCTTGGGAGATTCAAATTGGTTCATTTGATTACTATACTTAATTCATTTGTAGTTCACCGTTCTGTGTGATTCAATTGAAAAATAATTAAATGAGAGGATTTAAAGTATGCAATATTTCATTTTATTGGCAATATTGCTTAGGCTATTCAATTTGATTAGTTTCAAATTGGATTTCTTAATGATATATGAATGGTTAGTTTCATCATGATTGCAATAGTTAGGCAATTATTTTTTTTTGGACAAAAAGTTCTTTACATTTACGTCGGATATGCTCAGAGGTGACAACCTATAAAGAATAGAGCCTTAAATATATGTTTCACCCCGGCAAATATGGCCATAATCCATTTTGGCCCTTGTAATTTTTTTTTTAAAATGACCCTTGCAAATATTAAGCGTTTACAGTTAAACCCATTTGTTAACTTTCCATCCAAATGTGTATGCTATTTCGATTCCACGACAGTTCATCATCTTGCTTATGGTTGCTAAAATGAATAAATTAATTTGCAAGTGAAACTGATCAATATGTACATTCTGACATTTTCAAAACTACTTTCAAAACACACTTGGTTTTTTGTATGGTGACCGTGCTAATCTATGCTTGTTATATGATTCATTAAAAAAATGAGTGTAGTAGGGTACCCAAGAATTGAACAAAAATATTGTTTTTGAGCAAGAGGTGTTTCCTTGACCCTCTATAAGGGCGGGGTTGGTCTCCCTTTATATATTCCTGGTGGAGATAGGGGCGTGAGTGTGATAGGAACTAAAACTAAATATAGAAGACATTGGTGTTTACTGATAGAAGACTTTATTTACATTAGGTATCGAGAGACCTGTTTCTCTCCCATTTTGAATTTCTTTCTAAAACCAAAAGACACCCTCTCTATCTATCTATCCAACTAACTCACTAAGGGAGGTTAGCTAGCAAGGTGGTTTTGGGGAGGCATTGGTGGGGAGTCGAAGGCAAAACTGCCCTCGACCTTACCTGTCAGTCTGTCACCATGCATGTTAGTTTATGGAAGGACAAATAGATTTTTGATATTATGATTTAATCTATTTTTGTATGACTAAGGGAAAATACAGTTCAAATCTCTAAGAAAAAATTGAATTTAAATGGTCTGTGATGTGATTATACATGATTCGTGACAGAACATTATGGTCAGTGGCGGATCTAGGACCCATTTTTAAAAAAAAAAAATCAGGAATCGCTGAAAATATATCAAAAATAAAATTTTAATATATTTAATTAAGTAAATTACACAACTAATAATTATCCTCTATGCACACGGGAAGGAGAGGAATTGATGTGAGTGATTGTGTAAGTGTGATATAGTGTGGATTGTGTGCAAAATTAGGAGTTTGGGTGCGAATTAATTTTTTTAGGGTGTGCAAATTTTTCTTTTATAAGGGGGTAGGTCTTATTTTATTTTGAGGGTGTGTGCTTGACCCCCTCGGTAGAGGGTAGGTCCGCCACTGATTATGGTATCATTTGATCTATGTAGCTGACCCACCTAGTGTAAAAGATTTTTGGTTGTTTTTTGTATGCCATGGTTATTTCATGCTTAGTTGCTCTTATTTCCTCATACTTAATTTTAGATTATAGACTCTACAACTACAAGTGTTTATCAGCTTGTCTATTATGTCTGATGTAAGATTTCCTAATTTGTTTCTGAAGCTTTCCTAAATGTCTTGTTAACTTCAAATTCGTGACTACTTTATCATGTCTATTCCACTGCATGCTCCTTCATTTTCACACATCTTATTGGCTGCCCAAAAATTGCACTTGACTTTGATTTGCCGTAGTGTGATAGAATATGCTATGACCTATGACTACATGGTTGGTTCCTTTGATTTTCAACATCTGATTTTGGAAAATTGATAAGTGCATACAAATACTACTCACATCAATTAAAAGTTTATAACAATTAATACATGGTTAATATAACATGCAGTGGCACATCTTCCTTATGACAGGAGGGAGCCATGGGTCCTTAAAAAATACATACATACATTTATATACAATTGCGACCTATGCTATACAGTTTACAGTTAGGTGCAGTTGCCAATAGTTGTGTTGCAACCATCGACACACAGGTTCAATTCCTGCTAGAGCTTTTTTTGCATCTCCTTCGTGTTTCCGTGTACTGAAAGAAAAAAATAAGGCCTCAAAATGCTTAACCTATAACTTGAACCCCCCTTACCACCTGGTTAAAACAAGGGGACTAAACCATTGAGCCCCTTAATTTTGTTATTCATTGGGGAAATTGATAGAAAGTGAGTTGGGTCGTGTTATTCATTGGGGAAACTGATAGAAAATTATGTAGCAAATATCTTCTAGCCTCTGTTTGGAGGAAGTGCTCATATATAATCAAGGCTTAAAGGTACTTTTAGTCCCTGCAAATGTCAAAATAATCCAGTTTAGTCCCTGCAATTCCAAAACTTTTAAAATAGTCCCTGCAATTACTAAACGTTACTACTTTTAGTCCCTGCTGTTAGTTAAGGGTTAACACTGTTATCTTTTGATGATGTGGCAAGCTGACTCATATTTTTTATTACTTATATTTATTTAAGTTTAAATAAATTTATTTTTAAATGAAAAATTACAAAACCAAAAATCCCAAAAATCATTCCTCTCCTCTGTCGCTGCAATCGTTCCTCTCCCCCATTTCTTCAATCTGCAATCGTTATTGACATCTAGGGAAAAAACCAAACCTCCATTGATGCCCCAAAGAACACCTTCAATCTCAGATCTTCTCTCACGATTGCGAAGGACAGAGAACAGGGGGATCGCAAATTAAAACCAGAAGCAATCGAAAATCAAAAACAGAAGGATCCATAGAAATCAACAACAGAATTAGGGATTTAGGAAAATCAACAACACATTCAACGAAATTCAAATTAGGGATTTAGGGATTCGGAGGAAAATCAATCTGATGTGAGAAATCTATTTCTCAACCAAGCAGAAGAAAACGATGGAAGATTCACAAGGTTGGCGTTTGCGAGAGGAAGAGGAAATGGAAGCCCAACGATGGAAGATTAAATTACGTACTGTTTTCCTTTCTATGCATTTGGTGACCCTGATTCACGATTTGCATTTTGCATTTTTACGTTTTGCAATTTATGGTGTGTGTGTGTGTGTGTGTGTGTGAGAGAGAGAGAGAGAGAGAGAGAGAGAGAGAGAGAGAGATCCGTGAGTAAGAGGAGGGAGGCGACAGAGATGGGTTCATGGGGATTTTCTGGGTTAATGGTGACCCAGCGTAAGGAAGAAGTTGATGATAACAGTGTTGGAATAAAAAATATGAGTCAGCTTGCCACATCATAGTTGAAGAAATGGGGGAGAATAAATATAAGTAATAAAAAATATGAGTCAGCTTGCCACATCATCAAAAGATAACAGTGTTAACCCTTAACTAACAGCAGGGACTAAAAGTAGTAACGTTTAGTAATTGCAGGGACTATTTTAAAAGTTTTGGAATTGCAGGGACTAAACTGGATTATTTTGACATTTGCAGGGACTAAAAGTACCTTTAAGCCTATAATCAATTGAAAAATTGAACTTCATGGACAACGCCTATTTTATGATCATTTGAACTTTAATGTTCACATTTGCTATTCCCTAGGATTGTAAATTATTTATCTATTTATGCTAAAATTGGTGTAATAATTAAGTTTTATTGAGAAAAGAACATAGAAATGATTGTGTGGGTTTAGCTGAATTATATTAATACAGTTTTTACTTGTTTCGGGTTCTACAATGGAAGGAAAAAGACAGAAGATGCAAAGGCAAGTAACAAAGATGCTTCTAAGAAGGAAAAAATTGCTGTCTCTGCCATGTTGGCCAGTATGGATGAAAAGCCTGATAAACCTAAAAAAGTTCCATCTTCCTCTAGTAGGCCCAAGCCTAAATTTGCTCCAAAAGCTTCGGCATACACGGATGGTATCAATCTTCCTCCCTCTGATGATGAAGACGATGAAGAGTCCAAACCCTCCAGTCAGCAGCAGAGGCCTCATGTGAAGCCACTTGAGGTGTCTTTTGCAGACAGAGAGTTGAAAAAGCGTGAGAAGAAAGATTTTTTAGCAGCCCAGGCTGCTGGGCAGGCAAAGAAGGAAGCTCTTAGGGATGATCATGATGCTTTCACTGTTGTCATTGGAAGCCGCACTTCAGTGCTTGATGGAGAAGTTGATGCTGATGCTAATGTCAAAGATATAACAATAGACAATTTCTCTGTTTCTGCTCGGGGTAAAGAACTTCTGAAGAATGCATCAGTGAAGATATCTCACGGGAAGCGCTATGGTTTGGTTGGGCCCAATGGGATGGGCAAGTCAACACTGTTGAAACTTCTTGCTTGGAGGAAGATACCGGTACCTAAGAATATTGATGTCCTTTTGGTTGAGCAGGAGGTAGTTGGTGATGATAAAACAACGCTTGAAGCTGTTGTTGCAGCTAATGAAGAACTTGTTAAAATTCGAGAAGAAGTTGCTGCTCTACAGAATGCAGCTTCTGCTGAAGAGAGTATAACAATAATACTGAGGAAGAGGATGCAGGAGAGAAGCTAGCAGAGCTTTATGACAAATTACAGCTGATGGGGTCCATGTTGCTGAAGCTCAGGCATCAAAGATTTTAGCTGGTCTGGGTTTTACAAAGGATATGCAGGGCCGACCTACAAAATCCTTCAGTGGTGGCTGGAGGATGAGAATTTCTTTAGCTCGAGCACTTTTTGTGCAGCCCACTCTATTATTGCTCGATGAACCCACCAATCACCTTGACCTGAGGGCTGTTCTCTGGTTGGAAGAGTACTTGTGCCGCTGGAAAAAAACTTTGGTGGTTGTATCGCATGATAGGGACTTCCTCAATACAGTATGCACTGAGATTATTCACCTGCATGATTTGAAACTTCATTTCTATCGTGGATATTTTGATGAATTTGAGAGTGGGTATGAACAACGTCGTAGAGAGGTGAATAAGAAGTAGGAGATTTATGACAAGCAATTGAAAGCAGCTAAAAGGAGTGGAAACTGGGCTCAGCAAGAAAAGGTGAAGGATCGAGCCAAGTTTGCAGCAGCTAAAGAAGCATCTAAAAGCAAAGGTAAAGGTAAAGGAAAGGCTGATGATGATGAGGTCCCACCAGAGGTACCACACAAGTGGAGGAACTACAGCGTGGAGTTCCACTTTCCTGAACCTACTGAACTCACACCCCCACTTCTGCAGCTTATTGAAGTGAGCTTCAGCTACCTAATCGGGAGGATTTTAGACTCTCAGACGTTG